>BPTQ01000005.1:262150475-262654939 GCA_019973895.1 Chrysanthemum seticuspe | reverse complement strand
TGATCACGTTTCAAATCAAAGGTTTAAGATAGATGCTCCCCCTCAACATGTGCATTGAAAAATTGAAATCGTTTGTCACATGTGAGAAGGACAGCATGTACATTCTTTTATAACCATTTACCTGATTATCAGTTTAGGTCCAATTTAAATCACACATTCTCCCCCGATCACAATTATCAAATCATTTGAGATTTGTGATCTCGTGTAGATTTAAATTGATTTTGAAAGCTTTTAAGGAGAATTGTGACTAGATTGTGAAAGTGTTTTAACTGATATGTATCAGATTTTAAGACTTTAAACTCCATTTATTAAAACATGCATGTATATCTTTTGAAAACAGTTTAATGCCAAATAACTTTTTAATTTAATTGAAATCATTCTCCCCCTCAATCAATGACGTAGGTTGTTGATTGAGAGATAGAGATTTTGACAAATAAGTCCTGATGATTATCAAAAATAGAGACCGAGTTATTTTTCAAAGCATTTAGTTTTCAGCAGATAGGAGTTTATAGAATCAGAGCATTAGATTTGAAAACTTGGTAAAACATGGCTCTGTTCTTTCTTTAAAACCGGGTTATTGCCTGAAGATGACAATAAACCATTTCTCTTTCTCCCAAAAAAATATATATATATATATATATTTTTTTTTTTTTTTTTTTTTTAAAGAATTCGAACAACATCTAAAGTCCCGTGTCATTCTTTGAATGACAGCACAAAGACCGTAGATATTATCGAATCGAGAGAAATATGACAAAATGACAATAATTTTTGAAGATTTTTCGAATTTTTCAAATTTTTATGGATTTTTTGAAGGTTTTATATTTTTCTATTTTGTTTTTCGAATAACTATATACAAGAGATAGATGAAGAAAGACCTTTACTCCTCGTCTTCTTCCTGAAGACGTTTGAGAGTTTCTGGTTGAAGGCTTTTCAAACCAAGACGTGGAAGAATAAACTCAAAACGTTCTCTTGGAAGAGCTTTGGTGAAGATGTCCGCTAACTGATATTCAGACCTTACAAAATATAGTTCCACCACACCTTTTTCCACTTGTTCCCTGATGAAATGATGTCGAATGTCGATATGCTTTGCTCTTGAGTGTTGAACGTTGTTGCATGAGAGAGCAATAGCACTTTTATTATCACAGTACAGAGGGATTTTGTTGAATTCAAAGCCATAGTCAGATAATTGAGATCTCATCCATAAGATTTGAGCACAACAAGATGACATGGCTATGTATTCAGCCTCTGTAGAGGAAATAGAAGTACTCATTTGCTTCTTTGAAGACCAGCTCACAAGCTTATCACCCAAAAACTGAGCACCTCCTGACGTACTTCGACGTGTATCTTGACAACCTGCATGATCAGCATCTGCATAGGCCGTTAGTGACATACCGGTATCCTTCGGGTACCATAGTCCCATGTTGATGGTTCCTTGGAGATACCGAAAGACCCGTTTAACTGCTTCAAGGTGCTTTTTTGTAGGCTTAGCCTGGTATCTAGCACACATGCACACAGAGAGCAAAATGTCTGGTCTACTGGCAGTGAGATACATCAGGGATCCAATCATACTCCGATATTTCGTTTGGTCAATCATGATCCCTGAGAGGTCCTCATCTAGTTTGGTTCGGTCAATCATGGGGATGTCAACAGGGTCACTTGAATCAAATCCAAATTTCTTTAAAATCTCTGTTGCATATTTAGATTGATTTATGAAGATGCCTCCGGGACTTTGAGAAATTTGTAATCCCAAGAAAAATGACATTTGTCCCATCATTGACATTTGAAACTTTGAACTCATTTCATTTGAAAAACGATCACATTCCATTGGGTCAGTCGAGGCAAAGATAATATCATCAACATAAATTTGAACATGAGTTAAATGTTTGCCTGACTTCCTGGTGAACAATGTAGGATCAACAGCTCCTTTGATGAATCCGGTTGATAGAAGAAACTTTGACAGTGTATCATACCATGCCCTAGGAGCTTGCTTTAAACCGTAAAGAGCCTTCTTCAAACGATAAACGTGAGTAGGATGCTCTTGGCTCACGAATCCTTCAGGTTGGCTGACGTAGACAACTTCCTTAAGATCTCCGTTCAGAAATGCCGTCTTTACATCCATCTGATATACCACCATGTTCTTACTAGCAGCATTAGCCAAAAAGATTCTGATTGCTTTGATTCGAGCAACTGGAGCAAAAGATTCTTCAAAGTCTATACCCTCCTCTTGACGATATCCTTTAGCAACTAATCGAGCCTTGTTCTTCAACACATCACCATGCTCATCAAGTTTTACTTTGAAGATCCATTTTAGGGCTATAATCATAGCACAGTCTGGAGCAGGTACTAACTCCCATACATCAAGACGATCAAACTCATGAATTTCATCTTGCATAGCATTGAACCAGCTATCTTCATTCATAGCAGTTTTAACATCTTTTGGTTCGATCTTAGATAGTACGGAGTTGAAGAAGCACCATAAGGCATCGGTTGCGAGTTGCTTCCGGGTTGATACAGGGCGAGAGGGATTTCCAATGATGTTGTCTAGTGGATGATCGTGAGTCCATTTTCTGAGGTGTTCATGTGGCATTTGTTGAGGAACTGAAGTAGCTGAGTCGATGTCTCCTGAAGAAGGTGGTTCTGATGATGATTCAGGAGTAGCAAATATGTTTTCAAATGGAGCATCTTCAGGAGTCGCAAAGGGATTAACTTCATCATTGATGCCAGAAACATTTCCATGATGTACATTTGAAGAATGATGATTTGTTGATGAGACTGAAGGATCGGCAGCAGGTGCTTCTTGACTTACAGATATTGAAACTGATGGATTGACTTCATTCACTGGAATGTGAGCATCCTCTGTTGTAGGGATCAGCACCTCACTAGTAGTAGACTCATACAGTTCATCAAACATTGGATCAAACAATTTCTTTACATCATCTTCAGAAGGAGGTACATATGGCGTTTCATGAGAGGAGCTTGGAACAAGGGATGAACCAATAGGACTGTTTTGAAGTGCGGGTCCTGAGCTGGAGTGTCCAGGAGCCATTTGACCGGTCAGCTCATCAAACGTAACGTGAATTGTTTCCATGATATTTCGGGTTCTTTTGTTGTAGATTCGGTATCCCTTTTTGTTTGGTGCATATCCTACAAATACTCCAATGTCAGCTTTAGCACTAAGTTTGCTCAAGTCTTGACCCTCATTAGTTGGATAGCACAAGGCACCAAACACACGAAGGAAAGATAGATTAGGTTTTCTGTTGTGGACAAGTTCATATGGAGTTTTTCCATGAATGGTGTGAATCAGGGAACGATTTTGTGTGTAGCATGCAGTGGCAATTGCTTCAGCCCAGAGAAACATTGGAACCTTTGAGTAGATCAGCATTGTTCTAGCAGCTTCAACAAGAGTACGATTTCGTCTTTCAACTACACCGTTCTGTTGAGGGGTTCGTGGAACACTTCTTTGATGGCTGATTCCAACGCTTTCATAGAATTCACTAAGTTGTTTGTTGACAAACTCAGTTCCATTGTCTGTTCTGATAATTCTGACAGTTTTGTTTAGTCTAACCTGCAGCTGTTTGATGAGTTTGATGATGATATCAGGAGTTTCATCCTTTGTCCTTAAGAACTTGACCCAGGTGAATCTAGAATAATCATCAACCACAACTAACACATATTTCTTCCCAAAGATATTCTGCACCCTCATTGGTCCACATAAATCCATATGAATCATATGAAGAACTTCAGTGACAGAGTTAGTGGGTTTGGGTTTATGGGCATACTTCTTGCTTTTTCCCAATTGACATGCTGAACAAAGATGATCCTTTTCATACTTTAGTCTAGGTAAACCTACAACTAAGTCCTTTCTGGAAAGATCGTTGATGGTGCCGAAGTTCAAGTGATTGAGACGACGATGCCATAACCATGACTTTGTCTTTGAAGCCTTTGATAACAAGCAGATTGGTGAAGCTCTCATCATGTCATCGATAGAGATAGTGTAAAGGTTTGAGCCACGAGTTCCTTTCAACAGTTCCTTACCATTAAGATTTCTAACGAAGCAGGTATGTTTTCTGAAGGCTACTTCTAGATCAGAATCACAGAATTGACCCACAGAGAACAGATTGTGACCTAAACCTTCCACATAATACACTCTGGAGATGACACTATCACCAACAACATAATCTCCATAACCCATAATAGCACCGAAATGATCATTACCAAATCTAACAGTCCCGATGAATTTGCTCACGAAGTTCATGAGCCGTGACCGGTCTCCAGTCATATGCTTGGAACAGCCTGAGTCCAGGTACCACAGAACGATTTGAACGATCTGCAGTTGAACACAGACAAGAATGGATAACTGGATAATTGGGATCCCCATGCAAGAATGGGTTCCATTTGGTTAGTAGCAACAGTTGGACCACCCACATCAGAAATAGAAGCATTCATATTAGACAGTGAGGTAATTGAATCATTGTGAATAGATGCAATACTAGTGTCTGTATTAACCCTATTTACAGTGTGACCACTTCTTAAGGGAATAGTTCTACCAGTAGGCATCCATTTTCTAGTGGGCATTATCTGATTAGTCTTATGACCAACAGGTATCCAATAAAAGCCTATTCTGCTGAATGTTCTTCCTGTGGGTTTCCATTGTTTTCTAACTCTCTTTCGCTTTTGCCTTTTGGCCTTTTTAGTATGAGTTTTAGCATTAACAATATTAACTGGACAATTAACATTATTAGGCAAAGCATTGACATCACATCCATGATTAGAAACAGAATTCAAACAAACATCAGAACAAGTTTTGCAAATAGTATCAGAATTCGAATTAATTACAGTACGCTTATGGCTAATACTAGAATCAACACGATTCGATTTATTCGATTCAAACATAAGGTTCCTAGATTGTTCTTCTACTTTCTTCCAGTGCACATTCTTAGCTTGAGAGGTCCTATCATTCCTTGTATTGTCTTGAGACTTTGACCTGCTCCCTTTAATGTCACTGATTACTCCTGTAGAGGGAATGGGAACATTAGTTTGTTTTACTACTCTTTGCACCACCTGTTTGGATGTGCTGGGATCTGAACTACATGCAGGTGCACTACAGTTCACTTTCGCAAAGCTAGATGTACTGAGATTAGTACTCCTAGAAGGCACATTTGAGTTCTCTTTCTTAGCATTGACAGATCTAGAATCTGAACTACTCAATGGTACACTACTTCTCACATTCAAGCCATTGGGAATCGAGTGCATGTCATGTTTGGCCTTAGGCATCGAGCATGGAATCAAAGGGTTAACTCTCTCACCTAATGTCTTTGGGCATATTGTGATCAAACATTCTAAGATTTCTTGAGATCGTTTGGCATACGAGCATGCATGTCCAATTGCATTATCATGAGGTTTCTCTAGCTTATCCTCTTCAACAATCTCACGCAGGCATTCTAAGCACTCCTTAAGGGATGAGAAATATGTTTGAATGGCAAGTTTGTTGTTCCTTAGGTGAGGGGGGACATATGTCACAGGTAAAGCATATTTATTACTAGAGTGACCCTTTGATACAACATTTTCCTCATTGATCATTGGCATTTTCCCTTTTACCTGACTCTTCAGATTCTCAATTTCCTTTTGCAATGAAGTTATTTGTTCGTTGTTTTTGTTACGAGTGACTTTAATTGATTCAAACAACTCATTGAAATGACGTTTAACCTTTTCATTCTCTTCTAGAAAACTTTCGTTTTCTTTTTGTAAAGCATTTACTAGGTTTTGAAGATGAAACGTTTGAGAATTCTGAGAATCTAAAGAAGGAGGCATTTGGGAGCCTGTCATATTGTTCGTTTGACCCTTTAATTGAGAGATTTGGGCTTTCAACTTTCTGATCGTGTTACACTGAGCTTGAATCTGTTCATCTCGTTTGTTAATTTGAAAAACTGCATCAAACTCTGGAGCATCTGAAGATGTCTTGATATTTGAAGTTTTGACATTTTCTTTGAGATGTTGATATTTTAGTTGTAGATTAAAATACTCAACTTCTAGTTTAGAAAAATGTTTAACCAAATTGTCATGATCATCCAGTTCAATTTTCTCATTTAGTTTAGAATTAGTTTTTTCAAGCTCAATGACACGATCATGGGAGACTTTCAGGGCCACAGATAGTTCATGAAATTTGGAAGCATTAATAGAGCAATTTGAAGCAGTGAAAAACACATCTTGAGCAACACATTCAGTAATAAGATTCTCATTTAATGTACGCAAGTTCTTTCTCTCAATCTCATTATATTTTAGTGCACGCTCATAATCACTAACTTCAGCAACCATCGCATCAAATTCCTTTTCCATACCTTTAATATCAGCTTCTACCCCTTTTTTAAGACTCTCAAAGTGATCTTTTAGAAGTTTAAAGAAGGGCATGACCTCAGTTAAATAACATTCTTTCATTTGTTCAAAACCTCTTTCACCTTCAGTTATACCAGTGGGAGTGATCCTTTTCTTGCAAGTTTTCTCAAAATCAACAAATAGTTGGAATATAACGTATTGGCTAATTAATGTCTTGCTTTTAGTGGCAATTGTTCTAGGTACAAGATGCATAGGTGTATTAGGAGGATACACAGTTGCTCTAGGCATTTTCCGAAGGGGAGGGTTTGTTTCTACAATATTTTCAGCTTTCTGCTTATCTAAATCCATTTTCCAGAAGACTTGTTCGGGAGTCAACAAAGTCTGAGGCTTAAACTTGTTCAAGGCAATCCAGTTTTCCTTTTTGTAATCATGAGGAGAGAAGATTATGTTTTTCTCTTTGCATTTGGGATCATCTTGCTTCTTATTCATTTTTTCCCTAGTGATTTCATTTAAAATCTTATCTTCCTCAGTGCACTCAACGCAACTAGGTTTCTGCCTAGGTTTAAGAACTTCATTACCATCATAAATTACCTTATGAGCATTTCTAGCCTTTTTAATTACTTCTGGATTTGGTTCCTCTACAAGGGGAACGCTATGCTTATCGCTTAGAACTCTATGCTTAGTGATCATGTGAGCAGTCTGAATGGTGTTTCCTTGTAAATACAACTTGTTTTCAAGTTTGTTTTTCAAAGTTTTTAGATTAGAAAAATCTCTCAAGAGTTTTGATTCCTTTGCATTAAATTCTTGCTTAAGCATTTTCACATTTTCTTGAAGTTCTTGTTTTTGCTTAGCTGTTTTAGAAAGTTTTTCTTGCAAGGAATTTAATTCTTGTTTCAATACTTCTTCTCTAAACTTACTTTTTCTAATTACTGTACTCACTTGGACATCCATTTCCTGCTCACGAGTGGTCAACTCAAATTTTGCCCGTTGTTCATAAATAGCAACACGTTCCTTATAGGCATTTAGTTCAGAAATTATGGAATCATTAGGAGCACATGCAGTGTATTCATCAAAGACATAGTCATTGTTGACTGCAGAAGATGCATCACTTGGTACAATTTCACTTTCACTTTGTTTCACGTATTGATCGTATGGGACAATATTGATATTACCCATATTTTCAATATTTGATTCAACAGTTTCAGTTGGTTGTACTTTGTCATGCATCTGTTGCACATCAGCATCATCGTATAGTTTTAATACCTCAGAGATGAGTTTGTCCTTGGATGTGCCAGCTTGTGGTGAGGAAGAGATCTTGGGAGAAACCATTGGAGAGATGCTAGCCATAAAGATTGTGTGTGCAGTAGGTCCATCATCTACATCAGAGTCGTAAGCATCACAGTCAGCGACTTGAAAGGCATTCTGATGATTGTGACCTATCTCCTGAATAGGCTGCTTATCCACATCTGCATCATAGGTCTTTGCATTGCCCTCAGCAAGAAACAGCAATTCCTCTTCATCCAACGCAGCACCATTGTCCTGAGCTTGTGCCAGCAGCATCTTATCTCTGAAGTAATCAGCATTCTGAGGACGCTTTGGAGATGTGCAGTTCCTTGCAATGTGACCTTCACCACCACAGTTGTAGCATTTGATTGGCTTAGGTTGACCTTGGTTACCATTTCTTCCTCGATTCTGGTTTCCAACATACCTTCTCCCAGCTCCACCTCTTCCCTGATCATACTGTTTTTCCTGAGCTGGTTGCCCCATAATTTTCCCATCTCTTATCAAAGAATGATTGTGAAGATTGGAGGCGGTTCGGATCTCATTACAGGTGTGGAGTTTGTTGGTGTGAGGTGAAAGTGTCCTGTTCTCTTTGACCATGAGTGTTAGTTGAGTGATGAAATGTTCCATGACAGCATTTGCATCAGGTTGCTTGAACCTTGGATCAGAAATGGGTTTGTGATTATCATGATTCATGGGTGCAACTTGAGAAGCATTGTTGGAAGTCCCATCATTTGTGAAGAAGGCAGTTGAATCATTTGTAGACCTTGTATCTCCCTGACCTTTGAACTGATCAAGAATTCTCTTTTCAAACATGGCATGACTCTCATTTTGAAGGAGGAAGGCATAGAGTTGCTCATAGTTTGTATCCTTCAATCCTTTAGTCAGTTTCACAGAGGTGACAAACTTGAGCCATTCGGGATTCATATTGTTTACAAATTTAGAGTTCAACTGAATGTTAGGCATAGTCATTCTGATGTTCCTCATGTCATTCACTAACTTATGGAATCTCACATAGTACTCATAGACACTCTCATCTGGTTTCATCTTGAAGTGCTCAAATTCGTCATAGAGTTGGGATTCTCTATCTTCCATAGTTAGTTCTGAACCTGAGAGAAGCATCTTAACATTATCCCAAACTGCCTTTGCTTCAGTGTTATGATTGATCAGCTTGTAGATGTCTTTAGGAAGACCTTGAAGAACAATGTTTGAAGCCCTGATATCTGCATCAAATCTCTTTTTCTCCTTATCATCAAGCTCATCATACATCTTAGGTCTGTCCATTCCGTAAATAGGAGTACCATCTTCATTAGTATCAAGTATGTCTCTAGTCGTTTCAACTCGATATGGTCCTTCATCAATGGATTTGAGAATATTGACACCATTTTCCTTTCCAAGGCAATACAATCTGATTCGTTGAGCCCAAGAATCGTAGTCAGTTCTGTCAAGCATGGGTGGACGAGTATCTGATCCAGCTGCTTGTACATCCTCGGCAACAGTGGAGATGACAGTAGGGGCGTTGGTGGACATGTTATCAGATTATACGGGATTTTATAACTCAATGATTAAACCGGGAAATAGATTCTTTCACGGGATTTTACTAAATCAAGAGAAAACCGTAAACTATCACTCAAGTCGCTAGATGATAAAGCTCTAAGTCGCTAGAAACAAATCCACTAAGTCGCTACCAATTAATTCGCTAGACACCCAAGTCGCTAGAATCCCAAGTCGCTAACAGAAAAAACAAGTCGCTAAGTAGTAACTCGCTACGGACCAAGTCGCTAACCAAATTTTGGCAGCAATTCGCTACACAAGTCGCTAGAGACACAAGTCGCTAAAGAGCAACTCGCTACTGACCAAGTCGCTACCACAAGTCGCTACCCGTAGTGGAGAGTCCACTACTTGTCCTTTAACTCGCTAGCTCTAACTCGCTAGCTTTTAACACTGTAAGTCGCTACAAAATAAAGAAGCAAGTCGCTATGAAGAAAGGTTATCCGTGAACTAACTCGCTACCATGAAAAACCATATAAACATCACTTTTCAATCCAAAAACAACCCAACCAAGATGATTCAAGCTTACCAAATGAAAACCTAAACACTTATGATGATTCTAAACACAAAAGTACCAACAAAATTCAAACTTTAACACTAGAGATCAACCAAATGATGCAAAAACCACTAAACTTTTTCAAACTCAAAAACCACCTAAAAACCACTATAAATTCAAAGATGTGCAAGATATGATCTAACCATGGCTCTTGATACCAATTGTAAGATATAACTTTTCACATACACATCAAACCATAACACAAGGTGGCGTATAAGATGGAATTCTAGAGAGAGAAAGTTAGAGGTTTAGGGAACTTAGTGAGAGAAAGTGAAAGATATTATTATGAGCTCCAACTCTCTACCTTGGGAGGTAGAGAGTATTTATAGTCTTACACAAATCGCCACACTATGGGCTGTGGATCAGGCATACAGTGGGTAAAGACCCGTCCGTCCTCCACGGTGTTACTTAACTAAATTACTACTTAACTTAAAAGAACTACGACTACGAGCTTTCTAACGATTACATATACTTGAGGTGACCGACTCTTTAATACCGGGAATTTCTAATTCCTAACACATATGTAATGTTTTGTTTTAAGAAACCAAAACATGCTTGATCTAAAAATGTTAACATACATTATGGTTTAGAGGCATATCAATAATATGATTGATCAAAATATAAATGGTTGAGTGCTGAAGATATTATTTGATGAAAAGCTTGTTTTAATATCTATTAAACTTGATAAGCTTTAAGCTTTATAAAAATTGAATTTACTTTTGTCGTTAACAAAACTTAGGTAAAGATCATAAAATATAAATAACGTTTAATGACAATATTTGTATTAACAATCTCCCCCTTTTTGTTGAGGACAAAACATAAATTTTATTTTTATAAAAGATGTAAAGTTTGTACAAGAGTTATTAAAATATGAAATTAATTTTAGAACTTGAAAGATTTAGATAAAGATGATAATACTAGTTTGTCCAATTTAGACATGATGTTGACTTTTCAGAAAGTCAAAGTATGCAGTTGAATTTATTTGAAAGTCAAAGTCTTCATTAGTCAAAGTGTGATATTGATTTTCAGAAAGTCAAAGTATACAGTTGACTTTTTATGGAAAGTCAAAGTCCAAGCTCTATAATATTTCTCCCCCTTTTTTGTCGAAACAAAAAAAAGAGGCGAGGCGGAATATGTAATGAGCCCGAGCCATTATCTCCCCCTTGGCCAATGCTCCCCCTAAATTGGGTGCCAATAGAAAGATACATGAATTGTGAAAAGGCTACAAAAAAAGATGTTAGTAATAAGCATCATCACAAGCATTTCCAATCACCATGTAACAATTAACAACAATATAAGAAATACCATTCATTTGTTAAAATTTTTATGATATGAAAATCATAAAATGGAACACAATGATGCGTTAGTACATGAATAAAATCCTAGAAAAATAAAATAAAATAAGCCTATAAAATTAGAAAAATACAAAGAAAATCCTAGAATAATAAAAATACTTAAAAAATAGACTAGGAACCTCCTATTGAGGTGGTGAATGAGCAAGAGCATTGATTCACTCTAGGATGTGGTTAAGGATGAACCTCGTTTCATCTTGAAGCTCATGGACCATCACCCGGGTCCGTTCGCTAATGTGGGCGGTCCGCTCACAATTTGAGCAACCGTGTCTAGGAGGGTAATATGGTTCATTATTTTGTGGTGGTAGAATGGTGGAGTTGTTGGTGTTGGTGGTTGGAGTGGTGATTAGGGAGGCTAGCAAAGCATTTTGCATTTGCATGGTTTCACTAATGTGAGAGTCCACCATATTGGAGAATTTGTGGAGATGGTGTAGCTTGGCTTCTATCTCCTCTTTAGCTGGGTGATCATCCCACATGGATTCCTCAGTGTCCTCTATATGAGGAGGCAGGGATGTTGGAGGTAGTGGATGATCCCCATACAAAGGGCCATGAATTTCCTTGTGAATAGGATGGAAAAGAAGAGGTTGAGGCCCTAACGGGGTGTTTGGGTCAAAGGATGGACGTGGAGACTCATGAGCTATTCACTCAATTGTACCAAAGGATGGTAGTGGTGGTGGATTATTGGGCCTAGGAGGCAAGTCCTCCAAGTCCTCCAAAAATGGGTTTGGAGATGTAGGTAGTGTAGAGAATAGCTCTAATGGGATGAGAGTTGGAGATTTAGGAGGTGATGGTGACTTGGATAATTGGATAGGAGCCGGTGGTGGTGAGCTAGTGATGGGAGTTTTTGTTGGTGGTGGAGTAGTGACTATAATAGGTGATTTTGGAGGTGGTGTAGGAGTAGTCAAAGTGAGGAAGTTCTCATCTCTTATGGGAGATGAGATGTTAAGGGAGAGGAATCAGAAGAAGAGCTTATGTTGACAAAGCAACATGGTCTAATGCTCATTCTAGCCGTTCTCTTGCAAGGTTTGTTTGATGGAGAAGACTTAGTCGTTGTTGCTTAAGTTTGTGCTAGTAGATGAGAAGAATTGAGAAGGTATGAGGATAATCATCTTAGAAGCTCTTGATTTATAGGATTATGAAATTATGGAGAAATGTGTTTGATTTGATGTTAAACCATAGAAGAGAGGAGGTTTGTAATGATTTGAAAGTGTTTTTAATGCTAGTCATATCACCTAAGTCAAGCCATACAAGAAGGATGGAGTGAAGAGACAAAGATATGCAATAAATGTGTTCTAATGATTGTTGGATCTTGAGAATCTGATCACCCACGGATTTCAAGGAACCAAATTTTTGGTTTCTTCCTTTATGAAAAAGGGTTCCTTGGATGAATTTTTGGAATTTTTGAATTTTGGTGGGAAATGGATATCCTATACGTCTAAGTGTGTTAAACTAGTTCTAATATGGATAAAAACTAGTAAAAACTATCCTAGAGGCAAATTATGGTAATTTGGAATGTTGAAATAAGCGAAATTTAGAAAGTTACCTGCAGATTCCACGGCACCAATTTTTTACACAGGCGGAACCAAAATTTTGGTGCCGCTTGGTCCGCTTGTTCACGTTTGGCGGTACCAAAATTTTCAACAGACGGAACCAAAAAATTGTTGTCGTCTGATACGTGGTGATCAGAAATCTTCACAAACCCGTTTTTTAACCATCGGGGATTTTTTCGAAACCTGAAATTTTTCTTAAAACACATGACATTAATTATTTCTAGTTAGGAACAGTCGATAACGCATACACAAACATAGTGGAGCATAGATTTTGACCAAGGGCTAACGATTTTCACATATAAGTGAAAATGGGTAAAATTTGATAACACTCTTGTGCTATCCCCCTGCATAAACCGGTTAGCATACAACATTGTTTCAAGTTAGTTTATCATCCTACAAAGTAAAAAAGACCAAATAGTATCATACATCATTGTTTTAAACTTGTTCCAAACACTCCTTTAAAAACCTCACTTATCCAACTTTTTGTAGATCTTTGTCATCATCCTTCCAAGGCACTTGAACATTCCCTTGGTTTGCTTGAACTCCGCTGATTCATTCTCAATCTCGAGAAGAGATGCATAATACTCTTGAGGTGGGAGTCGAGAATTTGGGAGACCGTCTTCGGAGCTATTTGATGATGATGATGATGATGGAGTTGGAGGTTTTGCCCTTTTACCTTATGCCTTAGTCTTAGCCACTCGCTCGTCACTCAAGGGCACAAATATGTGAGGGATGAGAGAATAATCTAGCAACAACCCTTTTGGATTTGGTGGAATGGGTGCAAATGCTCTATAGAGACGGGTGAGTAGCATCCCGTATGGAAGAGCAACGGAGCCTTGAGTAGGAATATCTACCATTCTCCTAGCAATGTAGTAAGCTAAGTTGAATGGTTGACGAGTGGACAAATTCTAGAGCATGTGACAAAGGCAAGCATTGATGTGGTCTCTATTTCCTATGGTGCTAATGACATTGGATCTAAGAAGTTCCTCCCATTTTTTGAACTCGGGCTTGAGCTCATTGAGTTCCATACCATATGGATCTCGGTTTACTTCCTTTCCCGCTCGAGTGACACGGGTTGGAGCTACCCTTTCGTTGAAAAGGTGCTCACGAATGATGTCCTTGTCCACCAAAGGATTTGGTAGGGACCGGAGCTGTCATTGATAGCATCAAGGATAGTGAGTGACCACTTATACGAGTAAACACATGTACCATGATTAGGAATTCCTAGCACTTGAGCAAATTGGTTTAGGGAGATGGTGTAGTCATTTTGATTGATCCTAAACCTAAGAGCCATTTGATTATCCTCATTTGTGAAAGAGACAACACTAGCATAGAATTCTAGGATAAACCTAGGACAAATTGGTTCATCGATGTCAAGGAGAATTTCGAAGTTGATAGTGGCAAGCTCTTGACGAAGATTAGTTCCGTCGACAAAAGAGGGATGAATGGTCCTACCCTCATGGAAGTACCTTCGCTCTAGACTCTTAAAGATTTCAACTTGGTCTTTCGTGAGACCCTTGGTTTTGTGATGTGAAGGGATATAGTTAAGAGTGTCCTTGTGATCATAGAATTTTGCGGCTACCATGGTTGTTCCTATGAGAAAAAATATTTTTTAGTAAAAATGAAAACAAGCTTAGCGTTTTTTGTTCTAGTGTGTGCCTATATGAAAATAATTTGAAGTTGCGGTTATCTCGACTCATTTCATGCATAAAATGGTTTTCAATGGGGGTGTTTGGCAAAAATCGGGAGATAACCCAAACGCTCCTAATTCAATGTTGCTTCATTTGAATATACCCGGGAATGCATATTAGTTATGCATTACCTTTAGTATTCAAGAGACATTATGCAAGTGATGAAAAATTTACGTTTCTATTTGTATTAACAATGAAAAATTCGTTTTCCTACAAGTGAGAAGCTTTTCAAAATTTTGACATGGGGTTTTTGTTTAATTTGAATAAGGCCTTATAGTAATTATCTTTTAAGTAGTGGGAAACATGATTAGTTTATGCAATGTGACAATGTAGTACCCCCTAACTCCCCAAAGAAAAGTTTCGGCAAAACAAATCTTCCCTCCTCCATATTTTTTCTGTCGACATAAAGGCTCCAGGAAGGGTTCGAAGGCTTCTTGTAAGGCTGCTAAAGTCGTGTTTTTGGTACGAGTATTGCTTGGTCTTTGTCATGGGGTTAAGTTTGCTGCTGGTCGTAGGGATAGAAGCACAAAAGGGGTGCTTTGGTTTGCTGTTTTAACCTTGTTTTTCTTCCTTTCTTGGCACGTCTCAAAGGTAATCTTCATGACCTCGTCTTCTCCCTTTTGTTTCCGAATTATGGTCGTGGCTTAGGCCTACCATACGCATGCTTTTGGTGCCTATAAAATATGTTACATAAAGTGATAAAACATAACTAAGATAAGCAAGCAAGAGAGCACATGAAATCATAAATAAAACCCTACCTATATGTCGAATGAATATGTGCAACATGAATTGGTATTGATCTTAGTTTGGCCTTCTAGTATCTCGACATAACTATAATGTAATAGCTTAATCTTTTGTCACATAAACCATACATGTATATGTATATGTGTCGCATAGAATAATGACATAAACCATACATGTATATGTATATGTGTCGCATAGAATAATGACATATGTATATGTGTCGCATAGAATAATGACATAAACCCTTGTTTGAACCTGATTTGTTACATCACGAAATGCACTTTTCTTTCGCTATTATCATGCCTAAACGAATGTAAATCATGAAGTATACACTTGGTATTAATATAGTCAAATTACATGAGATCTAGATTTTGTTTTGTTATGCTATATGGGGCGTACAATTCTGATTTGGGGAAGTCTATGTCTCGACATCATGGGAGGGATCACAAAGGATTTTATAAACTTGTACTAAACGCTTCTAAAATATTAACAACGTAGATGGTTATCGTAGTATCAAACTAAGGTTTTCATTTGGCTATCTAAATGGGTCATATGGTTTGTTTGGATGTGCATGTCTCGACATAAAATTAAAATCACCTAAGAGTTGTCTAAACTTGTGTAAATCTAATCATAATGGTTTATAACGTGAATTGAACGCATGATATAAAGCTAGAACTAAAATAGTGAATATATATGCATATGACTTATATGAGTTAAAAAGGTTAGAATTATGATTATTGAAACTTAAAGGTTTGATTTGTAATTAAAATAACTAAAAGGGGCTGTGGAAAACTAGAAGGGGGGGTTGAATAGTTTTGCCAATTAAAACTTCCTTTTAACTATTTAGATCGACTTATGTCAATCTATTTGGATGTGTGTGTTGGATGTTGATAAACAAACATATATAGGTATGTAATGAAAAGATAAGAGTAAGAAGCATAAAACCACAACACGAGTATTTATAGTGGTTTGGCTACAAGGACACCTTCCTTGCCCTACTCCACTTCCCGAGTCACCTACTCGAGAGTTCGTAATCACTACACCAATCTCCTTATGGCGGAGAAGCCTTCACAACGTCGCCTACCCTTTTTTCGGTGCTAGGTTAACCACCAGGTTCTTTCACTCCAAGGTGAACCACACCTACACAACATCGCCTACCCTTTATAAGGTACTAGGCTAAGTACCTAGTTCTTTCACACCAAGGTGAACCACACCTACACAACGTCGCCTACCCTTTATTAGGTACTAGGCTAAGCACCTAGTTCCATTGCAATGGAGGAACTACTACCCAACACTACACCAACGACTAATCCCAAAGGAGATCCACTCCTTTTTACAACATCATCAAGGATATCAATATCCTTGGATCTAGTACTATTCTATCTTGTACATCGAAACACACCATATCGAATGTACATCTAAGGCACCTTTCACTAATGCCTTCAACTAGATCTTCAAGACACCCTTCACTAATGTCTTGTGTCTTGACTTCTAAGCACCCTTCAATAATGCTTCTAGTCTTGACTTCTAAGCACCTACCATAAGTGCTAATGATGTGGACGATAGATACCCTTCACTAATATCTTCGTCTTGACACTTGAGACACCTTTCACAAATGTCTTCAACACTTCTTAGGAAAAGATAAACAATCATCAACAAGAAGACTTCAGTAGTCTTGATGATGAGGAAGCATGGCAACTCATGGACTTGAGCTTGCTCGGCTTCAAAGGTGGTGATCTCGCCTTTAAGAGGAACACAAAAAAAAACTACAAACAAAGATCTCTTGGATCTAAGGTTAGAGAGGTTTTAACTCTAGGGGAAAGTATGTTAGAAAGGGGTGAGCAACAATGAAGAAATGGCTCACTATTTATAGAAGAAAAAATCTACTGTTCCCCGGATCCCACGGATCCCTTCCATAAGGGATCCGTCTAGTGTAAAGCTAGGGATCCATGGGACGCTCCTCTTTACCCATGGGTATTTTGGTTATGGGTCATGGGTCATAGGTTGATCCATGGGTCTTTAGCTAGATACAATGTATCTCTTGACTGCAATGCACCTAGTCACATGGGTATGGGTCAAAACCATGGGTTATGGATATTATCCATATATGATATAAGCATGATGTCATGCAATGGGTTATGGGTCATGGGCTTTGGGTTGTACCCAACTACATTCAATGTATTTGCCCAATGGGTTATGATATTTAAGTTTCTACCCATTTATATTACCCAATATACTACATACTAGTTATGTGTATATTTTACCCAAATATGTAAACACTAGTTGTTGTACATATGTAATATTAAATCATAAAATCACTTATACTTATTTTAGTGTTTTATGTTAAAATGTTAATATTTTAGAAACTATTAGTTCAAACCATTTACGTATTTTATTTGTTTCGTTAAAATGATTTTACGTTTGTTATCGACAAAACATTAGAAGATCGTAAAATATAAATAAACGTTTTTACGGCTTATTTGTATTAACAATCTCCCCCTTTTTGTTGATGTCAAAACATAAAATTATTTTAAGGAAAAGCTAAAATTCGTAAAAGTTTGAATTTGTAGTTTTTACTTTCTTCTCCCTCTTTTTGTCAAAACAAAAAGAGCTTCGAAAGGAAACTAACACATTGTTTTTAGGAAAAACATGTGAAAGAAATAAAAGAAATAGAGAGCAAGTAACAGGAAAGGATCTCGTCTTTACTCCCCCTTGACGAGTCCATCCCTATGTAAGGGCGTCAAGAAAGTAATTCTAATCTAGTTTGTTTGCAACTAAGTTTTCAAACTATTTCGTCTAAGTGACGAATGTGCTCCCCCTTGATGATTGCAATTTTGCAAAGGGATGTCAAGAATTGTAATCCTAATATTGCAAGTAATTTGCAATGTATTGCTTTGACAAAAGCTCCCCCTAGCTTTAGGATGTCAAAGTCTTCATGTGTAAATTGAATAACTACAAAACAAAGATTAGAAAACAAGTATAATGCACAATTTCCTGCATATGTGATCCAAGTTAGTAGAAAAATATTTTTCTGTATCACGGATCCCACGGTTCCTTCCTAGTAGGGATCCGTCTAGGCATATTAAAAGGATCCTTCTGGCTGATGAATAAATTCAGCAAATGGTGGTATAACAAATAACGTTATCACCAAAGTGAGATATGTATTATACAACATAATCATATACTCAGAAATATAACAAGTAGCACGTAATTTCATTTAATAAAACTAGAGTTATGATATACATGACTCTAAAAATACATGACTAGGAATTTCTAGACCAACTAACGCTTGATATTAGGACACCACTAAAATCTTCTAGCTCAAGTTTGTTTAGGTTTAATCTCGTCGAAACGTTCGAGGAGGTGATAGAACATGAAACGTTGGTCTTCTCGTACTTCATGTATCAAACTTTCAACATGTTGACAATGATAACAATATTTTTCATGGCTAGGTAGTGGTGGTGGAAGAAATGAAATGACTTGATGCGAAGGATCAAGTGAGGCGGCATGTGGAGCCTCAAACGACGGAGGGATTGGTGGAGGCGCATTTGAGAATGGCTCGACCAAGAATGATGGTGGTGGTAGAGAAGTGTCAACTTCCATATGGTCGGGTGGTTGACTTTGATGATTTCTCATAATCCAAATAGGATTATATGATGGAAACGGCGAAAAGGAAGCCGGAGCTAATGTTGACTCAATACCTTGATTTTGTACCATTATTCCTCCTAATGAGGAGAATGTTGTCGGCGGAGGAGGATGAGACGGCCTAGGAGGCAAATCCTCTAAATTGTAGAGGTGTGGTGATGATAGTGGAGATGTAAAAGAAATATCTCTAGGAACCAATGGTGATGGTTTAGTGGAGATGATATGATTTGTCCTAGGAGGTATGGTGGTGTTTGGCATAGGTAGTTTTGTGGGTACTATCCTTTTCGGAATTGGTTTGATTGGTTGAGAAAAGATCTTTGCATTCGTTGGTTTGACCGGAGATGATTCGGTTGAAGAAATTTCGTGTACAACACGAGCAATTTTCTTGGGTGGTTCTTTGGTAGATAAGTTACTACTTGGAGTTTTCCTCATGATGAGATGATTTCAAGAAGTTTGTAAGGATTTCTAAAGTGCTGAAAATTAGGATGAAGGTGATGACTATGGAAGTCCTAACAATGTGGTTTATAAAGCAAGAGATTTGGCAAGTGCATTTAAGCCTTAAGCCACTAAGATTCATTAGAATGTGATGATTAACATGCACAAGAGTCAACTTCAGAGTTTGTACTGGTCTAGGAACTCATTTAAGATAAGATGGAGTGTTTTGAGTTAGAAAGATGAGTTGAAATGATTCTTTTAGCAAGGTTTGACATAATCTGTCACCCGGATCCTACGGTTCCCTCCTCAGGGGGATCCGTCTAGGCTATCTCAGCATCTATGGAAGAGTAGAAATGATGTTTCTAAGATATATATCATCTTGAGTGTTTCAGTCCTCCTAAGTGTCTAAAATGAAGGGGTGCTTAAGTACTTGAGTGATGTAGCTAATGATTGCCTTTTATGGAAGGGATTGGAACTTTCATGAGTACCAATGAATGAACAAGGATGACAGTAAAGATTTTGAGAGTGTCAAGTGAAGCTAAATGATCCTAGAGATCAGATAGTGACTTAGATAAATCCTTTGGAAAATATCCTAGAGACTTAAGATGGAAAAACTAGGATTTGATCAATTTTGACCAATTTTATCATAAGGATGATTATGATCGATTTTTCTATAAAAGGTTTCCAACGTTTAGATATGAGGGATCATTGTGAAAAATGATGTGTGAGCTTAAGAGCGGAAGAGTAATGGATTAAAATGAAACGATAGATCTACAAGCATCTTTGGGTGTGATCTAGGTGAGTTTATGTGTGAGTGGGAAGGATCTACTTAACTTGATAAGGACTTAATTTGCCTTAAGACACTATGTTTAGCTTAGTATGAGGTGTTCTAAGGATATGTTTGAAATACAATGCTTGCAATTGCATTTTCTGTTTGCCGGATCCCACGGTTCCCTAGATGTAGGGATCCGTCTAGCACAAACTTTGGGATCCGTCCATCTGCCCAGCAGAACCTTTACTAAAGGTATCCAATGATCTTGACAATGCATTATATTCCAAGGTTAGTTTAAAGGGGTTCTAACACTAAGATATCAAATGTAAGATGTTTTATTTCATGAAGGAAATAGGATTACATTGATAAAGCACGAGTACAAGAGGATTGATCCTATTTGAAATACTACTATGTTCCTTGAGTGTTTTCGCTAGGAGGATCATCATTTTGATGAGTGTTGGTGGAGTCAAGAATGAAGAAAGTCTTCATGAGAGATATGTTTAGCGGTTCCATCATCTTGTTCACAAGTACGTACAACGGACTTTGAAATTGAGGATGAAAGTGCATAACGTTATGATAGAGGCGCGTCAAGAACATTCCATAAGGGATGAGTTTATTCTTGGAGCCTTGAAGATTTACAATTCGCCTTGCGAAGAAGTAGGCAAGATTGTATGGTTGTTGTGTTAGCAAACAATACAATATGTGAGCACAACAAGAGGGAAGGATTTCTCGATTTCCCCTAAGACTCCAAACATTTTCATGTAGGATGAGTGCAAGGGGCTTGTACTCTTCTCGGATGTCCCGTGTGAAGATAATGTTTGGATCGGAGTAATATGGTTGAGGTTTGCATATTATGCGATGTAAATCTTCCAGGGAGGGTATGTGTGAACAATATGGACTATTTTCTTCACGAAAGTTGAAGAGAGAATCAAGTGACCAATCTTTGGTGAAGGCACATTGTCCATGATTTGGAATTCGGAGGATGTGAGCAAAATGCCCAAGGGTTAAAGTAAACTTTTGGTTTTTGATATAAAACCAAAGGGATAGAGAGCGATCCTCGTTACGAACGAGTTCAACTTGACGGAAGAATTCCATTATGAACCTTGGACATATCTTCTCGTTGATTTCAAGAAGACATTCTAGTCCTATGGCTCGGAAGGAGGTATTGATACCTTCTTCGAATTGTAGAGAGGTGTCTACAATACGTCTTTCGTGGAAGTGACGGTTTTCGAGGTTATTGAACCCACGGACATGAATGCCAGGTGTGTTGGGTTCAAGGGAGATGTTCGGAGAGTAGACGCTAGTGAGTGAAAAATCAAACTCATATTCATGCGTCATAGTTGAACCTATAGAAATGAAGAGTTAATGGAAAGTGATGTTTCTGGTCAACCTATGATTATCTAATGTTTTTACTAGATTTTTATTAACAATGGTTTTTAACAACAATGACACTTAACTCACTTATGGTTTTGACATTCTAGTGGAATATTTCTTTTAGAGAGAAGGTGGTTTTTATTTTGCATGAAAACTGTTTTCCAGTAGGACGGATCCCACGGTTCCTTTACAAAAGGGATCCGGCTAGTATATCTTCCGGGATCCGTAGATCTGTAGTTACAGAAACAGATTTTACAAAAACATAGGTTTTACAATTTTATTCCCAAGATATGTGTTTTAGCCTACATTTTCTTTTAGCATGCATACATGACTTCTAATGTATCACGAAAGAGTACGAAACATATGAAACAAAAGAAATGACAAACATGTTATGATAATAATAACCTAGATAAACTAGACTATTAATAATATTTCATTTCAATACTTAGAATGATATAAAGGATTGGGTATATAACCCCAATGTAGATTAACAACACAAAGTAAATGTCTCCGTATGTGAACTTCATCATAGGGAACACTAGTGCAATGAGTGTTAAGACGATGAGCACGAGGGCGATGTAAACCATGTTGAAGATGATCCTTCTTGGTTTCGGTTGGGATGAAATGGAGAGGAAGATAAAGTTTTGAATGAGAGGAAATTTTTGAAATTGCAAGATTTGAAAAAGTGTGGATAGAGTGATTGACGGTGGGAGTATTTATGGGAAAGGAGGAATTTTTGAGATTCATGTTTTGTTTTATTGTTTAGAGAGATTTGATTTTTGGATTAAGTGAGGCAAAACACAAGTTTTATAAACCATGATTTTTAGACGAAAGAGTGACACGTATGTGAGAAAAAGGCTTCCTAATGAAGCTTCATGTAATACATGTATATGCACAAAAGATAATCATATAAATACCTAAATAGGCATACTTAATTATCAAGCAAAATAAAAAGAAAATCATACCTCTAGCGCACTTAGGAATGTCTTTACAAATGACACAACAAATGTCACTTAGACGATTCCCGCTCCTTTGTGTTTAAGATACCTTCTTAAGGAAGGTATTCTTGTTACCAAGTGATTCCTATAGCTTGGTGGGTATGAGCTTTGACTAATCAACATGACAAAGAAGATTAGTGCAACTAAATGAAAAAGAGAATAAGAAAAATGTTGTTATCAAATCAACATCCAAACATATAGTTTTAAAAGACATGGTGTTTGTTTTTATGAAAAACATTCTTTGTAGTTTTCAATTAACCATGGATCGTATCAAGTTTTCAAAGTACAATATACTTCAAGAAACTTGGTAACGAAGCTCTGATACCAATTGTGGAAAACTAGAAGGGGGGTTGAATAGTTTTGCCAATTAAAACTTCCTTTTAACTATTTAGATCGACTTATGTCTATCTATTTGGATGTGTGTGTTGGATGTTGATAAACAAACATATATAGGTATGTAATGAAAAGATAAGAGTAAGAAGCATAAAACCACAACGCGAGTATTTATAGTGGTTCGGCTACAAGGACACCTTCCTTTCCCTACTCCACTCCCCGAGTCACTTACTCGAGAGTTCGTAATCACTACACCAATCTCCTTATGGCGGAGAAGCCTTCACAACGTCGCCTACCCTTTTTCCGGTGCTAGGCTAACCACCGGGTTCTTTCACTCTAAGGTGAACCACACCTACACAACGTCGCCTACCCTTTATAAGGTACTAGGCTAAGTACCTAGTTCTTTCACACCAAGGTGAACCACACCTACACAACGTCGCCTACCCTTTATTAGGTACTAGGCTAAGCACCTAGTTCCATTGCAATGGAGGAACTACTACCCAACACTACACCAACGACTAATCCCAAAGGAGATCCACTCCTTTTTACAACATCATCAAGGATATCAATATCCTTGGATCTAGTACTATTCTATCTTGTACATCGAAACACACCATATCGAATGTACATCTAAGGCACCTTTCACTAATGCCTTCAACTAGATCTTCAAGACACCCTTCACTAATGTCTTGTGTCTTGACTTCTAAGCACCCTTCAATAATGCTTCTAGTCTTGACTTCTAAGCACCTACCATAAGTGCTAATGATGTGGACGATAGATACCCTTCACTAATATCTTCGTCTTGACACTTGAGACACCTTTCACAAATGTCTTCAACACTTCTTAGGAAAAGATAAACAATCATCAACAAGAAGACTTCAGTAGTCTTGATGATGAGGAAGCATGGCAACTCATGGACTTGAGCTTGCTCGGCTTCAAAGGTGGTGATCTCGCCTTTAAGAGGAACACAAAAACAAAACTACAAACATAGATATCTTGGATATGAGGTTAGAGAGTTTTTAACTCTAGGGGAAAGTATGTTAGAAAGGGGTGAGCAACAATGAAGAAATGGCTCACTATTTATAGAATAAAAAATCTACTGTTTCCCGGATCCCACGGATCCCTTCCACAAGGGATCCGTCTAGCGTAAAGCTAGGGATCCGTCGGACGCTCCTCTTTACCCATGGGTATTTTGGTTATGGGTCATGGGTTGATCCATGGGTCTTTAGCTAGATACAATGTATCTCTTGAGTGCAATGCACCTAGTCACATGGGTATGGGTCAAAACCATGGGTTATGGATATTATCCATATATGATATAAGCATAATGTCATGCAATGGGTTATGGGTCAAGCTCCATGGGTCATGGGCTTTGGGTTGTACCCAACTACATTCAATGTATTTGCCCAATGGGTTATGATACTTAAGTTTCCACCCATTTATATTACCCAATATACTACATACTAGTTATGTGTATATTTTACCCAAATATGTAAACACTAGTTGTTGTACATATATAATATTAAATCATAAAATCACTTATACTTGTTTTAGTGTTTTATGTGAAAATGTTAAGACGTTAGAAATTATTTGTTCAAACCATTTACGTATTTTATTTGTTTTGTGAAAATGATTTTACGTTTGTTATCGACAAAACATTAGAAGATCGTAAAATATAAATAAACGTTTTTATTGCTTATTTGTATTAACAGGGGCTAAACGAGTAAAATGGGTAAATATGATGTATTTACAATTAAGACCCTACACTTTGTAATATATACACTTTAGACCCTAAACTTGTGTAATTGGCATAAATGATCCTTAAAGTACAATAATACTCATTTTGCATCATTTAACCTAATATGACATTAAATGCATCGTAAATGGCTAAAATTACTAAATACGAAAACCTGCTAATTGTTGGAACTTACTAAATATAGAAACCTGCTATTTATGGAAAGTTGCTAATTGTGGGAACTTGTCTAAAATAGAAAGTTACCTAAAATGGAAAGTTACTAAAAGTGGAAACCTGCTAAAATTGAAAAGCCGTCTAAAATGAGTGACCTGATTCTTAATAAACGTTATCTAATTCATATAGGTTTCTAGGCTGCGGGATTGATTCATCTCGTGACTTTACTTTCTTGTTTTGCTTGCTTCGAATAAGGTACAGATATTCTATCCATTTTCAGTAGGGGTTTCTCATGACTTCTGATCCTTGACTTTGTTCGCTTATGATATTTCATTGCTATTGACCCCACTGTTACTGAACCTCTGTTATTGAACTACTGTTACTGAACCTCTGTTATTAAACCTCTGTTACTGAACCTCTGTTATCGAACCTCTGTTACTGAACCATTGCTATTGAACCTCTGTTACTGAACCACTGTTACTGAACCTTTGATATTGAACCTTTGATATTGGATTATTGCTATGAACCTCTGAATTATGAACTAATGATATTGAACCTTGATTATGATGACTCACCTATTGTATACTGTGGACCTTTTGCTTTGACATGTCAGTTTGAGACCCGAGCCATTAACTAGGCATGGGGGTTCCATGTCCGTGTCATTGATGCACCAATGGCATGACTCTAGTGTGGTTGAGTCATGTTCCACACCGTCCCTTTCTGTTATCTGATTATGAGCTCAAGATATATTGTATGGCCACTATTGTTCTGCAGGGGCGTATGGATGCATCCTAGATTTGTTCTGTTATCTGATATGTTATGATTTTTCTGGTGAATGATGTCGTGTGCAATACGCGTCTTCACAATCTGGGAGCTGATCACTCCATGTCTGCTATGGTTACTATTGGTTACTACTGGGCTGCTATTGCCACTATTGATATTATTGTATTGTCTGTTGGCTCATGGTGGATTACTGACCTTCCCTTTTACCCCACTCTACACCTTTGATATACCATATATATTGTCTGACTTTCCTTACTTTCTTCTCTATTTAGTTTCATTATTATTATATCGTATTATATGTTCACTGGGTTTTTTAAGCTCAGCCGCATTTCTTTTCCTGCGGCAGGTACATAAGCTAGGAGTTGGGGATTATTTGGGTTGCGAGATGAACTGATATAGAGACCATGCCTAGTCATCTTAGATTTCAATTGATTATGTTTTGTCATTTATTAAACTTGGTTATCGTATTTCTACTTTGGAGTTTTCTTTCTTTGAATTTATGTATTGTAAGTCGTATTGACTTGTTTTTCCTTTGTTTATTATTTAAGACTTCAGCTGTTTGATTTATGTCCATTGTGAATGCTTGATACCCTTACACAGCGCGTTCGGGGTCAAAGGAACCTAATCGTTGTAGTTTAGTATTAGGGTAAGCCACGGGAATTGATATCGTTCTCTAGGGGAATAGGAATGCTAGTGAGAAGTTACTACGCTAAGGTTGGGGTTGAGGAAGATTATTTTTTATCTTTTTATGTTTTTTAGAAAAGGAAAAGTACGAATCTCGGAGTTTGGATTTGGGGGGTTGGTATTTCTACCGATTACTCTACTATTATCTAATTATCTAAACTAAGGTGGTGGTAGTCTATGTCTAATTATTGTGTGCTCGTATGATAGTTTAAAGATGTGTTTACTTAGGTTTTACTACTCCTTAATTATCTTCTATTGGTGGTTGAATTGTCACGTCCTTATTCCTAATTGCGTTGTGTGTCTAAAGTTGTAGGGTATGCGTTTCTCCCTAACTCTTTGAAGTTACCAAAGGGTCTCGTCTACAAAACCCACTAGGGATGATAAACTCTAACTCTAAGGCCTTTTTGGATAGTTTAGCTTACAACAACTCAAAGTGCTATAACCTAAGGTTCACAAAGATTAATCAAGCATTAAGTACACAACGAATGACCTATCGCATTACTAGATCATTAATCAACTAAGATAAGAAACAACCAATCAATATTCAATAATTAAGTTTCATATTCCCTAAGCAAACACACAAGTAAATTAGCCAGACATGGAGAACATGCAAGCATACACACAAATAATTGAAGACATAATTAAATTAATGAAGTAAACAACTTATCTTGGTGTAAGATAGGGTTTAGAACCCTAAAATACGACCTTGGTTCGGTTTAGGTTTTACTCCAAAAGTTTACCCAAAAGACTACCCTCTAAAACTGAAAAATTCGGATTTTATATATAAGATTACATGTGCGACGGCGTCACCTTATGATTTGTGACGCCGTCGTGTCGCCGTCATTAGGGTTTCGTCTTGGCCAAGTTAATCTTGCGACGGCGTCACCTTATGCTTGTGACGCCGTCCTCTTTAGCTTCTGATGCCGTCTGATTGAATCTAGGCCGTCTGAGTTGCGACGGCCTACTCTTTTAAAGCCCGACTCTGTCCTTCAAAACTAGCAATTTCTCTTTTGAGCCGTCACAAATTCCTTTGACGGCGTCGCAGATTAAGCAGTGACGCCGTCCCCTTGTAATTTAGCAGCTTGAGTGTCTCGATTCTTGACTTTGGCCATTTTCTTCATATACCCGCGCCTTTTCGTCCAAATAAGTGCCATTACAGCAGTTTGCCTTCAAGAGACCTAAAAAGTGAAAAGGAATGATATTAAGCAATAACGGATACAAAAGTGATCAGATAAGGGCCCCCTAAAAAAGTTACATTTTAAAACCTTATCAAATATCCCTACACTTGGTATTTGCTTGTCCTCAAGCAAATGTGCTTTTAGCCAATTAATTTATAAGTTAGGGGTCATGAAGCATTGGTTTAAAACAGTCCACAACACATATAATCCCCGCAAAAGTCATAACAAGCACGGAAATTACATACTAGCACCTCACATGGGGTGTTTGGATACTCACATCTCTCGGGTGTATATGAAATATAACAAATTGGAAATGGAAGATAAACACTCATTAACCGGTCCTAGTACATAGATTACCATAGGCTTGAGAATAGATCAAACCTCCATCGCTTTGGCGTAAGCACCTAGGAAAGACTATCAAAGAGGTCTTTAAAGGGTTGTAACGTTAGGCTTACGGTAGGGAAACAAAGGGTTTGGTGGGATAGGCTTTTTTAGTGGTGGCAAGTCAAAAATCTCAATGTTACATGCATACGAAGAATGGCGTTGCTAAGCCAAGACTCGACACTCTAAACTCTAGATAACTGAAATAAACAAACATAAATTTAAAGAAAGATGTAGGATGGTAGCCCGTATGTTTTTTTTTTTTCATACATTTTTACTCTACCATCCTCTACGATAACATCAAAATGATATGGGTTTATAGCACATCCCTACACTTGAGTTTTTATTACTCTAACACTAATATGACCCGAATTGAAAAGATCAAAACACTTGGAGTACGTTATTACGCAAATAAGGGAATTGGCGTTCCCTTTTAGTCATTTAAAACTTTAACTTTTCCCATGAGTCCCAATCGTCCCAAAACTGTGTACAAAGGATATGACTCAACTTAGCAACTCATGCAAGCAACTAGATAATTGAACTAAGGGTTTTGGGTGAAAACAATAATGCACTAAAAGTGAGTGCATACAAGGTAGGCTAAGGCGATTTGGGTATAAATTTGGGGGTGGGGTGTAAACAATGCTCTTCATTGATATTCCGGAAAAACCGAAACATCACGAGAACCACGAAAAGGATAGGCTCTGAGGGTTTAACTAGGGGTATCGTGTACTAAAGATGAGTACAACGCAAGGGTGTGGGGGAATTATTCAACCGATGTGGAAGGAGTAATTATATTACGGGTATCAAACAAGGGTTATCCTAATGCCTCTTATCATTTAGTTATTCCTAACTACACAAGTGTAGTCTTACTAGCGATCTCGGGATGCATCACAAAACAAGTTCTAGAATCTAATATACTACCGGTTCACACTCTAAGCATTAAAGATAAATGCTTTAATTCCTACTAATCTAAGGGTGATCCTCACATTTTGGGTGGAATTTAGGTGGTAAAGGGTTTTTGTACTAGTCATGCAACTTCCTATCCGTGAGACGCTTTTGTTAAGACTAATGGCCCACTCCTATATATTATGAAAATTTTTAAATTTGGTGCCAAAATTACCCTAATTGACATTTTCTCATGGTTTATTACGCAAATGCAATTGGACAAAGCAAATAATCAAGGATAAGCATAGTTTCAAAGTTCCCGTTTTATTTTCCCTCCCTACACTTAAACTGAACATTGTCCCCAATGTTCCCCGAAAGTATCAAAGTTATGATAAAAGAAGGTAATCAAAAATGAAAGAAACTAATACTCCCCTGATTAGCTCGGTAGGATCCGTGTGTGAAGTAGTGGTTAAATCCTTTCAAAGAAGAATGTATGCGTGAAAAGCTCCTTCCAACTTTATGTATCTTCTTCTTGATAAACAAAACCTGCACACTTGAAGAAAACAAACGAAACCTTCGCGTAAAATCGGCGGTAATAATATATATAAGACTCTACTGAACTAGGATATAATGCTTGTGGAATGGATGTTTACAGAATTTTTAAGAAAATTAAGACCTGGAAAATTCCAAAAATTTTAAGTAGCTCAGAAAACGAGAAAAAGTAATATGATGTTTTTACTCCTTCCTGACGCCGCCAGGTTGCAATCCTGACGCCGTCAGGTTATCCTGACAAAAACTGGTCTGCGATTTTCTGGAAAAAATTCTGGAAAATTTACATCTTTAGAATCTGAAAAAAATTTCTGTAAAACATCCATTATGACTCGATACAAGCATTTGACTCGAACAATCATGCAAATATATCTTTTAATTAATTTTTATGCTCATGTTCACGTTTCTTATGAAAACGTGTGTAATCCTCCCTACACTTATCCTTTATGTAAAATACCTTTATATGCAATTAAGACGAGGTTAAAAACAAAATAAAGCATTTTTACAAATTTAAACATGAGATTAAACAATCAATAAAAGATATATGACACAAACAAACAAACAATTAAACATGGGTTGCCTCCCACAAAGCGCTTTTCTTTATTTAAGAGTCTTGTAGCTAGACTCGTAGTCGTGTCCCTACGTTCCGATATAAGTAAGCTTGTCCTTAACAATGTCATAAGGATCAAACTTATCATTTAGGTTCCTAGTAGTACATTCGGTTCGATACGCCTTTTCAAACTTTTCTCCATCGGGATCATAGATTGTTATCCTAATGTGCCATTCTCCATTTCCATTACTAGGCGGTCTACTCCAATCCCACTTATGTTTAGGTTTCTCAATTTTCCACCTATTCATAACGAGGTTGACGGGAAAACTTCCTAAGAACTCGGTCATCTTCCTAAATACTAAAGCGTCTTCGAACGGGTTTACTTCCATGTCTCTAGCCATCTCTTTTTCATGGAAAGTTGCTTTGCTAGCAAAGGCATCATCTAAATAGAAAGGTCGTTGGGGGCCTATGAGGTTTTTATCAATCCAAGGTCCATATCTAGAAGGTGTTCTATCCATCCTAATCTCATGTGTAATTTCCTCCTCTTTGTAGTATGTATGCCTTTTGACATCGTAAATCGACCTAGCACTACCTTCTCCTACCACTATCTTGGACATCTTACAATCAATGATGGCACTAGCGGTAGCTAAGAATCATCTTCCTACAAGTAATGGGCATGTCGGGTCCTTATTCATGTCAAGCACATGGAAATCGGCCAGAAGAGTTAACTCTCCTACGTGTACTACCATGTCTTTTATTATCCCTACTGGATATGAAACACTACCGTCTGCTAGACCTAAAATGGTTTCCGTTGGTTCTATTTTACCTAGGTTAAGGCTTCTATGGAGGGACAACGGAACAAGATTGATACATGATCCTAAGTCGGCTAGAGCATCGAGAGGTTTGGAAGTTCCAAGCCTACACGGAAGAGTAAATAGCCCTGGATCGTCTAACTTCTTAGGTAGATTATTTCGCACAAAGGCGGACCCATGTTTTCCAAGTTTAAGTTCTAACTCATATTTTTCTTTCAAAGCATTATAACAAGGTGCATGAGCTAAGACTTCAAGAACCGGTTTTTCTTGATGGAGTTCCTTGTACTCCTCCTCTAGATTGGGTTTGGGTTCTTGGTTGACGGGTTTCTCAAGAGTAGGTTCTACCAATGGTGCAGGGCCTTGGTACCTAAATTTGGATTGCTTAGAACCCTTGTTGATAGCATTCACCGAGTGAACCGTTGGGTGTGAGGGACATGGATGTGTACTCTCCCAAGGTGAACAAGAACATGAAGTCGACGAAATCGAATTTACTTTTGGGTTCTTTATGGTATCACTTGGAAGTTCTCCAATTTCTCGTTCATTGAAGGCTTTTAAGAGTGCATCAAGCTTGTTTGTCATCTCGCCTTGCTTTTGCTTAAAATCGGCTTCAAGCTTAGTCAGTCGAGTCTCTTGAGATGACATGAATCTAGATGCAATTGCCTCAAGATTAGTGGGGTTCTCGGTGTTTAGAGAGTTGAACCTATTAGGTGGACTAGATGAGTTTTGGGGTGTACTTGAGTTTTGATTCCACTTAAGATTAGGGTGATTTCTCCATGAGGGGTTGTAAGAGTTTCCTAAGTTGTTTTGTTCGGGCTTAAAAGTGTACCACTTCTCTCCCGCTCCGTCAGTACGCGTGGAGGCGTAGTCCGCAAAAGCTTGTTCGGGGAGTCTTGTGCAATCACGAGTGTCATGGGGACCACTGCATAATTCACAAGGTAGAGTGATTTTATTCACTTGATGTGAAGACTTAGGATTTTTGTAGGAGCTCATGAGGAATTTTACTTGATCTTCAAGTTCAAGCATCCTACGGTCGGAAGGTTGTGAGTCAATTGGAGGCAAGGAGATTGCCTTAACGGTTTTGGGCAACTCACGGGGGTCATTCCAACTTTCGTTGTCATAGAGAGCAAGGTCCTCTATTATACCCCATGATTCTTCCGCGGTGAGATCACTAAGTTTTCCACCGGCCGCTTTGTCAATGGATCGCTTAGTGGGTAAGTTGACATGATCATAAAAGATTTGGACTTGGAGCCAAAGATCAATGCCGTGGTGAGGGACTTTATGGAGTAAGTCCTTGAATCGAGTCCATGCTTCGTAGAGAGATTCACCTTGACGTTGTTGGAACATCAAGATGTCATTCCTAAGTTTTGTGGTTCTCCCCGGTGGGAAAAATTGAGCAAGGAAACGAGTGGTGAGATCATCCCAACTTGAGATGGAGCCCGCGGGAAGTCGCTCAAGCCAATTACTAGCTTGGTCCCGTAGAGAGAATTGGAAGAGACGCAGACGCGTGGTCTCCCGAGTAGTAGTATCAAGGTCAATAGAATCGACAATTTTAAGGAAGTCCTTAAGATGCTGATTAGGATCTTCGGAATGAAGTCCATGGAATGCACATCCATTTTGCACCAACCGGATGGTGTCGGATCGCAGGGCCGTAATTTGGGCTTGGTCGGGAAGCTCAATGGTGTTCCTATAGCCTTGGTGGCTAGGTCTCGAGTATTCACCAAGAGTACGGTCTCTTGGCGGGACAATGATTTGAGGGGGGTTTTCACCTTCCATGATGAAAAGTGATGGGGTTACGAACAAAGGTCACGAAGAAGGGGGATAGACTAAAAGAAAGCTAAAAATGAGAAAAAAGTTTACTTGATAGGAATCAAGCAAAGAAACCTAAACGAGGTGGACTACTAACTAGCTATTCTATTCCCCGGCAGCGGCGCCAAAAACTTGATACGCTTACACAGCGAGTTCGAGGTCAAAGGAACTTCCTTTTCGTCGAGCAAGTTTTTCAACACCCTAGGCAGTGAACCTAATCGTTGTAGTGTAGTATTAGGGTAAGCCACGGGAATTGATATCGTTCTCTAGGGGAATAGGAATGCTAGTGAGAAGTTACTACGCTAAGGTTGGGGTTGAGGAAGATTATTTTTTATCTTTTTATGTTTTTTAGAAAAGGAAAAGTACGAATCTCGGAGTTTGGATTTGGGGGGTTGGTATTTCTACCGATTACTCTACTATTATCTAATTATCTAAACTAATGTGGTGGTAGTCTATGTCTAATTATTGTGTGCTCGTATGATAGTTTAAAGATGTGTTTACTTAGGTTTTACTACTCCTTAATTATCTCCTATTGGTGGTTGAATTGTCACGTCCTTATTTCTAATTGCGTTGTGTGTCTAAATTTGTAGGGTATGCGTTTCTCCCTAACTCTTTGAAGTTACCAAAGGGTCTTGTCTACAAAACCCACTAGGGATGATAAACTCTAACTCTAAGGCCTCTTTGGATAGTTTAGCTTACAACAACTCAAAGTGCTATAACCTAAGGTTCACAAAGATTAATCAAGCATTAAGTACACAACGAATGACCTATCGCATTACTAGATCATTAATCAACTAAGATAAGAAACAACCAATCAATATTCAATAATTAAGTTTCATATTCCCTAAGCAAACACACAAGTAAATTAGCCGGACATGGAGAACATGCAAGCATACACATAAATAATTGAAGACATAATTAAATTAATGAAGTAAACAACTTATCTTGGTGTAAGATAGGGTTTAGAACCCTAAAATACGACCTTGGTTCGGTTTAGGTTTTACTCCAAAAGTTTACCCAAAAGACTACCCTCTAAAACTGAAAAATTCGGATTCTATATATAAGATTACATGTGCGACGGCGTCACCTTATGATTTGTGACGCCGTCGTGTCGCCGTCATTAGGGTTTCGTCTTGGCCAAGTTAATCTTGCGACGGCGTCACCTTATGCTTGTGACGCCGTCCTCTTTAGCTTCTGACGCCGTCTGATTGAATCTAGGCCGTCTGAGTTGCGACGGCCTACTCTTTTAAAGCCCGACGCCGTCCTTCAAAACTAGCAATTTCTCTTCTGAGCGGTCACAAATTCCTCCGACGGCGTCTCAGATTAAGCAGTGACGCCGTCCCCTTGTAATTTAGCAGCTTGAGTGTCTCGATTCTTGACTTTGGCCATTTTCTTCATATATCCGCGCCTTTTTGTCCAAATAAGTGCCATTACAGCAGTTTGCCTTCAAGAGACCTAAAAAGTGAAAAGGAACGATATTAAGAAATAACGGATACAAAAGTGATCAGATAAGGGCTTAAATGACCCCTCAAAAAGGTATATTTTCAAACCTTATCAATGCTTTGATATGACACCATACTGTGATACTTCTACCTTATCAGGTTGGGTGTTACGCCTAATTTCAGAAACTAGTTATGCAATTTGCCAATCGGATTCATGTTTTATACAAGAATATACATAATCCTCATGTAGTGATTTTGTGCACAAATTAGAATCCTAGACTCAGAATTAAGAGAAGTAATGTAGTTAGGATACTTACAATGATGTTTTCTTCAGTGATTAATGGGAGAGAAATTCTTAACAATGAGGTAGGTGTGTTGTTGATACGTTTTGGTAAAGTGGATTGTGAGGAAGAAGATGTTTTGTAAGTAGGATTTTTTCTACTGTTGTCACCACGGACCAGACGGCACCAAATTTTTGGTTCCGTCCGTTTGGTCGTTTGGTGCCGTGGGAACAATAGCAAATTTAAGCTAATTTGTTTTGTTTTGGTTGTTCTAAGATTTATACTATGTTTTAACTACATGTTTGGTTCCATTAATCCTAAGCCAAGTCTAAGAAGATTAAATGGTTCTCTTTTGAGAGGTTTAGTTAGAATGTCGGCAATGTTGTCTTCGGAGGATACTTTCTCAATTGAGATGTTTCCTTTTTGAATATTGTCGCGAAGAAAGTGATGGCGAATTTCAATATGCTTCGTTCGAGCATGTTGGACGGGATTTTTGCTGGGATCAATAGCTCCTTTTTTGTCGCAAAGTATAGAGATATCGTTGAGATGAATTTCGTAATCCACGAGAGCTTGCTTCATCCAAAGAGCTTGTTGACATGCTTTTCCGGATGAGACATATTCGGCTTCAGTAGTTGAGATAGCTAGAGTCGTTTGTTTCTTTGCAAACCATGAGGTGAGACAATGTCCAACAAAAGTACAAATACCACTTGTACTTTTTCTATCGACATAGTCACCGGCATGGTCTGAGTCGGAAAACACTATAGTTTCTACACCCATTCCTTTGGGATACCATAATCCTAAACATTTCGTTCCCTTTATGTATCTAAATATCCTTTTCAAGGCTTCTAAGTGTGATGCTTTGGGATCTTCTTGAAAGCGAGCACATAGACAAACCCTAAACATAATGTCGGGTCTACTAGCCGTGAGATAGAGTAGGCTACCGATCATTCCTCTATATTTAGTGTTATCTACCGATTCACCTTCCTCATCCTTGGTGAGTTTTGTGTCCGAGGACATTGGTGTCTTAGTTGGTTTAGAGTCTTCAAGACCAAATTTATTAAGCATATCTTTTATGTATTTAGATTGGTTAAAGAATATGCGATCTTCTTGTTTTTTAATTTGAAGTCCTAAAAAGAAGTTTAACTCACCCATCATACTCATCTCAAACTCATCGTGCATGATTTTAGAGAAATCATCACATAGCTCTTGACAAGTTGATCCAAATATGATGTCATCAACGTATATTTGAACTATGATAATGTGTGATTCCTTTTTCTTGGTAAAGAGAGTATTATCTACTAATCTCATGGTATATTTGTTTTCTATTAGAAAAGTCTTAAGCTGATCGTACCAAGCTTTTGGTGCTTGCTTAAGTCCGTATAATGCCTTCTTGAGTTTGAAGACATGATGTGGTTTTTCAAAGTCAGTAAAACCGGGAGGTTGAGCAACAAATACTTCTTCGTTAATAAACCCATTAAGGAATGCACTTTTAACATCCATTTGAAATAATTTAAAGTCATAAGCACATGCATAAGCAAGTAAGATTCTAATAGACTCGAGCCTAGCTACCGATGCATAAGTTTCGTCATAATCAATCCCTTCTTGTTGATTATAACCTTGTGCGACAAACCTAGCCTTGTTTCTAGACACTACACCATTTTCGTCCATTTTATTTTGAAAAACCCATTTCGTTCCAATTATAGTTTGATCTTTAGGTTTTGGAACCAATTTCCAAACATCATTTCTAACAAATTGGTTTAACTCTTCTTGCATAGAAATTACCCAAGATTCATCTTGTATTGCTTCGTTTATGTTTTTCGGTTCAATGGTTGATACAAAGCAAAAGTAGTTACTTTGATTTTGGGCTTGTGATCTTAACGTTCTTTGATTTAGTTGTCCTATGACCTTTTCTAAAGGATGACTTTTGGATTCTTTGATGTTTTATAATTTCTTTATTTAAAGGTTCATCTTCCTTGTCATTTTCAATTATTTCTTGATTTTCTACAAGTTAACTTTCAACTAAGTCATCATCTACCAAATGTGATGTCTTAGAAGGAGGTGGACTTTCGTCGAATGTTATGTTCAACGATTCCTCGACTCTCATTATTTATTTTTTTAAGACTATGTAAGCTTTACTAGTTTGTGAGTAACAAGAAATACACCTTCATAAGACTTTGGGTCAAACTTGGTGAGATAGTCTTTGGTATTAAGAATGAAACATTTACACCCAAACACTCTAAAATATCCTAAAGTTGCCTTTTTGCTTTTATATAGTTCATATGGCGTTTTGTTTAAGAAATGACGTATTAAAACTCTATTTAAAATGTATGTAGAAGTGTCAACGACGTTACACCAAAACTTTTGAGGTATGTTTTGTTCATTAAGCATTGTTCTACTCATTTCTTGAATGGTTCTATTTTTACGTTCTACAACTCCATTAGATTGAGGTGTTCGAGGAGTCGAGAAATTATGTGTTATACCATTTATATCACAAAAGTTTCTAAATTGTATTTCATTGTCGAACTCGCGACCATGATCTGTTCGGATCGACACAATGTTAACACCTAGTTGATTTTGAATTTTCTTGCTAAGTGTTTCAAATTTATCAAAAGCTTCATTTTTAGTTTTCAAAAATAATGTCCAACTGAACCTTGAGTAATCATCTACTATGACCAAAGTGTATAAGTTGCCTCCATAACTTCTTATAGCGGATGGACCAAACAAGTCCATATGCAAAAGCTCTAGACACTTAGATGTGGACACCATGTTTTTTGCCTTATGGCTACTATGAGTTTGTTTACCAATTTTGCAAGCGTCGCAAAAATGTTGGTCATATTTTAGTTTTGGTAAATTTCTAACTAGCTCTTTTGAAGATAGGTTTTGGATAAGTCTCATATTAGCGTGACCTAATCGTCTATGCCAAAGAGTAGAGTCATCATCTAAGGTTGTTAGACAAAGTTTGTCATTAGATGTTTTATCTATTTTCATGACGTATATGTTATTTTTCCTAACTCCTTTAGCTATGGTGATACCATCTTTTAGTATTTTACTACCATTTTCTTCAAATAGTACTTTATACTTTTTATCACATAATTGACTAATACTAAGTAGATTAAATCCTAACCTATTGACATGAGCAACATTTTCAATAGTTAGGGAGTTTTGAGCGATCGTACCTTTGCCAATGATTTTGCTTTTGAGATTGCTACCAAAAGTGACATTACCTCCGTCATACTCTTGGTATGTTGAAAAGAAGCTTTTGTTGCCCGTCATGTGTCTTGAGCATCCACTATCTTTTATCCATTCATCAGGTTCTAATCCAACTTTCAAGCATACCTCATTTGATTCATGTACCATTAGAGCGATCCCATCCTTGCTTGATTCTTCATCATCTTCACTATCACTCCAAGCACCACTTACAAAAGCTCGTTGAGTTTTTCTTTTAGGTGGCTTGGGGTAATCTCCTATTAGATGGCTTGCATCACCGTATCTAAAGCACCTCCTTTCACCTTTTCCTCTTTTCTCATCTCGGTCTTTTCAGAATGGCTTCTTTTCATCTCGAGATTGTCTTACGAACTTTCCTCTTCTTCTAAAGAACTTTTTGAAATCTCTAACGGCCATAGCATACTCCTCATCTTCACTACCGGAGCAAGATTCGTCATCATCACTTGATTTCTTTCTTGCCTTTAGATCAACGGATTTGACTTTCTCTCTTTTTCCTTTGTGATTTCCGAATCTTTCTCCATCACCATTTCGTGTACTTTGAGGTTTCCGATTAGCTCATCAAGTGACATTATTGAGAGATCTTTTGATTCCTCAATAGTCGCTACTTTAGCTCTCCACTTCGGATGGAGTGCTCTAAGAAATTTCCTGACAAAGTTCTTACTACGAAAAGATTCATCAAGTGCTTTAAGAGAAGTGATAATAGTATTAAAGCGAGCAAAACCACAATCAATGGTTTCATCTTCATGGATAATCAATTGTTCATATTGTTGAACAAGAAGATCAATTTTGTTATCCTTGACTTGTGAATTTCCTTGATGTGTAATAATCAAAGATTCCCAAATATCTTTTGCGCTTTCACACATAAAAATTCTTTCATATTCTTTTCTAGGTAAAGCATTATAAAGCATCATTTTAGCTTCATTATTTTTAGCTATTAATTTCTTTTGATCATCAATTGAAATATATTTTGTTGTAGAACTAAAGTCTCCTTTAATTATAACAAACCAAATATCTATATCTTTTGTTTTTACATATGTTTCAAAATGGTTTTTCCAATAGATAAATCCATTGGTTTCAAAGAGTGGTGGTCTTTGCATCGATTGCCCTTCTTTAAAGTTTTCAGAATCCATGGATCGTTTCAAGTTTATAAAATACAATATATTTTAGAAATTCTTGAGCAACGAGGCTCTGGTACCAATTGTGGAAAACTAGAAGGGGGTTGAATAGTTTATCGATTAAAAACTTTGTTTTGAAACTTATTGAAAGATCAATTGATATTGATCTTAGATATGTTAGTGAATAATAATAAATATGCAAGCAATATACATAAAGAGTAAATAAGGAAAGAAACAATCAAACCACGACAAGTTGTTTATAGTGGTTCGGTCTACAAGGACTCTTTTTCCTTGCCCTACTCCACTCCCCGAGTCTCACACTCGAGAGTTTAACTTCACTAGTCAACAAGCTCCTTTCACAGGCGGAGAAACCTTTACACTTCGCTTACACACTATTTCCGACACTAAGCTAAATGTCGAGTTCTTTTCCAAGGGTACAACCACTCCCACACACAATGTATTTTAAGGACTAAAATACTAACCACTCACACTCACAAGTTTATGATGGTTTGGTATAACAATGATGTATGAATCAAGACTAGATCATACAACAATAAACAAACAAGACTTCCAACTATTTGTTGAAGCTTGAATATGCTTTGATCTTCTTTGCTACAAAAGAGGATCACTATAATGATATGAAACTGAGTTAGAAATGTTATAGAGAAGGAATGTATGTGATTATGCTAGAAAGGGATGAGAAAACAACTTGGTTTGGCTTGCGATTTATAGCAAAAAAGAACAGCAGGCACCACGGACCACGAAACCCATAAAAAAATTCTGCCCGTGTATAATTTTGGTGCCACCAGGGTCTGACAGCAAGATTACCAAAATCTTACCAAAGTCAACCAAACCCATCCAAGATGCGTAAGATATGTAGAGTCCAAATCTACACAAAATATCTAACGAAATCCTCTAGAGATTTCAATGATGCACCACATGATGTCATATGTTGTTTTCTATTTTTAGAAATATGTTAAATGTAAATACATATGTAATGTTTTGTTTTAAGAAACCAAAACATGCTTGATCTAAAAATGTTAACATACTATATGGTTTAGAGGCATATCAATAATATGATTAATCAAAATGTAAATGCTTGAGTGATGAATATATTATTTGATGAAAAGCTTGTTTTAATATCTATTAAACTTGATAAGCTTTAAGCTTTATAAAAATTGAATTTACTTTTGTCGTTAACAAAACTTAGGTAAAGATCATAAAATATAAATAACGTTTAATGACGATATTTATATTAACTATTTTGTTTTGTTTTGTTTTGTTTAGATAAGTTTGATATGGATAGTTTGAGTGGTATTTCCGAGTATCTTCGCAATTTGGATGAAATGTTCAAAGATACCGGTAGTTCTTTGGAGAAAATTGGAAACATCTTGGAGAAGAGCAAGAAGGAGTTAGCCATTGGAACGGAATGTTTGGAAGAAGTTGGGGAGAATAAAGTTCATGTTCCCAAGAAGATTAAGGTAGTGATATTCACTCAAGCACCTCTCACGGGGTATGACTCACCTTTCATGCGGTTTGGAACACCTTGTAGTATCGAAGGAGTAAGTGCTTGGGATGCCCAGCTTAACATGGCATATGGGGATAACTACATTGTTGACAAGGTACTTGACAAAATTGGCCATGTTCGGCTAGATTACGAACGGTATGGAAGGAAAATTGTCAAGAATCTACGCATCAATATCCATGGCCATATCTTTGAGGCTGATTTTGTGGTTTTAGAAGAAGGCAATGCGGATGAATCGGATGTTTGTTTTGGACGTGATTTCCTAGTGACGACTAAGTGCCAATTAGACTTTGCTCTAGGTGAAATGAGAATCAATATTACGTATTTAGAGGAAGAGAAGAATGTGAATGATATGCTCACGGAGTTGTGTGAAAACATGGAGTATGGTAAGAAAGAAAATGTGGAGGTTGTGAAGATGGGAAAAGCGAGTAGGAAGAAGACTTCATCGAATAAACTCACTCCAACCACTACCACCACCAAAAGCCAAGATTACACACCATCACCACCATATTCACCAAACACCTTTAAGCCTTTGACACAAGAGCAAAAGGAGGCTATTCTAGAGAACCTAGAACAGAAATTCCTTGAGCTTAATGAAAAGAAACCCGTGATGGAAGTTTTACAAGATTATGTTATTTACCGCAAGAAACTCGATGCGGTGATGTTGGCTAGAGCATGTTTGGAAGAAAAAAACCTTACGTAGGAAGATAGGGATAGAATTTTGTTTAGGGAGATGCCAAGAAAGGAGAGTGACCCTACTTAGCCGATTCTTTAGCGGTACCACTCCGGTCTATTCTTTAGCGGACATCGGATCAAGTGTCAATGTCATGCCATATCCGCTATTTAAGAATTTGGGGCTAAGCAATCCTCAACCGAATCAATCGAAGTTAACTATGGCCGATAACTCTCAAGCTAAGGCTGTGGGAGAGGTTAAAAATGTGAGGGTACAAATTGGTTATCAACCCTACTTAGCCGATTTTCTTGTTTTAGATATTCCGGTCGATAAAAGTTTACCTCTTTTGCTTCGAAGACCTTTTCTTTGAACGTGTGGAGCTATAATAGACATGGGAAGGGGAACTATGACCATTTATGACGGAATTGCCAAACAAACTTACTATCCTAAACCAAGGGGTAAAGTTTTAGAGTTCATGGAGGACTTGGAATTTTTGGGTGAAGATGATTTGACTTGTTTTGAAGTGGGGCGTGATGCCCAAGGAAATGCTATGTATGGACCACTTGTCCCACCGTACTTTGATATAGAAGACAAAATGGAAAGAGCACTTGCAATGGAAGCTTTTTACAACCCGTTTAAGAATATTCTTGTGTATAAAAAGCTTACGGACTTTTTAGGATCCTTGCCCGTGCAATTGAAAAACTTGAAGTGGGGACCCGAAGGAGTGAGTGTATACAAGAGAGAAGAAGGTGATGGGGAATGGCATGTGAAATTTGACATACTATGCCCAAGTGGAAGGAACTTTGTTAGAAAATTCAAGACCCATAAGACATATCGTGAGTTAACGGGGAAATTTCAAAGCGAAGATATCTTGAAACACGAATATTTTGAGGGGTGATGAAGAGTAGAACACCGCAATAATAACAAGCACTTGTTTGCTTGTGCTTCATCTTTTGATGAATTTACTTTTATGCACTTAGGGATTTCAATTTCATTTTCTTTTTATTTCTTATTATTATTATGGTTTGAAGTTTATTTTAATCAATTCCTTTTTGAGTTTTAGTTTAAGTTTTATGATGATAAGATTTTATGATTTAGTTTTGAGTTAGTAGTTTAGTTGTTGTTGGAATTTGCAAATGGTTGGATGAATGTTTTGTGCATCTTTAATCGAATTTTTGAGTAAATAGTTTTTGCTTGGAAGGTAAAATGGCCAAGTAAAGTTTAAAAGGTAAAATTTTGCAAAAATGCAAACCGAAACGGTTGTGTCCATGACTGAATCATTTGGAAGCAAGTATAAGTGCCAAAAATTCAATTTTTCCAGAAAAACACACACACACACTAATCCTCCATTTGTGTTTCAAAAATTCGACCACCAAGTAGTTGTTTGAAGGTTGTAGGAGAATTGGAAGTTCATCATGGCACCTAAACAAGTAAGCATCTGCAATCAATTAGCTTAATTAGGATTTAATTTGAGTTTTTGATTTGAATTGCAAATTAGGTCACCAATTGGGGGTTTTTGATGGGATTCGAATTAAGATGTAATCTTTTGGAATTAAGTGGGTAATTGATGTAGGAATGCATTGCAAAAATAATTATAGTGATTGATTCAACATTGGATGAGTATTAGATGATTGAATTTTCGGATTCAATTAGGTTGTACCCTTGAATCAAATTAAGTTGCAATTGATGATTCCTAGTTGCTAGATGATGCATTTTCAGTGAATTTTAGATGCTACATTGTTGTTAGAACAATTAGTTGAGGAATTTAAGTTGAGTTTTGTTTAAGTTCTAAGCATGATGAACAAATGATAGGAGAATGTTTTTGGAAGCAAATTAAGAGCAAATTGAGGTTGTAGAAATCATTAGTGATGTTCAAAGGAAGTTTAGGAGTGAATTAGAATTGGAAAAATCTAGTGGGAAGTTAATTGGAAGGCCATAGCCTAATGCAGAACAGACAACCGAATCGGTTGCGTAATGCAACCAATCGGTTGGACCAAGGTCAGGGGAGGAGCCGATCGGCTGCCCCTCTACCGAACCTGTTCCAGATTCTGTGATGAAAAAATGCGAATTTTGAACTTGACCCTAGGGGCTTCTATAAACTTTATCGTTGGTTCTAACACTCTTATATTAACTTATATTAACTTATATTTATGATTTCTACAGAGAAATGTTGTAGGTTGTTTGAGTTCGACGCGGATTCCAATGAACCCGCTCGTGACCAAGTATTGCCAAAGGAATGCACGGAAGAAAGTTACCTATAGCATGCGAGCTGAATGGAATGTGAACATGAAGTTTAAAGATCTTACCAATGAGGAAAAACACGCTTTTAGGGAACGTTTGTCAAAGTTGCAAACTAGGACCATTTTGGTTCCGAGGTTGGTGGATTGGGACTTGTTTAGCTAATATGAGTGTGAAACTGAGTTGAAGGGTATGATGCGGATGTCTTATGTCTATTCGATTGATGGAGACTCGTTCGAGGAATTTTCTTGGGAGAGAGCTTTTAGCATTCATGAAGATGTTTACCGTGAATGGTGTTTGGAGTTCTTTTCAACAATGTACTTTGAAAGTAAGGTAAACCTGTGAAACATCATGAATGAAATTTGTGTTTGGTTTAGGCTTTGTGGACAGGATCGTGCATACACTTTTCCAGGGTTTGCGGTTGCTCTTGGATTGTACGAATCGGATGAGGTTAGTCATCGATTATTTGAAACTCATTTTTTGAGGCTTAAGAAGTTTGAGAAAGATTACCCTAGTGTCCCCGCGTATTGGAATCGTGTGGGAGATCCTTCTTGTACTCGTAGGAATTCTTCAACCTTAAAGAATCCATTATTGGGAATCCTACATAAGTTGCTAGTATGGGGTCGTTTCATAGAGAAGGAAGCAGGGACAAATGCCAAAAGCCGGACTTGTGGATAATGAAATTGTTGGAGGAGTCCAAGGATGGGAATGCGGCTTGGGTTATAGCCGAGTATTTATCTAGGAGAGCCCCGGGTATCAAGGGCAATAGCAACGTATGTGGAGGTCATTATGTGACGAGGTTGGCAAAGAATCTAGGATACTTTAATGATAACGAGTTGGATAAGTGTGATGATCCAAAGGTTAGTGAGACGTGGGATGCAAAGAGTTTTGAAAAGGTTTTGAATAGATCAACAAAGACTTTGGGAGCATGGATTGACCCACCACCACCACAGTAGCTGACGGATAATGTGCCAATGGGTATGACTAGTAGCTTTGACTCGGGTTGGGGTGATTGGAACCGGCACTTAAATCATATTGAGCGTAGGGATGTTTGGAGAGATTCGATGATGTTGAGGAACAATTACGTTAACGATTATTCGATTCCGTTCTTTCAACACATGGCGCAAGAAGCCAATTATGAGTTGCCTCCCTACAATCCGCCTAATGTTCCACCATATCCTTTCCCGTACACTTCATATCCTGGACCATATCCGTACCCGTATCCTGGATACGCACCATTTCCCAACCCAGGTCCTGTGTATGGTAGATTACCCGAGGTTGGAGGATTTAGTTATGATGTGGGAGGATCTTCATCTGGAGCTAGAGGAAAGAAGAAGAGGAATCGTTCGGAGTTTGTAGACGAGAACTATGAGTCCGAAGATGATAACGATGATGGTGATGATATGAGCGAGGACGACGAATGATCGTGGATCATTCTTTGGATTGTAATTTTCAAAACAAAGCTTATGTGTGTCGAACAATATTTTCTCTATCTCTCTCTCTAACTATTTCTTTAGGATTATTATCATACTTTTTTTTTTTTTTTTTTTAGTAGCGTTTGGATTGTTTTTAGTTTTGTTTGTTTGTTTTGTGTGTTGTGTATATTTTGCAGTTTTGTTTGTAGGATTGATAGGCCGGAAGCTTATTGTTGGTCAATATTTGGAGTTGGATAACTCACATGCGTGCTTATGACCAAATATGCATATTGCGTATTTAATCCCGTGGTATCTTTTTGACTATTTCTTTTTCTCATTTTCTTTACTTTGAAGTTCATTTTATTACATTGAGGACAATGCAAAACTTAAGTATGGAGGAGGGAAGAAAATAGGAAAAATGATACAATTTTTAAATTTTTCATTTTTCATTTTTAGTTTTGTTTTGATTATTAGGTAGAATTTTCGGATTCAAGTAGCTAGTACAAGTTCGCCCTTGATTGTCTAGTTGTTTTCTCACGTTATATATATATATATATATTTAAAACCAACTTGGTTATTTCAATGGTAAAAAGGGGGTTTTGAAATTTTTTGATTTGGACCAAATTACGCAAGTAATTCATTTGGATTCGATAACATTTACTAGTACGCATTGTAGCCTTTTTCCACTAAATTGCGAGGATTCTTTTTGTACAAAACACATCTTTAAGTTTTATATTTTGCTATGAGTGTGCCGGTGATTATGTCAATTCTAGAACTTGTACTTGTTATGCATTATGGTTAAAATCACTCTCGAGTGATAAAATATGTTCAAATGATAAGAGGCAATCGTAGGATTTAACCCAAATGGCCTTCCATTTTACATCTAATGTTTTTTGCTAACCACATCGGTTAGTTAACCACTTAATATGAACCCATTTGTTAGTGCTCATTTTTAGCACTAGATACCCTTAGTTACACCCTTCGAACCAATCTTTTCGTTTTTTGTTAAATCCAGAAAAAATACAAAAATATTTTACACCTTAAACCTTACCAACCTATGTCAATGTCTATTGGTTTGTTGCTAGTTGTTTGGAGTGTTGGATTATTTTTTATGATTATGAAGAAGCTACACTTTGTCATTCGTGTGTACCATTTTCCAACAAAGATGAAGGAGACGTCTTTCTCATTTGTATTTTTTTGTGGTGTATGCTCATACGAAGTGTGGGGGAGATGTGATAATATATATATATATATATATATATATATATATATATATATATATATATATATATATATATATATATATATATATATATATATATATATATACATATATATATATATATATATATAATAGATTATGAGATGACGATTATAGCCAATGTGCTATATTAGTATATTGATTAGCCAATAAGCTAAATTGAGTTATATATGTTTGGAGATCGATATGTGAAGAAGAGGAGATTATAATCATTTTCGAGATTGTGGTTTGTTTGATGGCTAGCAACATGGGGGTTTAGACTTGACTTTATTTTTCTTTTGAAATCAATTTCATAAATTATCCCATGCCTTATCCATACCATTTTATAAACCAAAAGCCTTAACGTTATAAGCCAAATAAAAGCCCTCTTTGATGAATTTATTTTATTTGTCTTGATACTTGTACAAGCTTATGGTAAAAAGCATTAATCATGACTAGGCATTGAGTGATTTACATATACCCACCTATATATAAGTGTTGAGTGAATTCCTAAAATAATTCGTGAGGTGTTCAGTTATGTTATCTAAAGTCATTTGGTTCATTTTCAGAATTTTCGCATATTAAAAGCAAATTAACAATTATTTCTCTTGAAGTGATTGTTAGATTTTTGGAACCACGGTGTTGAGACCATTGAAATCGATTTTCATAAATGCTAGACCTACTCGAGGGCGAGTAGAACTTAAGTATGGAGGAATTTGATAACGCTCAAAATGAGCATGTTTTTAGTAGCGTTATTGTTAGTTTTGTGTATGATAATCGGTTATATTTACACATAATTGTTGCAAAAGTGCAAAAGAAGCGTATTTGTATGTGAATGTAGCCAGGTATCGTAAAAGGTGAAGAAATGATGATTTCATGCACATTTGGATAATTCCCGAGGAAGAAAGATAGGTGAGGAAGCTCAAGGACTCGATGATTAGATGCATAAGGATTTCTAAGTATCTACATCAAATAAATATCAAGTTTCATCTTGGAAATCAGCATCGAAAGCAAGGAAAAATGCATGAATCGAGAAAAGTCAAGAAAAGTCAACATTTGCTATACGGAAGGCTCCCAGCCGATCGGTCGGAGCCCGCAACCGGATCGGCTGGGGAATGGTCAAAATGCAACCGGATCGGCAGGGTCGCAACCGATCGGGTTGGAGATGTTGCAATTACACTTTCTCTCATTTATTGATGCCATAACTTCTATTAATCATGGGAGTCTGATCATTTCTAGTTATTAACTCATTGTGGACGTTTTTGGCTTGTTGGTAAAGGGTTCCTAGCTATATAATGCACCTAGACTTAGTAGTTTAGTGTGAAACACAAAAAGAGTAATAGGCTTGCACCAAGACTATTACCAACCAATTTTATTCATCCCAAAAGTCATATTTCTTCTATAAAACGTCCAGAAGTGTGGTGAGAACAATTCTCAACCATTTGGTAGTCATTTGGAGTTGTACGGGTAGTCTAGGACGATTGGAGGCGTGTGGTTGCTATAGTTCCACAATTTTCTAGTTCTTGTAATCTGAAGTTTAGGTATTCTTAGGAACTTTGTCATGAATCTCTATTCTATTGAATTATGTGAATTACATGGTTACTACTTGTGTTATGTTATGGTTTTAATGGAGTAATTCTTGAATATACTTGTGTGTAAGGATGTAGGCAATTGTAGGAGCGTTCTTATATGTGATGCATGTAAATGATCTTGTTTAATGGGTTTGTTGGAAAAACTACTAGTCTTGTTTGATTTGTTGGTAAAACATTTTCAAGATAAAGGACCGAAAGGATTTCTCGTATGTTTTATTCCAAAACGTTAGTGACAAACTAGTATGGGGATATGGTGATTGACACTCATCATATTTACTTGTTAAAACAAGACTAGAAACGATTTCATCACGAAAAGGTCGAAAGAGTCGTAGGAACAAGTTGAATAAGAATCTTTTACAAACAAATGGATTTTCTAAAGAATAATCATTTGGCTAAGAACCGAAAGGATTACCTATGTGTTTTTATTCTTAAAATGATTTTACAAAACATAAACCATGGATTGGAAATCATTTGCTTATGATTTGTGCATTGCATCAAGTTTACACCAAGCTTTCATGAACACTCTTTATAATTGACTATCGACTTCACACAAGTATATGTTTCTTTAATTTGGATTTTTATAAAAGCATCACTTTGAAGGAAGCCTTGACAAGCTTTCTTGTCTTAAACATTTTAACAAATTAAAACGCAAATCCCTTGGGACGATCTCGACTTACCCACCTTTGCTATCACGAACGAGTATACTTGCTCGTATGTGTTAAAGTAATTACCCGGATAAATCGTTTTTATAAATTTTAAAACTTGCACACGATCGACACATCAGTTCCTATGCAAGCATACTTATTCTAAGCTAATGTTATTTAGAGATAGGTTAGAAAGTCATACCTCTAATGCAATTATGAGTGTTTTTTCTTTTCACAAGAAAAATGTCAATAGACAACTCCGGTTCCTTCGTGATCTAGATGGTAATTAAGATACCTTCTTAGGAAAGGTAATCTTGTTACCAAGGAATTCCTATGGCTTGATTAAAATGAGCTTTAACTAAGCAAAATGACAAGAAAGGTTAGTGCAATTTAGTAAGATAAAATAAGAAATAAAAGTATAATGTTGTCATCCAATCAACATCCTACAAAAGTGTTTTTAAGACATGATGTTTGTTTTTGTAAAAGCCCTTCTTTGTAGTTTTCAATTATACACGGATCGTGTCAAGTTTTTAAAGTACAATATACTCTAAAAACTTGGTAACAAAGCTCAGGTACAAATTGTGGAAAACTAGAAGGGGGGTTGAATAGTTTTACCGATTAAAACTTGGTTTTAAACTATTTAGATCAACTTATGTCAATCTATTTAAATGTGTGTGTTGGATATTGATAGATAAGCATATAAATAAATAAAGCTAAGATAAAGAGTAAGAACCACAAAACCACAATGCGAGTATTTATAGTGGTTCGGCTACAAGGACACCTTCCTTGCCCTGCTCCACTCCCCGAGTCACCTACTCGAGAGTTCGTAATCACTACACAACACAAACTCTTGTGGCGGAGAAGCCTTCACAACGTCGCCAACTCTTTATCTGGTACAAGGCTAGACACCGGGTTCTTCCACGAGGTAGAACCAAACCTATCACAACGTCGCCTACACTTTACATGTACAAGGCTAGATACCGAGTTCCATTACAAAGGAGGAACTACTACCCAACACTACACGACATCTATCCCAAAGGAGATCCACTCCTTATGGAAACATCAACAAGGATATCAATATCCTTTGACCCAAAACTAATCTATCTTGTACATCGACACACCATATCGAATGTACACGATAGGCACCTTTCACTAATGCTTTTGACACGGACCTTCGGCACCCTTCACTAATGCCTTAGACACGGACCTCCGACATCCTTCACTAATGCCTTTGACTTGGATCTTCGGTACCTTTCACTAATTCCTTTGACTTGGATATTTGGCACCTTACACTAATGCCTTCAACTTGATCTTCGGCACCTTTCACTAATGCCTTCGACTTGATCCTTTAGACACCTTTCACATATATCTTCAACACAACACTTCTAATGAGAGAAGAAAGAACTATCAACAAGATAACATCAGTAGTCTTGATGATGACGAAGCTTGGTAACCCATGGACTTAAGCTTGCTCGACTTCAAGAGGTGGTGATCTCGCCTTTAAGAGGAACCTAGAGAATCACACAAACACAAACATAAACTACATAGAAAGATCCCTTGGATCTAAGGTTAGAGAGTTTACAACACTAAGAGAGAGTGTGTGTGAAAGGGGTAAGTTACAATGAATAAATGGCTCACTATTTATAGACAAAAACATGCTACTGTTTCACGGATTCCACGGATCCCTTGCTTGAGGGATCCGTCTAGTGTATTACTAGGGATCCGTAGGACGCTCCCCCTAGATGGGTTGTGGGTCATGGATCATGTATCATGGGTTGTAGGTTTTGATCCATGGGTATTCAAATATATACAATGTATCTAGAAGATGCAATGCATCTAGTCCATGGGTCATGGGTTAGCTCCATGGGTCATGGATAATACCCATTATGACTTATGCATGATGTCATGCAATGGGTCATGGGTTATGGATCATGCTCCATGGGTATGGGTCATGGACTTTGGGTTTTACCCAACTACATTCAATGTATTTAGTCAATGGGTCAAATACTTATACTTCTACCCATTCTATTACCCATTATAATACATACTAAGTATGTATATATCTACCCATTATGTAAACACTAGTTGTTGTACATATGCATTACTATACCATGAAAACACTATTGCTTGTTTAGTGTTTTATATGAAAACGTAAGTGTGTTAGTAAACTATTGGCTCAAACCATTTACGTATTTTGTTTGTTTCATTAAAGTGATTTTACGTTTGTTATCGACAAAACATTAGAAGATCGTAAAATATAAATAAACGTTTTTACGGCTTATTTGTATTAACACGGTTCAAATGGGCTTATACTAAAGATCTCAGGGACTTAGGAGAATCAGTAAAAAAAAGTCACGGTTCTTAATTGTTGAAATAATTCCATTTTACCTAATGCGTAAAATGAAGTGCATCGTTGAATGCTAAGCTGAGTGTGTCACAAATTTAGCTAAGTCTATCGTCCAGTAAGACAAAATTTCATTTTTACCAAACTCACTTAGGTTCATTAACAGTAAGACAATATCTAAAGGATTAAATAGTGAGGCTCAGTGGTTCTCCGGGAGGATCGTTAGGAGGGTTTAGATAACATTGATATATTTACTCCCAACACCTCCTGGTACGAGCTAAATCAATCTCCAGGGATCAGGGTGATGTCGTAGACTCGTGCAAATCGAGGAGATAACACTAAGGTCCTAATTAGCATATTTACAATTTATGAATGAAAGACATTTCATTCTAAAGGAGTCGTTAGCTGATAATCATGGATGGATACCAAAATAATTCTGACATCTATTGTGAAATAAGATACATTCCCCGAATTGTTGAATTTCACATGCATTTGCGGGGCAAATGTTGGACATGACCATGATCGAGAAGAGACCACATGGATCAGAGTTAGGTCATTTAACTTTGTTTTTCACCGGGTTTAGATCTAGTTTCCAGTTACAGCATAAAAGCGTAATGTTGTGTGCTAGCGTCAAGTTCAGTGGGAAGTAAGGGAGAATGGCTTATTAGCCGAGATGGAAATTTGAAGGTCCAAGTTAAAATAGATTGGAGAGAAGGATATTTTTTGGGCCCCTTATGTGTAATGATTTTTGGAAAGTACGGTCATACGTAGCTTAAAATACCAACAAGAAAGTACGAAAGTATTACAAGCTTAAAATATCCATGCCTGGTACTTTTTAAAAAAATATCAACAAAGTGCGAAGGGATACAGTCCCATACCCGGACTCAACTTGGTGAAGTTTGAGTTATACTTGGCTGGGCATTGCTAAAGTCAGGAGATATCACTATTTGGGTATTGAATTGGTTTTTGTGAGTGAGGTACTGTAATGTATTGCTTGGGACCTATTTGTACAATGAAAGTAGTTCCTACGTTGTTGTGTTTACATAAGTGGGAGCCTGAAAGGATTATGTGCAAACCACACAACAAACTTTAACACTTGCCTTCACAGAAATGCCAAAGGGTGACCCCGATGCACACTAAAAAAAACATGCAAGCGGAAATAAGAAACGAGATTACGAAATAAAATGGAGTAAATGAGAAAAGGAAAATACGACATTATTTTCATTAAAGGATTAAACGGTAATTACCCGAAGCTTAATATTTATCTAGGATAAATATTAAGGGGTAATAAATAAGAAAAGACAAAATTAATATCCCCTAGTCGACTGAAACCCACAAAGGAGGGGAGTTTGTTTCCTAAACAAACTCGAATACTTGTCATATAAGTATTCTAGAATGTTCCTAAGAAGCCTATAAATACAAAGGCATTCTTAGGCATTCTCATAATACATTCATAAACTCTAAACTCCCTCTCCTCTCTCTCCTCTCCAACCAATCAGTCGATATAAGGGTTTTACCCTTTTCGACTGAAACCCAAATCAACCCTAGTTGATATACACCAATCGACTTTCAGTGGATTGGTTTACCTCGATTTCATATTTCGCTTAATGATAACATCAAATTATCCTAATATTCTAAGTATTAATTTCCCCCTTTATTGACATATTATGCTTAAAATACTTTTAAGATCGTCCTTATTCCTTCTTATTTCATTTCAGGATTTATTTACTATGAAGAAGCGGTATTTGGACAATTCTAAGCTCAAGGACGGATTATTCTTACAAAGACTACGGCGTAACTAAGTGATGAAGTTACGCCGTAATCTTATCTATGAATACTACGGCGTAACGAGGTAATAGAGTTACGACATACTATGACTACGCCATAACAATCAGATTATGATACAACGTAATTGATATTTTATGAAGACTACGGTGTAACCATCAGCTCAGGTTACGCCGTAACCATAGATAAGCATCAATATTTCTGTTTAAGAAGAACTACGGCGTAACTATTGCATAGTATTATGCCGTAGCTAGGTTTTACGGCTGTAAATACTTGAAGATTTCTGCATTTCAAATCATATCTCCTTTCCCAAACCTTTCTAGGGTTTGGGGAGATCAAACACAAAAGAATAATTATGTCTTAGGAGCAGGAGGAACGAAGTTCTCGTCTTTGTATTCGATTTTGGATTCTTTTATGCCTTTCTAGAAATCATACTATGGATTCATGTTATTAACTCAATTTTACATTTATGTTATTTATCCTCTTTATCTTTCTTTATGGACATCTACTTAGTCTTATCATAGAACGCTAGTCTCAATAATATTATAAGCTTGTTAGTATCTAGAGGGTTGGGAGAATTGACCAACTGACCTCAACTCACTAGGTTGCGAAGTATGGAAGGAATTAGCCATAGTACAACCATTCTTCATGTGCGAACTGACCAAATGATCACCTATCAAGTGGAGGTATTTAAGAAGATAGGGGAAATTTAAGTTCCTAACGGCCGGGTTTCCATAGACTAGATCTAGTAGATTTGGTTCTTAATGACTGCTATTAGATTACTAAATGATCCCTGGTGACCTGTTCATCTGGGTGAGGGGTCTAAGAATCATAGGATAAGACGAATTGACCAAATGAGTCTGGCGATATTTACCCACTATATTGAGAATTAATTCATAACTATAATCTTGGTTATGCTTCACTCTTCTATCTCTTTATCCTAACTCTTATTTATGTGTAATTAGGATAATTCTATCCATTTTATCATACCATTATCAAATTATCTTATTCATTTCTTAGTATCTTAGTTCTTTCAAGGTCACAGCTCTCTTGGGACGACACTCGGATTTACCTAAGGCTTTACTTCATCTGATCGGGTTCTCTGCTCGTTAGCATGTGTTTATCCTAGTTTATCTCAGTTTTATAAATATTAAAAGCAGGATGAAATAGCACATCAGCTCTTTGGCGCCGCTGCCAGGGAGCATTTAATGAAAGATATAAGGTATGAATATATAACTTTGACCTATGATAAGAGACGTGAATACTCTGCAGTTCCTATTAAGGTACGTATCTCACTCTCTCGTATTACAATTTTCTATTATATCTCTAAATATTTCTTTAAAGCTATTAGTTACGGCGTAACTTTTATTAAAGTTACGGCGTAACCTTTAAATAATAATAAATTTTTTTAATAATTAAAAATTAATTACGGTGTAACCCTAAAATTAAATTACGCCGTAACCTTGGACGGTATAAAATCTCAGCTACGGTTGAGAAACTAGATTTTTACCAAAACACTTTTACTGCGATCGCTACAGTGAAAATTATTCCTAAAAATTTTTGTGATGTTATCTCGTTCTTGCAATCACTCAATGGCTGGTAAGATCCATCTTTACTCTTTTTGATTCTCCTTCAATTATTATTTTTCAATTAGGGTTTATATGTTTATAATTGGGGATCTTGCTTCTATCGTGATAATTATTGCTATTGACCTGGTTAATTTTTGATTAAGAATTATGTTTTATTGAATCATGTCATAACATTATTGGTTGTTTGGGTCGGTTCGATCAATATAAAATAAGGGTTTTTGGTCAAACGAGAATATTGTGGTCTAGGTGCATTCTAGCATCACTACATATATTAAAATTTTGGTTTTATTTAACTTTGGGTTAAAATTGATGGTTACGGCGTAATCTATTGCTGGTCGTAACCATGGGTCTGTGTTGAGTATTTGGGTAAATTACGGCGTAATCAGGGGATTAGATTACGCCGTATATGTGTTCTGTGATCATGTTACGTCGTAGCTAGTGGTTTAGGATACGCCGTGGTTGTGTTATGTGATCGGATTACGTCATAACAAGTAGTTTGTGTTACACTGTAATATCAGTTATGGCGTAGTTATTTCTTAAGAATACGCCGTAACTGCATATCAGTCTGCAATAACATTTGTTCTGTGTTTCTTTTCTTTCAGGAAACAACAATAAAAACCCCGCTCAATGGGTAAGATTCATGAATTATGACCCTGAAGGAAGAAAGGAATGCCGGTCCGATTACGAGAAATTGGCCAAGAAAGAAATTGATAATCCTGAAGCTCTCAATTTCGACGAGTTCGAGGCAGTCAACAAAGGTGCTGCTTGTAGGACGTTTAAATCATTTTGCAGGATCAAGTACATTGGGCATGCAGGTTCTTTCACTTGCAATGCTTGGTTGAGGCTATTCAAAATCAAGGAGCAAGTTATACTGGAATATGTTAAAGAATTCTTGGCATCTGTTGAATTCATGGATGAAATTGAAGACATCGATCAAGTCTCGCTCTATTTTCAGCTCGGAGGGGTGAAAAGGGAGTTGAATTTGAGATAGTTTATGGTCAGAATGGGTTTGTACAATGATCAAGATTTTAGCAACGATATGTAGGAAGATTTTTATGACAAGTGTTGGAGGTTCAGGCCTGATGCATACAACCCAATCACCTACTTCAATAACATATCTTCCATCCAGGGATACAACTCAAAGCACCCCTTTCATACACATTGATAAGAAGTCCTATTCGCCATCTGGTTCATAGGCTAATAGCATGCTCAATCAAGGCTAGGCATTCGACGAGGGAGAAAATGACTGGATGATTTGTATCTACTTCATGGTATGGATGGGGGAAATTTGATCGATGTTCCTTACTTCTTGGCCAAATTCATGTCTTCTGGAGCTAAGGGCTTCACCACTAAAAGCATGATTCAAGGGGCGCATTTGATTGGCAAGCTGGCAAAGAGTTTTGGTTTAATGAGTCCTCAAGCACTGTCATTGGTAACCCATGGTAGGGAAACTAGCTTGATAGGGAAAATAGTTTTGGTTTAAAGAGTTTTGGTTTAATGAGTCCTCAAGCACTGGATTGAGTGAAGCTGAGTTGATGTCAGAGGCTCCAATTAGAGGTGAAGGAGCAAGTGAAGTAGGTGGTAGTGGTGCAAGTGGTAGCCAGATGGGAGCAGAGGTGGAAGCCCCAAGGGTCCAAGCTAAGGCCAATTTAAACGTGGGCGATAGGCTGCAAAGGATCGATGAAAGGCTCGATGACATGGAGAGCCATTTCAATGAAGAGATCGATAGCTTGACTGTAGGTTTGTATGGGCTAAGTGCTCAATTTGATGGCTTTTCAGGTACGCTAAACCTAGTGCAAGAGCTGCAACAAGAATTTTTCAATTGGAGCGCGGATCGGACTAGCCAAATGCTCCAGAAGATGCACCTGAACCACCCCCAATGGCCTGGAGCTCCGTATGTCTACCAGCCGGATATTCCGAAAATTGGATTCCAGCATGGGGTAGCCTTCATGAACCCGGAACCAACCCCAGGAAGCACTACAAGTACCCCATTCGACCCATCCGAGTACAAGTCCATGGAACACGACCTTGGCAGGGAAGATTGATTCCCTTGTCCTTTGAACAATTTTAAAGCACTTTTTAAAACAAAACTTTTATGTCTGTAATAATTTAACTTTTAGGATGTTTATTATTATGGTATTGATTGAAAGTACCACTATGGTACAATTTTCCCATAAGTTTGTGCAGGTTGTGTTCTGTGAGATAGTTACGGCGTAACCAGATCATTGAGTTACGCCGTAACTCTTTTCTGAGAGAAATTTTGAGGGCACTTAAGTTACGGTGTAGTCACCCAGATAAGTTATGCCATAGCAGGCTCCTGACCTTTAGCTAGACCTCCTAGGCATGCATTTGAGAGGGGAGTTCATTTATTTCTCAGTTATTTTTCATTTCTATTTTCTTTTCCTTTTTATTTTCGTACAAAAGGGACTTTGTACACTTCAAGTGGGGGGATAGGAATAGAAATGAAGTGTACATTTACTTTGCCTACTTGCCCTAATTTTCTAGTTGGTTTTAAAAAAATTAAGCTCTTTTAAAAAAAAATCATGTTTTTAACCAATCTAGAATTATATAAAGCCGAGCACACAATAACCCTTAATGTCATTGGTGAGATTTAGCCTTTCCGTTTCCCCTATTTTACCCAAATCTTTCAAAAATTGAGTGTGCCGATAGTATTGTAGACTTTAGAACTTGGCTCTTACATCACTTCGAGACCATAGACGAGTAGTGTATCAAGCTCACTTGATTCATTTGTAAAAGGCAATTCGAAGAGGCAAATGTTTTAGGATTAACCCAAATAGCCCATACGTGTTCACTTGTGTGCGTTTATCAATTAGTCGCATTGACTTTTCGACCTCTGACAAGGATTTAAAACGTACACTTTTAAGGGGTTATTTAAGCCCTTAATCGCCCACTTTTATATCCGTTACTACTTAATTTCGTTCCTTTTCACTTTTTAGGTCTCTTGGAAGCAAAATGCTGTAATGATGCATATTTAGACGAAAAGGAGTGAATATATGAAGAAAATGGCTAAGTCAAGATCGAAGACACTCAAGCTGCTGAAACTGAAGCTGACGGCGTCCCAACTAAAGGGCGACGCCGTCCCTCTTTACGGATTTAATTAAAATACACTTGACGGCTCAGTAGACTTTTTGCTCAACTACACCCGACGGCGTCAGGCTTTGAAGAGGAAGGGCGTCACCAAGACTTTTCATCTCAGACGGCCCAGATCCAGAATTAGATGACGTCCCTACTGAAGCCTGACGGCGTCACAACTACAACGTGACATCGTGCCAATGATAACTTGGCCAAGACGAAAACCCTAATGACGGCGATCTGACGGCGTCCCACCTATAAGGCGACGCCATCGGAAGTATAAATCTATATATAGAATTCGATTTTTCAGTATTTTAAGAGGTAGACTTGTGGAGTAAAAACCCTAAACATTTGTAGTCCGACTTGGACAGTATCTTAGGGTCCCAAACCCTATTTTACACATCAAGATAAGTGTTTTATTCCATTAGTATCATTATGTCTTCCATTGAATGTGTGTATGCTTACTTGTTTAACATGTCCGGCTAAATTTCTTGTGTGTTTGCTTAGATCTATGAAACCTAGTTATTAATTATTGATTGGTTGTCTCTTATCTTAATTGTAATTGGCTTATGAGTGCAATTAGGCTATCGTTGTGTTTAAATGCTTGGGTAATCTTTGTGAACATTAGTTTATAAATCACTTAGAGGATTTCGTAGTCTAAACATCTAAAGATAACCTTAAAGTTAGTTTATGAAACATCTAGCGGATTTCATAGGCAATAACCTTAAGGTAGTCTCAAAGCGTTAGGGAAAAAGGCACACCCTACGACCTTAGAAAACACAACGCGTTAAGAATAAGGACGTGACAATTCAACCACCAATAAAAGATAACTAGGGAGTAATAATATCTAGGTAAACACATTTTTAATCATCATACGAGCACACACCAAAAAGACATAGCTGCCCGTAGTAATAGATAATTAGAATAGTGGAAGTAATCGGTAGAAGTACCACCCCCAAATCCATTGCCCCGAGATTTTACCCTTAGCTTTCTAAAAAATCTATAAAAGATAAAAAATAATCATCCTCAACCCCAACCTTAGCGTAGTACACTTCTTGCTAGCATTCCTATTCCCCTAGAGAACGATATCAATACCCGAGGCTTATCCAATACTACACTACAACGATTAGGTTCACTGCCTAGGCTGTTGAAAAAATTGCTCGACGAAAAGGAAGTTCCTTTGACCCCGAACGCACTTCGTACGCGCATCAAGCTTTTGGCGCCGCTGCCGGGGAATAGAATAGCTAGTTAGATTTCTATCTCGTTTAGGTTCCCTTGCTTGATTCCTTTCAAGTAAGATTTTTTCTCATTTCTAGCTTTCTTGTAGTCTATCCCCCTTCTTCGTGAATTTGTTAGTAATCCCATCACTTTTCATCATGGAAGGTGATAACCCCCCACCACATCACCCAATTCCCATCGACCCACCACCAATTGGCCCGCCAAGAGGCCGTACTCTTGGTGAATACTCTAGACCGAGCCACCAAGGCTATAGGACCACCATTGAGCTCCCCGATCAAGCTCAAATTACGGCCCTGCGATCCGACACCATCCGGTTGGTTCAAAACGGATGTGCATTCCATGGACTTCGTTCCGAAGATCCTAATCAACATCTCTAGGACTTCCTTAAAATCGTTGATTCCATCGACCTTGATGCTACCACACGGGAGACCACGCGCTTGCGTCTCTTCCAATTCTCTCTACGGGACCAAGCTAGTAATTGGCTTGAGCGACTTCCCACCAGATCCATCTCAAGTTGGGATGATCACACTACTCATTTCCTTGCCCAATTTTTCCTACCAGAGAGAACTACTAAACTTAGGAATGAAATCTTGATGTTCCAACAACGTCAAGGCGAATCTCTCTACAAAGCATGGACTCGATTCAAGGACTTGCTCCATAAAGTCCCTCATCACGGCATCGATCTTTAGCTTCAAGTCCAAATCTTTTACGATCATGTCAACTTCTCAACTAAGCCATCCATCGACCAAGCGGCCGATGGCAAACTTAGTGATCTTACCGCGGAAGAATCATGGGGTACAATAGAGGACCTTGCCCTCTATGACAACGAAAGTTGGAATGACCCCCGCGAGTTGCCCAAAACCGTCAAGGCAATCTCCTTGCCTCCCATTGACTTACAAACTTCCAATCATAGGATTCTCGAACTTGAAGATCAAGTCAAATTCCTAATGAGCTCCTATGAGAATCCTAAATCTTCACACCAAGTGAGCAAAATCACTCTACCTTGTGAGTTATGTAGTGGTCCCCAGGACACTCGTGACTGCACAAGACTCCCCGAACAAGCCTTTGCGGACTACACCTCCACACGTACCGATGGAGCGGGAGAGAAGTGGTACACTTTCAAGCCCGAGCAAAACAACTTAGGAAATTCCTACATCCCCTCTTGGAAAAATCACCCTAACCTTAGGTGGAGCCAAAACTCAAACCCGCCCCAAAACTCATCTAGTCCACCCAATAGGTCCAACCCTCCAAATACCGATAATTCCACTAGTCTCGAGGCAATGGTGTCTAGGTTCATGTCATCTCAAGAAGCTCGATTTACTAACCTTGAATTCGATTTCAAGCAACGACAAGGCGAGATGACAACCAAGCTTGACGCCCTCTTAAAAGCCTTCAATGACCGAGAAATTGGAGCACTCCCGAGTGACACTATAAAGAACCCAAAAGTAAATGCGCTTTCATCGACTTCATATTCTTGCTCGCCATGGGAGAGTGCACATCCATGCCCTTCACACGCAAAAGTTCACTCGGTCAATGACATCAACACGGGTTCCAATCAATCCCTCATGAAATACCAAGGACCCGAACCAATGGTCTATCCAACTCGTGAAAAACCAGTCAACCAAGAACCCAAACCTAATCTAGAAGAGGAGTACAAGGAACTCCACCAAGAAAAACTGGTTCTTGAAGTCTTGACTCATGCACCTTATTATAATGCATTAAAAGAAAAATATAGGCAAGAACTAAAATTAGGGGAACGTGGGTCCGCATTTGTGCAAAATAAGTTACCTAAGAAGTTAGATGATCCCGGGCTATTCATTCTTCCGTGTAGACTCGTAAATTCCAAATCTTTCGACACATTAGCCGATTTAGGATCAATCATCAATCTTCTTCCGTTATCCCTCTATAGAAGCCTTAACCTAGGTAAGATAGAACCAACGGAAACCATCTTAGGTCTAGCGAACGGTAGTATTGCATGTCCGGTAGGGATAGTTAAGGACATGGTAGTACACGTAGGTCAATTAACTCTTTTGGCGGATTTCCATGTGCTAGACATGAATAAAGACCCGACATGCCCATTGCTAGTAGGAAGAGGATTCTTAGCTACCGCTAGTGCCATAATTGATTGTAAGATGTCTAAGAAAGTGGTAGGAGAAGTGTAACATCTTGGATTTCACAAACACATCCACAATCACAATAAGGGGCGTATAGTTTAGAGGTTTTAGAGAGAGAAAGTAGAATGGGAGCCTTTCTAGAGAGAGAAAGTAAACAAAAGAGAAAAGGTTAGATTAGAATGAAAGGTCCAACCCTCTACCTTGGGAGGTAGAGGGTATTTATAGTTACAAACAATACGTCCTCCTATCGGACTGTGGATCAGGCATACAGTGGGTAAAGACCCGTTCTTTCTCCACGGTGTTACACTAAACTATTCTACGCTACAAACTAACTAATAAACTACTAAATAACGTAAATAACTACAAGTCTACGAGCTAACATATGCTAGACCATAATTGGGGTGACCGACACTTTAACATAGAATTTCCAATTCCTAACAATCTCCTCCTAAGGGAGGTCACCCCATGAAATACATTTTGCATCCTAGCATTCTTTCTTTGTCTTTAGTTCTCGAGCTCGTAGACTTCAATTCTTCAAATTCCGCAATCTTTGTGCTTTAGTAACGATTCTTCAAAGTCCGCATTGATTTATACTTTTAGTGGAGGCCTTTAACTGATCCACATCTTTGATGATCTTCAAGCTTTCATTGAGATCATCAGCCACAGTAAATCTCTGGATCACCCTTTATTGTGTTGCCATCATGTGATGTTGTGACTTTTGGACTGACATGCTCACACTTTTGAATCATGACATCTTTCCATCAGAGTAGCGGAAGCCTTACTGGTTCATGATATTTGCAGCAGCGTAGCAGAAGCATAGTATAAAAATATCATATCCAGGTTATGTAGATATGCACCAGTCATGATTTCTTCAATTAAGTGTGGATGTTGTGAGCATGCGGCTTTGGATTGACTCCTCAATTCTGATCAGCTGCAACCGTCCAAATGTACCTGCAAACAACAGTTAGCAATAAAACACACGAAAGTGTCTTTGATCACTTTCGTTGAATTGAGGTACACGGCCCATGGTTCCCCATTGATCAGTACAAGTACTGCCTGTGATCAGGTATCATTTCGAAGAATCTCCTTGACAGGGTTTCGCAGCTGTTCTAGCTGTTCTCAAACCGGAACGTCTCAAAGAAGACAACACGGAGTGAGTGAACCAGCAAATTGAGATTCACTTATTGATAAAAAATTGATTTGAAAACAATCGCGTATTGCTTAGAAGAAAGAGTTTTGAAATACGACGAAGGTTTTATGAGAAAGATCAATTTTCAATCAAAAATACCTTTTGTATTTGAAAGAGTATACACATTCGACGTGCTAAAGAAAAGAAGAGATTTGCACACCGAACGGTTTTTCCAAAAGTATTCTTTTCAATCAGAGATACTTTTTGAGTTTGAAATATGAATACACATTCGACGTGCTAGAGAAAAGAAGATTTGCACATCGAACGGTTTTTCCAAAAGTATTCGTCAATTCCATTCCTGGACCAAGGTAGATTCAAGAATGAATCTCCCCATCGTTTCTATCCAATTGTCACAAGCTTGATCTTACGAGAAGATCTCACATGTCACCCACCAAGAGCTTGTTTGATGTTGGCTCTAGAAGGATTTCCATCTTCATCGTGAATATTTAACATATCACTCGGACGTTCTGGCAAAATCACAAGGATGATGCGTAGGACTCTTAATATATTCTTACTTTCCACATTGTGTGAAACAGCAAGTCTTCATTAATTTAGTGTCCTAATGAGATATTGTGGATGATCTCTTGGCTCTAGACTCAATTGTGCATATTTGGTTTCCTATGCCGGAGACTAGGGAGAGGGTCTCCTTCTTCAATATCAACAATATCTAAGAGAAAGTCGATAGATTATGTCGGTTCCCCGTGAGAATGAAACAAGTCCTTTTAAGAGGAACTTGAGTAGCTTGGGAAGTTATAGTGCAGTGCGTCACTGGGTCCATGACATCTTGTCTTCAATTCCAGTGTTACCTTAGTAACCACCAGTAGCATATGTATTAAACCCGGTTACTGCCCTAAGGTTGAATTATTGGAGGGCTATTTCTTTTCACCCTTTTTCGCATTCATTTCCTTTTCATTCTTCAACCCCTTCAGTGCTTACCGAGACTTCATTACTAGAACCTTGTTGGGTTTATTCTAGTACTAGCTCAGTCTCAGTCCGCACTCTTCCTATATTCTCATTTTTCTCCTTTTTTTCATCATACCTAAGGACTCTACACTATCTAGTGGATTGTCCCTGGGTAGATCCCTCCGGCTCTGGCAGATCATGGGAACGAACACCTAACCTAACCATCCTTATAACACCATGCATAAAGTAAATTGGTCGGTCTTTTGGTATTGTTCTTTCCTTCTCGAAACCAATTGAAAAATCATTTGGAAAATCAATCAAGGTACTTGTGATATAATATCAAAGCATTTTGTACCTTAATTGTTTTGATCTTTTAGAAATGCTCCCCCTCAACATGTGCATATGATTTTATAAATTGTTTAACACATGGAGGCAAGAGTTCTTTTGAAATAACTTCTTGATCACAATTTCCATGGACAAAGCCATTTGATTTTCTTTGGTAAATTCTCCCCCTCAATATGTGCGTAGGATATTTGAAATCATTTTATCACATAGAGGCAAGAGGTTATTGAAGTACTTTCACAATCACAAAATCCATTAAGAAACCATTTAGAAAATCAATCAAGGTACTTATGTTAAAACATAAAAGCATTTGTACCTTGATAGTTTATTTTTATTTTTTTTGAAATGCTCCCCCTCAATATGTGCTTTGAGATTCGAAAGCGTTTAGCACATATGGGAGAGCAGTATGCATACTTGAATCAAAACGATCATCTTTTATCAGATTTCATTATTAAATCACAAATTCTCCCCCGATCAAAAATATCAAACCCTTTGAGATTTTGGATCCCAAGTGATTTAATAAGGTTTAGAAAACATGGGAGAAAATGTGCCTGATTTAAAAACTCATCTAGTTTTTGGATAAATGCTCCCCCTCAACATGTGCATTATGTATATTGAAATCGTTTGGCACATGGAGGCAGGAGTGCCTTTGAAGGACTAAAACCAATTCCATTAAAACATATTTGAGATTTAAATCACGATCTCTCCCCCGATCAAAAATTTCAAACCAATTGAGATTTGTGATCCCAATTGATTTAAATTATTTAGAAAATTTTGGGGAAAGACGTGGCAAGATTTGATTTTGAAAAATGATAGATAAGGACCATTTAAAGACATTAAAGATTTTTAGTGTCAGGTATGATTGTTTTAAGAGATCTTTTAGGTAAAATAAAATAATTTCACAATCAAACAAGAACAGAAAAAATTTCATTTTGAAAGATCTTTGAGTTTTAAAGAAAATCATACCATGACATAACATTAAATCTTTAGATCACTACTTATTATTGTACAAACGGACTTTTATGAAGAAATATCGTTTGAAAATATTTTATATTAAATCACTCTCCCCCTCAATCGATGACCGTAGTCGATGATTGAGTGACTTAAGTTTTGATAAAATGAAGTACGGTGATTTTCAAAATTAAGTCCAATTTATTTTCAAAAACAATATTTTTCCATTTTTCAAGACAATATTATTTAAAAAATTGTTTAAAAAATGGTATCATCACAATTATCTTGCACAAAGACACGTTAGGTGGTTGAGAAGCTTATGTTGTTGCTGTAGGGCTTGGAAGAAAACCGTTTGCTGATGCAGTGAGACTTCTTACGTTGCATTTTAATGCCAACTGAGGTCAAATTAAGCTCCGTTTCTTCATTTTCAGATGAAGAAAACCATATGCTGATGCAGTGAGACCTCTTACGTTGCATTTTTCCATGCCAGCTCTCCATAGAAGTCCAATTAAGCTCCGTTTCTTCATTTGTCAACCCAAGATATAGTTACCCTTTCCTTTTGGCATCCAATCATCTTCTATTGTGGGATCCGGATCGGGAACATTCTTATAACCAATATACCTGCATACGTTAGTGAACACACATACAGATATATGGTGGTCGACATCACCCATAACAGCAATCGACTAATTAAAGTCAATTCAACATAACAATCAGATCATATAAGGCATGGGGTTATGTGTTAATCAAACTCTAATCATCTAATCCTAACAATCAAATCCTAAATTCCTAGTCCTTCGACATAGGCAAATATCATTTTTAATTAAGCACGTAGGATAATTAGGAAAGCCCGTTAGATGATATAGATTTGAAAACATTCTCCCCCTCAATCAATGACTCATTTTATGAAAAGTTTAAAAGTGCTGAAGTCATTGACTGAGTTTGCAAATTTTATAAAAAAACTTTGAATCTGATTGTTTTTATAGCAACTCATTTACCACCATTTTGTTAAAACAAATATTTTTCTAAAGAATTTTTGAAGGAAAAATATTTGAGTAGGAACAGCAGTCCTTCGACATACTTTCCTTATTTTGTTTTAAGATAAGTGCACGAAATATTTGAAAATTTTGGTTTAGCGCAACACTTTCCTTCCTTGAAGAGCGGGTTGCTATCGGAAATAATAGCAAGTCATGGTTTAAGCGCGGGTTACAGTCTGAAGTAACTGTAAGCCATGTTTTGAGGCATATTTTGGAAAAGAATATTTACACCTCCTGCTCGAACTTCATCTATGGTCCCGTGCCATTATTGAATGACATTTCTAAGACCGTAGATGTTATCGATACTAGAAGACATGTCTTTGAAAACATATTTTTGGTCTTTTTCAAATTTTCTGATTTTTATGGATTTTTGAAGGTTTTATATTTTTCTATTTTCTTTTTGTTGGTTTTATATTTTTGTATTTTGTTTTTGATAAATATTTACAAAGATAGAAAAATAGTTTAAGAGGATGATGATACGAGTACCGAGAAAAGGAAATCGTTCAGCACTTTGTAGAAGATAGAAGTCATCATCTCTTAAACTTTCACCGCCAAAGCATTCGAGGCTCTAGAATCGTCGCAAGAACTTGAGCCTTCAAAGGTGAATCTTTGGCAGCTTCCCCCCGAACCGACAAACTAAGAATAAAGACCATTTCCCCAAGAAGTAGAAATGAAAAAAAAAAACGGTCTCATTGAATGAAGCTCAGCACCCCGAAGAATTCGAGAACACCGAAGTAACAAGTTGAAACATTGATCGTCTCAGTGGTTATCAAATCCGGAATAACTTGATTAGGTCCGATCACATGAACCTGTTGTACGTCCCCGATGTACATATTACTCTTCGAGATTGACCAGTTGTCTATTCAGGGGAACAATATATCAACATCTTCATTTTACCAAGTGCATTCCAGTTATCTTCCATATAACCAATCAGCCCATAATGTACACAAGTACCCAACCAGAGTAGAGACAACGACATCACAGTAACTGGTTGACTCATGTCAACTCCGGAATAACTGATTAAGCTCGATCATTTGAATATGTCATGTACACATATCTCTCCCCTGATGGTTACGATCTCATCGGAATCATCATTACATTGTGTACATGAAGCACTAACCGGAAGCACTTTATCATAAATCATATAGAAGATGTCGATCAGCAATATCATCTCACGTTCCAAATATTCTTCTCATATTTCTTCATACTGAAGGCTGATTTACCACATACCAAAAGTATCCAGAGACCACTTCCCCTCAAATGGTTGGTATAATACATCAAAGGCTACGAGTTAAACACTGAGTTTCTTTATGGTTATGACATTTGTCTTTCCCGGTATTACTTCCATAGAGAAGAAGTATTAAGTTCATCACGTGTACTCGTTGTGTATTTAGATGTATGTCTCCTACCCCCTTGCTGGTTTTGATACCTCAGAATCAGCAACACATTGTATATACCAAATATTCTTGAAAAAGAGAAGAACAAAAATTAGCTCAAATGAATCATGTGAGAATCAACTGCTACAAAAACTCTCTCTGACTATCTTTATCAACCCATATGTAGACAATTTGAAGTGACCACTGTTGAAGAAAAACAGATATACCAAACTTGAACCAGAAGTCGAATTCACCACATTTGTATCTTAAGCTTGCACTTAATGATGGAAGAACGGTGTTGAGAATTTATGCTTCAAGCAAATCTCTAAGTACTCACAACTCAAACAAATTATGAGACATTAACACCTCTTGCGATTATCCACACTGTCATAGCATGTGACACTGAGTAAAACAAAGTAACTCCTAATAGTGATAGTTAACCAGGTCTTCAACCATCCACCTCGACTGCTGGTAACTAGATAACCCAAGTCTTCAACTCAAATTCTTAAACCCGAGCAAGTTATCAAATAAGAACACGCCTTTGTGAACGTCAACTTCAACCTCAAATAAGTGATAAATGAGTAACTTTGAAGTAATCAACTTGTGTCAAATGCCCAACACGTGAATAAACATACAATCGGATGTACATTGACCCACTGAATGAACCGGAACAAATGATTCCTCAACATCGATGCATTCTTCCTAAAGGTATACATGTAGAGACTGATATGGAAGATTCACCAATAATGTATTTGAGCGGATGAGGTAGCCATTTTCCTTAATGTTCATGTGGTTTATTTATAGCGTGCACAATGAGAGGAACAATAATCCGTGAAGATTTGGCAAAAGAATACCAAAGAGCGGATCATTATTCAATAGTGCAACTACAATATCATGATAGTCATTATCAACGCCTTGTGAAGTAACTGGAGATAAGGTTTCTTGAGAATTCTAAAAAGTACTTCTTAGATGGTGAACCAGTTGAGTCAGTAGGAACCGGAGCATGAGCTTCAGAAACTGGATGATCAACATTCGTTGGAGGTTGGAAGTACTCATCAAACATATCTTTGAAAAACAATGAATCCACACTGAACCAGTTGAGTCAGTAGGAACCGAAGCATGAGCTTCAGAAACTGGATGATCAACATTCGTTGGAGGTTGGAAGTACTCATCAAACATATCTTTGAAAAACAATGAATCCCAAACAATGAATCCCATTTATCCTTAGTAAGTGAAGCATTAGGCGTTGAAGGAGAATCATATGACCATAATTCAAGCATCCATCAACATGTAGTATATGCACTCTTCTCCCCCTCGAAAATTGCATCCAAAGTTGCCATTTTTGATTTGAACAAGTGAATAAGAATATACACCAATGAACGTAGATCCACTTGAGAGTTGAAAGAGCGTGGGAAAAACATGAAGCTTTTTGATGAAGAATGTCGATGAGAATGGTCATAAGCATGAAGATTTATCTTCTTTTAAAGATAAAGCGCACTGAAGCGTACACCATTTTTTTCTTTGAAGAACGGGGCCTGAAGTGTTATCTACAGACGCCATAATGATGAAGTACAAGGCCTGAACTGATGTGAACAGACGTCATTGCAGATTAAATATCAAGGTTGAGTAACTTGAACCCGTGAGTTATGAGATATCAATCCATTTGTTATCCATACTTTAAGCCAGTCCATGTAGTGAAGGATCGAAGTATCTGCAACTGAGTAAGGAATACCTGCACTAACATTACAAACTTGATTGCATATATATTGGTTAGTGACATTAGTATCCAAATCCTTTGGGGTTTCACGGTCAACCTTGATTTTGCCATTGGTAAACAGCTTTCCGGTAGGAATCCACTTAAGTCCAGCATCCTTAAACATTCTACCAGACGGTATCCACTTATGGCAAGGTCTAGGATTGTTAAGCTTTTTATGCATAGTGGAAGACTTATCCTTATTCCTAGTTTCCAAAGATTTAGCAGTTGGTATCCATCTAGGCGAAGTTTTCGGTTTGTTTAGCTTCATATCATATTGAACCTTAGTCACGTTAGTAGTCTTAGTGGATTGTACCTTGGCATGTGAATTAGGAAAATGTTTCTTATTCGGAAAAGACTTAGAATTTCTAGTTTCAACTACTCTTAGATGCAAGCCAACCCCTAGTCTTTTGAGTGTTCCTAGGTAATGGTTTACAACTATTAGCAGTGCCTTGAAATATTGTAGAATTCATTACCCTAGGTCTTGCACCTAAAATTCCGTCTTTTCGAATTTGTTCCTTTTTCCTAGCTTCTTTTAGATAATAGTTCTTCCACAAGTCATTCATATCATATGAATTCTGGGTTTTAATGCATGGTTTTGACACTGTTTTCGAACTAATCCTAGAGGTGCTTGGAGTAGAAGTAGCAACTTGTTGAGGGTTAACAGAGTTAGAAGCATTATTCCTAGGTATCTTAGGTGAAGTGACTGGTTTTGACAAAACTTGTATCTCATCAACTTGGGAGGCAAGCCTTTTCTTTAAAGATTTTGTTCTTTCAGATATAAATGCAAAAGGCTGCCTAACAGCGGACCGGTCTCTAGTGGGATGAGAAACTGGCTTCCCCAAGGTTGATGGTTTTGTAAACTTAGTGTTCACACTTTTCCCTATGGTTTTTTGTTGGAATCACTCCTAAACCTTAATTCAAGTGTTAGTAATTCATATGTAATAGTTAGCTTAATATGGCCTTTATGTTAGTTATTAAGCTAAGGCTTATGTAGAAGGCCCATAAGCTTTGGCCCAAGTCCATAAGAAGGGAAGGAGTCTAGATGTGTTGCCCTAGCTCCTTGCCCTATAAATACCTCTTGTAAACCTTCTATTGAAGGTTGGTTGTTCAATTCATTCACTTGCACTCTACGCATAACTCTTCTACATATTTATACGTGTGTGTGTGTGGTTGGTTATTTGTTCATCCGATCACTATCTCTTCTCTATTTCTTCTATTGATGCTTGTGTTACAATATGGGAACCTAACAGTGGTATCATTTGCCAAATAGTTGGGTGAACATATTTTGTTTTTGAAGTTTTGTGGTTTACGCGTAAAACAGTTTCATACTTTGTCACGTTTAAAAACGTATTTTTTACACTTTTCAATCCAAGATTCTTGTACTTTCATCGTGTTAAGGTGTTAAAATATCTGTTTTTAGCAAAAAGTTTCAAACTTTACGTATGGATCATTGTTTTTAAGCTTGGTTTTATACGTGGTTTCATTTCTACGCATAAGGTGTTTAGTAGCTTTGGATCATCAAGTTTCACACTCTTGTGTTATTTTGGTGATATTGAAGCTGTTTCATCACAAAAATCTGGTTTAGAAACATCGTTGGGCTGAAATCAGTTTTGGTTGCTTTCTACGCGTAAGAAAACCCTAATCTTACGCGTAAGACATCCGTGGTTTGATCTTCAGTTTTCGTGGTTTACTCAGTGTTTTCTTGCTTGGATAAGCCTGAAAACACTTCGACTTTGGATATCCTTTGCACTATGATAGTGTAAAAGATTTTTTGGGCAAAACCCTAATCTTACGCATAAGCTCAAACTTATGCGTAGAACTCATTACGCATAAGATTTTTCTTACGCCTAAGCTTTGCCTTACGCATAAGCTAATCCTACGCCTAAGTTTTCTACGCTTAACTTTCAGTTTACGCCTAACTTTAGTGTTTCTCAATTCTTACGTGTACGCTAATCCTACGCGTAACTATCACGTTTACGCGTAAGTTTGGTGTTTTTACGCTTAAGTGTTACTTTGCCTACACTTGGTTTCTACGCCTAAGGATACTTCATCAACAACGTTTCATTCGACTACAAAGATCCATTTAACAACACAAGTTTTCAACATGTCACAACCACCATACTCTAGCTATTTTCCTTACACTTATAATCAACAACAACAACAACAACTAAGTCCACAACATCAACAATTTAATCAACAACAACAAATTTATCAACAACAATTTAATCAACAACATACTCCACAACTAGGAGCAATTCCACCACAAATGGTTCAACCACCACCTAGTCTTCAAGTACAACCTTACACAAACTTCTACAATCAACATCCATCCAGGAGTACTATGAAGGAACCAACACGGTTTGGCAAGATGTGTGAAACCTTAAGTAGCCAACAATCAATTCATGAAGCTGGCTCACTTGATAGACCTCCAATGCTCACTCCCGGAAATTATGATCAATGGGTGATAAGGTTCTTTAGGTTTTGTGATCTAAAGAAGCCACATGGAAAGTTCTTAAAGAAGGTCATTATGGAAGGTCCATTTCAGATGCCTACTGTTGTCACACCCGCAGATCCAGATGCCAATCCACCAAAAGATGCTGCCACCAACATTGCAACTATCTCAGACCTCACTGCTGATGAACTTCTACATTTTGAAGCTGATGCACTAGCAATGCAATACATCCTTTTAGGATTACCCAATCCAATCCTTCGAAGTGTTGATGCTCAAAAGACTGCAAAAGCAATGTGGGAACATATTCATCTTCTTATGGAAGGCACTACACTCAATCAGGAAGACATGGAATCCAAAATCTACTTGGCTTATGAACACTTCATGATTGAACCAGGAGAGACATTAGAGTTATATCATCATCGCTTTTCAGACATCATTAATGATTTGGACAAACACAACATCATCATGCCACGCATTGCTGTCAACACTAAGTTCCTAAGTAGTCTTGGTCCGGAATGGGAGAAGTATGTCATTTTTCTCCGTCAAGCTAAGAATATTCATCATGCTACATACGGATTGTTGTACGACTATCTGAAGCCTCATCAAAAAGAAGTTGACAAAGAAAGGGCTATCCGTGGACTCCCGGCTTCACAGTCACTTCCGGACAATCAACAACTTGCTTTGTGGGCTCAAACTAGTCTTCCTCCTCAAACAGCTCCTCAACCCGCTCCTCAACCAACGGCAACCATCACACCATATGATCCGTCACAGCAACAACCTCAACAAACTCAATTGGTTCCATACATCAACAACAATGCTCAAGCACTTTACAGTGAAGCTGATGAGGACTCCGATGCTTTCGATGAATTGCAACAAGGATTTGTCATGATTGCTAAAGCCTTCTGTCGGTATACAAAGAAATCCAACAATCTCATTCGTTCCTCATCCAACACAAGGAATCAGGCTGTTGTGAACAATGGACGCGTTGAAGTCCAGAATCATGGTTATGGTCGTCAGATGGGAGGTGGTCAAGGGTTTAATGCAATGGGAAGGAATAACATGGGTGCTCCGCAACAAAAAAGGGCTCAAGTGGTTGAACAGGGGAATGCTCAGAATGGGGTTAATGGTCTTCGTTGTTATAACTGTAATGAGAAGGGCCATCTGGCTAATGCATGCCCTAAGCCGAGGACAAGAGGCAGTGCTTATCACAAAGAGGCGTTGCTCTTGGCTCTCAAGGATGAAGCTGGTGGAACTCTTACCAACAAGGAACAGAGCTTTATGGCAGATGCAGATTCGGATGATAATATGGAGGACTTGCAGGCTAATGCAGCAGTGATGTTGATGGCACAAATGCAAGCTCTACACATGAGTGATACAGGCCCAGTGTATGACACTGATGGCTTGTCTCAGGTACCGGAACAAAACATACTCATCACTAATCTGATATCTCCGCCAATTTCTCCATCCGACAAGGATCAGAGTGTTCAACATGAGCCATCCACATCTCATTCCGATGATTATCAAATAGATCCCGTAGTTATATTTGACGATCAAGATAACCTTATGGTTAATATTGATAATCAAGTTGACTCTGTGATTATATTTGAGGATCTAAATAATGATCATGTTGAGACTCACGTTGAACAAGATGAGCTTTTGTCTAATAGAGAAATTGAGCTCCTGACCTTAATTAAAGACCAAGAATCTCGTTTGGAAATTTGCAAGCAATTAAAAGATAAAAATGCACTGTTAATTAGGGATAATGAATGCTTAATTAGACAAATCAACGTTTTTAAAACTCAAGAAAAACGTGAACAAGGTTTTGAAGTCGCTTTTGCTAAATCTCATCAAAACGAAAAATCATTAGAACGACAGATACGTGATCTAGCCGCATCCAAGAATGCTTTGTTGTCTCAAATAGAACAACTGAAACATGAACATAAACAACAAATTAACGCTCTTACTTTGGAAACTCAAAAAGCCAAGGCTGAGTCGTTAACTTGTCAAAAACAGTTCTCTGAGTACAAAAAGCATTCCACGAAACGAATAGATAACTATCTTGAAGAAATTGTCGACTTACAACACAAAATCAAAGAGTTTCGAAATGTTGTTTATAAACATGGTGAGTCAATCACAACTATTCAAAGGTTTACTTTTAAACCAAATCCAAATGGATATGGACCGATTCTTGCTGATTACCAACCTAAGTTTTCAAACAGAGCATTCAAACCAAATCCTGAAGTTTACAGTGCAGAACATAGAATTGATGATTCAATTATGACTGTTGTTGAATATAATCGCATGGAGGAATTAGATGCAGATGACGAGAGTCGGTCAAAAATGGAAAATGTCGTTTATAACAAACCATTTAACTATTCAAAAGCTGTAACTTTTGTCACACAACAAGATACTTCTAACAAACCTTTGGTTATCACACCAGTTTCTGAAGTTAGTCCCTAACACAATGGTGCACAAATTAATGGTCATTTACCTTCACTTAGTGAAGTTAAAACAAAATCCGAAAGTTGTCGAGTTATAAAATACTTTGACACTTTCTTATCTGACCTTAAAATTTTGGAACGTGAGATTGAATTTCATTCTGAAATAAAAGTTGAACATTTTCAATCGCCAATGGCGCGAGAACAAAGAGATATTCTTCAGAAAAGAATTTTACCCCATGTCAAAAATTTGAAAACTTGTGCACTATATTGGGAAAGGGATTTTAACAAGGGAAAGGGATTTTCACAAGGAATTTGGTCTCATGAAAATAGTTTTCGAGAAAACAGAAACATCGATTTCAAATACTAAACGTAAAAAGAAATTGTTGAGAAAAGATGTTGATCGACTCTTGGAAGATGTTATCTGTGCTGATATCAATAATCTTGTTTTATTACAATCTGTTGCATATGCATCTGATCATATCTCTGCTGATTCTGTTGATTCTGTTGATATTGTTGAGAATACTGATAATGTGCACCAGATTGAATCTTTAAAAGTTGAAAATTAATGATTATTAAACGAGCTTTCAAATTCAAAACGTCGTCTTCAATGGTGTCAAAAAGATTGTCAAAATCGTGAACTTTCTTTGCAAAACAAAATCACTCAGTTACGCTCAAAATCTTTTGATCCTAAAATTGAGCAACTGGATGATCAAAACGTGTCTTTGAAATGTCAAATCTCAAAATATGAACAAGAACTTGCAAAAGTTAAAAAGGAATATGGTGTCATATTTGATTTACTCAAACAGACTCGTATTGATGCATCAAACGAACTTGATCATTATCTTGCACACACTAAAGAAGTCATGATTTTTTCTGGAAATCTTCGTTCTAAAAATCAAGATTTGGTGCACACTATCATTAAGTTAAGGGAAATGTTAGGAAAGTATGAACAAGTTCAGCCTAGCATCATTAAGAGAATTGCACCTGTAACACTTAGCAAACGTGATCCCAGATTGCCTACTGACAAAACACAAGATACTAATGTGCTTCCCTTTACTGAAACAGGAATAGTTGCCTCTTTTCCAAACGTCTGCACTTCACAGCCTAGGAGCAATACAAGGAAGAATAGGAAGTTGCGACCTAAGAAAAGAACAATAAAGAATGCTGAAGTAGAAGAACACCCTAGGACTTTGAATAAGACTCAAGTTGCACCCACTTTAGATATTGCGTCTGAAAAATGTAATGGAAAAAGTGTTGTAACGAATGCTAAACCTTTAAGTACTTTTGATATTCAGTCTGATGCTTCTTGTGTTATTGTCGTAAAAGTATGCTTTCTGATTGTCATGACAAATGTGTTGCTAGAGCTATCTTGTCTCGTTTAAGGAATCCTAAGAATCGGAATACCTCTAGGCCCACTAATGTTTCTAAGTCTGTGCTTGGTAAACCGCCCTCTTTAGATTCTAAAAAACGCATTGATGTCCCTGTAGTTCTAGTATCACCTCCAAGGAATGTAGTACCACCTAGTGCATTCACTAAGACTAAAGCAAAGACTAGTTGGAGATGGCAGAAATGGATACATAATACACTAGGATTTAAATGGATGCCTAAAGTCATTGATGTGTGTATTTCTACTATAATTGCTTCGGAACCCTCTAACACTTTGGGTTCCACATCTACTTCTATTCCATCTGTGTCATCTGTGTGCAATGCAGGTGATACAGATCATCCTTTGGATTGTTGATAGCGGATGTTCCTGACACATGACAGGCAATCTTAAACTGTTATCAAACTTTATTGCAAAGTTCAATGGCACTGTCAGATTCGGGAATGATCATTTCGCAGCTATCATGGGCTACGGAGATTATATCAATGGCAATATCAAAATTAGAAGGGTTTATTATGTGGAAGGCCTCGGTCACAATCTCTTTTTAGTCGGTCAATTCTGTGATGGAGACTTGGAAGTTGCTTTTCGAGAGAAAACTTGTTTCATTCGTGATCTACAAGGAAACGATCTTATGTCTGGCTCTCGCAATTCTAGTATGTACACAATCTCAATGCAAGACATGGTTGCTTCATCTCCCATCTGTCTACTCTCAAAGGCTACATCTACAAAATCTTGGCTATGGCACTGTCGTCTCTCACATTTAAACTTTCAAACCATCACCAACCTTGCTCGACACAAACTTGTTGAAGGTCTCCCGAGATTCCGGTATTCCAAAGATCACCTGTGCTCAGCTTGTGAACAAGGGAAAAGCACTCGTGCTCATTTTCCTTCAAAGGTGGAACACAGCTCTCAGCATGTGCTTCATCTTCTTTACATGGATTTGTGTGGCCTGATGCTCATGCAAACGATTAATGGCAAACGCTACATCTTGGTAATTGCCGATGACTACTCATGATGGACTTGGGTCTACTTTCTTTGAAGTAAAGATCAAGCTCCACAGATGATCATCACCTTTCTCACAAAAATTCAAGTTCACCTCCGGAACACCGTCCGCCAAATCAGAACAGACAAAGGAACTGAATTTGTGAACCAAACTCTTCGAGAATTTTATGAGAAAGTAGGAATTGAGCATCAGACATCTATTGCACGTACACCAGAACAAAACGGAGTTGTTGAAAAACGAAACCGTACGTTAGTGGAAGCTGCAAGAACAATGTTAATCAATGCTAAACTTCTAGATTACTTGTGGGCAGAAGCTGTATCAACTGCATGCTACACTCAAAACCGCTCAATGATTACAAAACGCCACAACAAAACACCTTTTGAACTTATCCACAACCGAAAACCGAATCTTAAACACTTTCATGTATTTGGATCCCTTTGCTATCCATATAATGATCGTGATGATTTGGTAAGCTCAAAGCCAAAGCTGACATTGGAGTCTTTATTGGATACTGTGAGAATTCTAAAGGTTACCGGATCTGGAATCGTCGTACAAAGCAGGTTATGGAAACAATTCATGCTAATTTTGATGAGCTTACAGAAATGGCTTCTGAGCATAACAGCTTGGAACCCGGTCACAACCATTTAAACTTCCCTCAAACCCCATCATTAGCTGAACCAAGCCCCCAGCTTACTCGTCAACAAATGGAAAAGCTATTTGCTCCATTGTTTAGTGATGACATTGATGAACGTGCTCCAGGTGTATCCGTTGTTTCCGCTGCTCAACCTGATCATAATCTTATACCTGATACACCTGCTACAACAACTACTGTTGAAGAAGCACCACCAGTTGACTCTACTACAACAGTTGAACAAACTACTTCCAACGATGTTGAATCAGCTGCTGATGTTCTTAATGACGTACCCCCACCTGCAGATTTTGATCCAAATGCGTTCTTTAACCCATTTGCTAATGAAACTGCTGCACCTGATGTCGCGGAATCATCTACAAGCCATTTGAATCCTCAAAATCTGCACAATGTATACCAACATCAACCCTCTACACATCGTTGGACAAAAGACCATCCTCTTGAGAATATTATTGGTAACCCGAATCAACCAGTCGTAACAAGACAACGTCTTCACACAGATGGTGAACATTGCATTTATGCACTCACTGTCTGCCAATCTGAGCCTAAAAACATTAAAGACGCAATGACAAAAGACAACTGGATTGAATCCATGCAAGAAGAACTCAACCAATTCAAACGTCTTGAAGTATGGGAACTAGTTGAAAGACCAACAGGGGTCTATGTCATTGGTCTAAAATGGATTTGGAAGAACAAATTGGATGCTGAAGGGAACGTAATCATAAACAAGTCATGTCTGGTAGCTAAGGGTTATAGACAGGAAGAGGGTATTGACTTTGAAGAATCATTCGCTCTGGTTGCTCGTCTTGAAGCTGTTCGGATCTTTCTCGCGTTTGCGGCTCATATGAATATAACGGTCTTTCAAATGGACGTCAAAACTGCTTTTCTGAATGGGCAACTAAAAGAAACGATTTATGTCAGCCAGCCAGAAGGATTCGTTGATCCCGAGTTCCCGAACCATGTCTACAAACTGAACAAAGCTATGTATGGTCTCAAACAAGCTCCTCGGGCGTGGTACGATAAGTTATCATCCTTCCTCATTGCCAATAAATTCACCAAAGGTTCGGTCGATCCTACACTTTTCATACAGTATCACGGGGCTCACATCTTAATCGTTCAAATCTATGTGGATGACATCATTTTTGGGTCAACACATTTAAAATACTCAAATGCTTTTGCAAAACTAATGACAAAACATTTTGAAATGTCAATGATGGGTGAACTCACATTCTTTCTCGGAATGCAAGTCCATCAATCACCCCGTGGTATTTTCTTGAGTCAGTCCAAATATGCCCTTGAATTGTTAAACAAATTTGGAATGCAAAATTGTGACACCTGTGCCACACCAATGGCTCATACCAAGAAGCTAGATGCTGATTTACATGGGAAATTGGTGGACCCAACCAAATACCGTAGTATTATTTCGTCTCTCATGTATCTAACAGCTAGCAGGCCTGATATTGTGTTTGCCGTATATCTTTGCTCCCGTTATCAGTCGAGACCAACTGAAACCCACCTCTCTGAGGCTAAAAGAATCCTCTGATACATCAAGGGAACCATTAACTTAGGGATCTGGTATCCGAAGGATTCTGGTTTTGAACTAATAGCATTTTCAGATGCTGATCACGCAGGATGCTTAGATTTACGGAAAAGTACTTCAGGAGCATTACAATTTCTTGGTGATAAACTGGTGTCATGGCAATCGAAGAAGCAGGATTGTACATCGCTCTCCTCAACATAAGCAGAATATGTAGCCATGTCGGCGTGTTGTGCTCAAGTCATTTGGATGAGAACACAACTCAAAGACTATGGTTACGTGTTTGACAAAATCCCGATGTACTGCGACAATCGGAGTGCTATTGCGATCTCGTGCAACTCAGTACAACATTCTAAATCAAAGCACATCGATCTTCGATATCATTTCATCAAGGACCACGTGGAACAGGGTACAGTTGAATTATACTTTGTGGGTACAGAATACCAATTGGCAGATCTTCTCACCAAAGCCTTAGCTCCTGCTAGGTTTAATGAGTTGGTCCAACGGATTGGTATGCGGTGTTTGACTCAAGAGGAACTGGATGAACTCTTAAAACATTCTTAAAACCAGTCAAACACCAAAACTTCTTTTGTAAATATTTTTCAAAAACAAAATACAAAAATATAAAATCTTATAAAACAACAAAAATATTCTTCTATCTATATTTCAATTAACATGGCAAGTACAAATCTTCCATCAACACTCTTATCTTTCAAAATTCTGTATTTTTACGATCAAGTGTTGATGGGGAGAATGCAAATATTTTACGGTATCATAAAACCTTGTACTTGCATGTTACCTTATCATGGTTGTTTCTTTAAGAATGGTGGTCACATTTCTGGTTTACTGACACTCCTCGGACTAAAATTTATAAAATTTCATTATTTCTTAAGTCGAGGGGGAGTGTCGTCAAAATTCTTTTCCAAATATCTTTCGATTAGTAACCAAAATGGAAGTTATGGGCGTTGTATGTAAATGGTTTAGGTGGAGGGACTGAAAGTGTCAAAAGCTCAAAGTATTTTTTAATAAAACACTCCAACTAAACCACATTAACTCTTCACATTTAATTCTCACAACTACCATATCCTACGCGTAAAAATCAACCCTCTAATCCGTGTTTTTGATCATCAAACTGTAAGTGTTTTTACGTTCCTAACATGATCATAAACAAAGGTTTTGGATATCATAAACATCCAACGGTTAAATCTCGTGTTTTAGTAAGATTTGTGATCTACACGTAACATATGAACACAAATTCTTTATTTGAGTGTTAGTGGTTAGAATGGTTGTGTCAAAATGTTTATATAATCACATTGAAACCATTCCTATCTTTAAAACTCACCCAGAAACACGAATTGAATGTTCTTGATAATTAGGGTTTATGCGTGAATTGGGTATTTTCAATATTGAGTGTTTTTGGTTAAAAAGATAGTTATATGATGTTGTTTTCATGTTTAATTGATCATATCTAGGCTAAGAAATTACCCAGAAACATCAATTGCCTTAAAATTGAAAACTAGGGTTTATGTTCATAAGTATTTGGGTATTTTTGTTTCGCTTTGATTCTGATGTTAAAACATGGATAGAACAACTCAATATGCTTCTTATACATCCCAGAAAAACTTTGGTGCAATTCCCATGGTTAAATTGCTTACTCGTAATTCTTAAGCTTTAGGGTTTAGGTTTACGCGTAACTTGTGTTCTACGCTTAACTGCTTAAATAAATATTCATTATTTGATTTGAAAAGGAATGAATGTATGTGTTAATGTTGATGTTAAGATGAATTTATTTCAGGTTTTCTACGCTTGAAAATTCAGAATCAAGGTTGCTTGCAATCTAAGCATAAGGATCACCTTACGCGTAGCATGTTATGCGTAAGAGAAATCTTACGCGTAACATTTACGCGTAAGGTTCTACATTGGGGACTACGCGTATCCTGTGAAGGATATGTGTAAACAGTAACCTCTACGCATAAGGTTGACTCTTACGAGTAAGCCTTACGCGTAAGGTTCCTTATACGCTTACGCATAAGCTCTACGCATAAGGCCCTCTTTTCCTACGCGTAATATTTCTTGAGCGTAAGTCAAGAACCTACGCATAAGCTTTCGTTTACGCGTATACTCCTGTTTACGCATAAGCTTGCCATTTCTACGCCTAAGCCTAGTTTTAACCTTAATTATGAATTGTTACGCGTGCAAACTTGTAAATAAATAAATCATAAAGCCACGAAACCAATAATGTCACTAATAAGCTTAAATGTTTAATAAGTTGTCAAAAATAAGTGAAAACATAGACTTTAAAACTTGAAGTTAATCAACTCACGAAACTTATCACGACGTCTTTGGACTATTGGACAAACAAGTGACATTGGGCTCGTAACAATCATCGAGATATCACATTCAATAATTGGACAATAAAACCATCTGTTGACTAACGCAATGTCTTTCGATATGTTGGTTCTTTTGGCTAAATATCTTTCAGATCACGACATGGACGCTCAAATACAAAACATGGAAGCACCAAACGTTCTCACCATTGAAGATATCTTCCCTAATGGTTATCCGATGAAGATAGGAAAGAACAACCTTCGTGTTGATTTTGATAGTCTCAACTGCTCAGAGTCTTCTTGTCTAATTGTTGTAGACATTCTGAAGAATCATCCTTATTAGAACATGCTCACCAATTCTGCTACAGTGCCGGAGATCTACATTCACTAGTTCTGGCATACAATGCGAAAGATCAAAGGTCAAAATGTTGTGACGGTGACACTCAACCACAAACAAGTCACCATCACACCAGCAGATTTAAGGGATGTTCTTCTTATTCCTGTCATCGAGCCAACCGAATACAATGCCCCACCAACTGAAGAGACCGTTCTGCAATTCATGATTGACATTGGTTATCACGAAGCTACAGGAGTAATCACAAAGCATTCATACGTGGATCTTAAGTATTCCTCAGCCATGGAGAACCCTCTACATCATCATCACCAAATCAGTTTCTGGACGTGATAGTGGTTACGAGCATCCCAAGCTCGTGGAACTACAGATCTTTTGGGCTTTGATCAACATAAAACACATTGATGTTGAAGCTCTGATATGGGACGACATGATGTCATTCCTTAAAAAGCTTGGCACCAAAATCCCGTATATCAGATATACCAAACTGTTGATCCAACGAGCTCTAGGATATAATCCTGATATTCCCTTGAGACTCGATGACCCCAAACAACACTCCATGTTGTATGAGCCCACACTCTCTGTCAGATTTAAGGACTCTACAACAAAGAAACAAGGTGCAGTGCTGCCAGATCACCTTATTACTGATGATATCAAGCAACTGTATTCGTACAAACGATATCTGGTAGCAGTTGAAGAAGGCAAAGTAGGTTTTCTCGATGAAAAGTCCGCTGGTACACCTACAAGGAAAACCAGAAGAGGCAGTGCAGGAAGTGTTACAAGCACTGAGAGTCAAAGAAAGTTCCCAAAGAGGAAACCTCCACTCAAAAGGAAAATTCCCTCTAAGGAAGTTGTTCCTATTCCCATTCCCAAGTCTGAACCGCAAAGAAAGCTAGTAGATGAAAGCTCTGAGGAAACCGAATCAGACGAAGAGGTCACCTACTCTGAAACTGCAACCGATGTTACTCCAACAGTAGCTAAACCTCCCAGTCCATCAGCTGACCAAGGCAAAGGGAAAACTCCAGTACTTGAGCATGAAGAAGAAAGCTCAGATGAAGAGCCACTGGATACTGACTACAGGAAGAAGATCAAAATCATTAGACTCCAACACGTGGCAAAAGAGTTTGAACAGCAACAAATGCGTGGCCCCGGAGGGTCAAGTGGTGGTGTCTAATCTACACCAATTCCTGATGCGGTTAATCAACCCGATAAGGGAACTGGTGCAACCACTCTTGAGCAACAACAAAAGCGCCTGGAGGATTCTATTGAATATGACTTTGAGGAACCTGAAAAGGAAAAGTCTGAGAAAGAAAAAGCTGACGAAGAGGCTGCAGCTCAAGCCAAAGCAGATGAAGAGGCCCAGATTCAGGCTAAAGTAAAGGCTAAATTTGGACAAGATGACCAAGTGAATTATGATGATTATCTTCTTGACAGTCCTACTCACTCTAAGGAGGAAACTTCTGAACCTCCTAAGGACCCTGAATCACCTCACGACTCTTCATCATCAGATTCGTCTTCTCACTCTTCACCTCCACCATCCAAAGGAACAACCAGATCCACATCCAAATCTGTGAAGAAACCAACCGACTCTTGGATATCTCGGGCAAAGACAAGGATTGTTAAAGCTGTCAAGCAGGTCAGGAAGAAAGATGTGACAAATAAAAAGTTAGATATACTCGCTGACAACATCAAACATCTTAATGACGAGATAGAAAAGATGTCTAATGAAAGGGAGTATATTCAGAAGTTCATGCAACGTGATGTCCAAGGGGAACTGAACGAGATGATTAAGGGTTATACTCATCAGTTCTTACTTGACAAAGTTCCGGGCGTGACAAGAGAGATGTTCAACAGACAACTCTATCCAAATCTGATGCATTTGGCCAAGCAAACTATAAGATCAACACCTATGACTGTAACAATCAACCCTACTGATCCTATAGTGTTCTCAAATGCTGAATTGGTTTCCAGGCTAGTAACTCAAATGTCTAAACGATCTGCAACATTTACTTCTTACGAAGGTAAATTGTTTGAAGCATTGCTGGAATACCAACTCAAATCAGCATGCAGAGAAGAAGCTCAAAGGCCTAAACGTCCAAGAGACGATGAAGATAAGGATAAGGATAAAGATAACGAACCTAAACTTTCAAAGAAGTCTGGAGAATCATCCTCCATGCCACCTCCACTCCACAGGACTCCATCTCAACAACGATCTCCTCCACGCTCTTCTACTGACAAACCTCAGGACTTTGAGTTACCACCTCAGACAGAGAAAACCGGTGATCACTTCGAGTATACTGGTGGTGACGATGAGGAAGTCCCTGAGCCCCAACAACAACAACCCACCTCTCCCTCTTCAACAAAGAAACCATCATCCTCATCAAGGCCAAAGAAAAAGAAGAAGACGCCCAAGGCTGATGTCGTCTCATGGCTAGACGAAGACGACACCGAGTATGATTGGTTCTCCACACTTGTTGATGCTACTCCCGCTCTAACTGATGATCAAGATATGGTAGAAGGTCGTACGTTGGAGCATGCTAAGTTACTGCAAGAAAAGTTCCGTGTAAAGAAGATGACGAAATCAGAGTTGAAACGAATCAAGAATGAAGCCTTTCAACTACTCAAAGACAGCTCGGAAAGTGCTATTGAAGTTGAATATCACCTTGAAAACATAGCACAAGCGATGTCTAACAACATTGATTGGCTCAAACCTAAAGCAAACATCGACTTCACCAGAAGAGACAAGGCTCTATACTACACCGATTGTCTAAACCTCTACCAACAATTGGCTAACCAGATCAACCTAAGATCCTATTCCGCTACTTCTTCAACAATGATTTGGAATTTCTTCTACACGGTAGCGATAGTTCAAAGAAATACGCTACATCACTTACACTTCCGTTCCCGGCAGCCATATACTCCAACTGCATAGCCATCGAAGAAAAGGCTACCCACATGTTTTCCAATAGCGTGGAACGGTATGACATTGATGCAATGTACGGGATTCACCATTGGCCGGAACGCCGACGAATCTACTACAAAAGCTGCCAGGTTCGAAAGTCTCAACATGAAGTGTACAGTGATAAAGGGATTGTTGCTGTTAAACATGTCACTCTTTCGTCTAAATGGGAATACACCTTCCTCAAGACTGTCGTGGTCAAAAGACAAGACGAAAGGGACTATGAATTCTGTGAAGCGGACTTTCAGAACTTGTCTCTCAATGACATTGAAGATCTGTATCTTGCCAAGGTACAGGGAAGAATGAGACAATTCTCGACTGAAATTCAACATGAATACATCAACTCCTTGCTCATCTTCATCAGAAGTATAGTGATCCAGGAACGTGTAGAAGATTTACAACTTGCTGTTGAATCATATCAGACTCATGTCAACCTCACCAGACCTCAGCTAGAACTTCCTGACATCAACCAACTTCCACAATACACTCTCGTCAGCAAACCATTCGGTGTAGTTTACCGTAGTGAACTACAACGCAACTGCTTGATGGCGTGTAAAGATCTTCATAAGTTTGGGGATCACACACTGAAGAAGGTCAGGGATGGGTTAGCTTATCGGTTAAAGGAGATACATGAAGGCATCGGGTCGAAGAAGCGATGGAATTCTTAGGAAAAACGGGATGTGAAGAGGATCATCACTCAGATCAATGAAAGGTTGTACATAAGGGACCAGTTCAGAACTTTGGAGAGCTTTATAGGTGGTCGTCCCAGGATTACTCTCACAGGCTATCAACGCCCTGTTCGCATTCCTGGAAATATTGCTGGACTACCTGGTACCCCTTAAACTGTTTCAATTTCATATTAATTTGGATGTGTGATTATTTAATGACAATGGCTTGTGCACACATAACAGTGTACAGCCCGTTCTTGTAATGAAAGGACCTTGTGGTACGCTTCAGTGCCACAATCCTATAAAAGGAGCGAAAGCTTCTTACTTTTGAGTAAAACTTATCAAAACTTTCATTTTTCAAAGTTTTGCTCAAAAGAACAAGTACTTCCCCTTACGTTTTCAAAACCTCAAAAGTTAGTATTACTTGTTGAGGGGGAGTATTTGCTAAAACTTTGTTCACAAATTGTTCTTCGTGATAATCTTCCCACAAAACTCGAAATGGTCATATTTAATATCTAAACGTTATCAAAAATAACATTTATATGCTATTTTTGAGGGGGAGAAAATTATTGTGATAAGAAATATGTTGATTTGCTATTGAATCGTCGTGTGAAAAGACTTAACCCATGAATTGACAGGATCTGAACAGTCATACATTGAAAAGATTTGTCTTCCAAAGACTTATCCAAGTAAATTGTACCTATTCGAGAAGCTCTTGATAGACATAAACTTTGACGGGTTTGACAACCTTTCGAGGTTTGTCCACACCTTCAAGGTAGTTATTAGAGCTAGTTGTCACCTAAAAGCTGACAATGTAACTCTTTATATGCAATGTAACCGTGTCTCGCGGGGGATTGTCTGTCTTGAGTCGATCAATTCAAAAGTGCGCGCTCTTCTCTCACCGTGCAGATTTCTGTCTATACACTTAAGCACGTGTGGAGGGGGAGTATTTTTGCAAAAAGACAAAACTCTCACAGTGGTACAAAATGTTTTTCATTCACAAACACTTTGAGAGATTTTTCAAGAAAATGGTTTTATGGCAACATAGGTTAGTCATGGAGTTATAAGGTGACTAAGGTTAGGAATAACCGTCCTATGATCCGCCAGAGCCGGAGGGATCTACCCAAGGACATCACAAATAGTTAGTACTTAGAAGTCCTTAGATATGATTATAAAAAGGAGAAAATGAGAATCGGAGAAAGAAGGAGTTGAAGAATTAAAAAAATGCAAAGAAAAGGGTGAAAAGAAATAGCCCTCCTGATTATTCAACTTAGGACAGACACCGAGTTCAATTCATATGCTACTGGTCGTCACTAGATGACACCGGTATTGAAGATAAAAGTCATCATGGACCCAGTGACGCATGCACTAAACCTTCTTAGCCACTCAAGTTTCTCCCAACAGAAGCTTGTTTCATTCTCACAGGTAACCCTACGTAAACTATCGGCTTTCTCTTAGAGATTGCTGGTATTGAAGAAGGAGACCCTCTCCCTAGTCTCCGCTTAGGAAAACCAAAGTGCACTATTGAGTCTAGAGCCATGAGATTCATCAAAAGATCTCTTAGGTACACTTGATAATTCATCGCTTGTCGTTCAACAAAAAGAACGCAAGTGATATATTATCGTGTCCTTCACAGATCTTAGCAATCTGTCGAGAACATTTATGAGAGGTTCACATATGTGATCCTCAGTGATTGAATGGAAACTCCTGCCAGGGTCAACATCAAACAGCCTTGACAGCAGGTCACTTCGGTAACTCCCCGTGGATTACGCTTAGTGTGTCTCAAACGGACTACAGTCATGAGGTGATGCTTCAGTGTACCTCAGCGACTCATCTGAACTGTAGATGTACTTCGGTACATCGTGTTATCTCACTTATGGGACTCCAGTTCAGGAACGGCTTTTGTGAGAATTAGAGATGTGTTTTCACACTATGCTGTTAACACTCTCGAAATTCAAACTTGTAAGTGCCGGAATCCGCTTATTACTAACCGTGTGTATGTTTTCTTCTTATGGAAGCTCTGGAGCGGACTGGTCATGCAGATTCTTCACATGCTCATACCAACATCACTAATGCAAGTTCTCTCAAAAGGAAACACAAAAGTCAGAATGATTCTTCGTCAAATCAAAGAATCTACAAAGTTTAAAGACTAAGAGAACTTCATCAGTATTGTAATCCAAATTTAAAGAGCGTGTGAGCATGTTGAAGAAAGACGTGGAGACACTGGAGCAACGAAGCAGACCTGATGTAGACAACAACAACATACTATCACTATCATCACAAAGAACAAAGATCAAAGAACAAAGAAAATGATGACGTCAAAACAGAACTGTTCAAAGGAAACAATTTCTCTACTCTGGGGAGATTGTTCGAATCAAGACAATTCTTCTCACAAGAAAGAAGAATGTCAGAAGATGTCAAAGCTACTATTACATCTGCACCTACAACGTTTATTACTCTTTCATTCATCACCAACACTTAGGGGGAGATTGTTGGAATCACTCCTAAACCTTAATTCAAGTGTTAGTAATTCATATGTAATAGTTAGCTTAATATGGCCTTTATGTTAGTTATTACGCTAAGGCTTATGTAGAAGGCCCATAAGCCTTGGCCCAAGTCCATAAGAAGGGAAGGAGTCTAGATGTGTTGCCCTAGCTCCTTGCCCTATAAATACCTCTTGTAAACCTTCTATTGAAGGTTGGTTGTTCAATTCATTCACTTGCACTCTACGCATAACTCTTCTACATATTTATACGTGTGTGTGTTTGGTTATTTGTTCATCCGATCACTATCTCTTCTCTATTTCTTCTATTGATGCATGTGTTACAATATGAGAACCTAACATTTTTCTAAGCTCATTCTTTAAGGCAACAATGGCAAAACTCTTTTCCTGAAGTTGAGCATTGAGCTCATCAATTTTTGCTATCAAAGAGTTTGTTTGTTCCATTGACTTAGTTCTAGCTTCTTTGACAGAGTCTCTTAGTTCTATGTGATGCTTTCTCAAAGACTCATTTTCCTTTAGTAATTTAGCCACATAAATTGACAGTTCATTATTTCTTGTTATAATAGCATCAACATCATAATTACTTGTAACCACCTTACTTTTCACATGCATATTAGAAATATGTTTCTTCAAATTTTTGATAGTTGACTCTTTGTCTTGAAGCTGAGCTTTCAAAGTGTTCATTTCAAAAAGTTCACGGAATTTAGGAAGTTCCGGATTTTTACATGGTTTGTTAAGTTAAAAACTTTCTTCTTTACTCTGTATCGCAATTTCAAGTGAAATGCAATGTTTTTCAAGTTTTGAGAATTTGTTTGAAAGTTCATCAAAAGCCTTTTTATCAACCATATCATTTGTTTTGAAATTATTAGACTCAGCCTCAACCAAGGAACATTTATCAGAATCATGTTCAGCATTAAGATCAGTATGTTTAGGTACATTAGCAGATGCACTATGTTGAACAGTTAAGGGTACCTCATCACATGACACCTGTTCATTTATCTGTCTGATATCTGCATCCACATCATGTGTAACATGAGTTACTGAACAATTTGTTGCATCATTCTTTGTTGTCTCTGTTATTCTACATTCAGCAACACCCGATTCTTCAACTGATACATTACCTAACTCATCACAACATTCTGTCAACAGCACCAGACTCTCATCTATTATTTCATCTTTCTGAGTAACTTCTTCAATATACTTATCCACATTATCCATGAGATGGATAAGTTTCTCTATGAACACGCTAATTTCCATTCCAGTGTGTCTCTTGAAAGACATTTTAGTCATGTCTTGATCATAATCTGATGTAAATTCCCCACTGATGAATGACTGAAATTGGTTGTGGATCACTTGAAGTGCAGCACTGGAACTATCCTTTTGAACCTTTTCTTTATCAAGTTGTTGTTCCAGTTGTTCTAAGTTCAACAGTAATGTACTCGTTAATGTGGATAAATCTTGACGGAAAAGGGCAATACATGTCCGTTCCGTTGTTGTGGGTAGAAGTAACATAAGGTGAGAGTGAAGTTGTTGATAGGGTATAATGCAGCATTCCTTTTGCATGGCATTCTGTAGCATTAGCAGGTGCAATTCATTCTCATTGTACTCAAAACATGAAGATCTCACATTCTCATTGATTAATTCAAACATCTTTAACCGTTCAGTATAGCATACATTATCATTGTTGTCCATAGCATCATACAATTTAAGTACTTCCAAAATCACTGGGTCAGTAGTGTAAGACATGATGTTGTAGTATGCATGGGATTTTACAAGTCTATGATTTAAATCGAGAAATAGAATCTTTCGCGGGATTTTACTAAAATCAAGACCAAACCGTTAAGCAATGACCAATGGAATGTGTTAAGATGACTGATGGATCGACACAATGAAAGACAATTGTGTGTTAGTACATATGATTGTTTGAAGGATTAGCAGAGATGTTATTTGGTTGAGATTTGGATTGGTTTATGCCCGTTTTTACGGAGAAATTTAGGTCAAAAAAACATAAAAACCTCAAAAACTTCTGTTTGGAGCGGATTTAGGCCTTGAAGGTTGACCCGAAGAACTTTACTTCTTCAGTGTGCCATTCTCCTTGTTCTCACGGTCGTTTTGATGGGTAGAACGCTGAAAACGGAGTTACGGTTCAAAAGTTATGGCCGTTTGAAGTTTTGTCGGAAAAAGTCAACAAGTCGCTAGCAAGACAAGTCGCTAGAGTAACCAAGTCGCTAAACACAAGTCTCTATGAACCAAGTCGCTAAACACAAGTCTCTAAAGCAACAAGTCGCTAAGCTGACAAGTCGCTAAAGAGCAACTCGCTAAGTAGACAAGTCGCTAAGGAACAACTCGCTGAGAGGTCAAGTCGCTAAAGAGTAACTCGCTAGTAACAACAAAGACAAGTCGCTAGAAATAATAAAGACAAGTCGCTACGTCAACCAAGTCGCTAGCCGAAGTGGTGTCTCCACTACTTTGTACTGTTTGTCGGCTTGTCTCAATAGACAAGTCGCTAGAGCTCAAATCACTACCTTTTAAACTGCAAGTCGCTACCAACTTATGAAGCAAGTCGCTACGAAGAATATTTATCCGAGAACCAAGTCGCTAGGAAGAAAAACTTAAACATAACCCTTTTCAAACCAAAACAAGCTCAACCACAGTGATTCAAGCTTTCCAAATCAAAACTCAAGCACTTACAATGATTCTAAACACAAAAGTACACTCAAAATTCAAACTTTAACAAAAGAAATGATCTAAATGATGCTAAAACCACTCAACTTTTTCAAACCCAAAAACCATATAAAACCACTAGAAATCTAAGGATATGTAAGAGAGATGATCAAACCATGGCTCTGATACCATTTGTAACATCTTGGATTTCACAAACACATCCACAATCACAATAAGGGGCGTATAGTTTAGAGGTTTTAGAGAGAGAAAGTAGAATGGGAGCCTTTCTAGAGAGAGAAAGTAAACAAAAGAGAAAAGGTTAGATTAGAATGAAAGGTCCAACCCTATACCTTGGGAGGTAGAGGGTATTTATAGTTACAAACAATACGTCCTCCTATCGGACTGTGGATCAGGCATACAGTGGGTAAAGACCCGTCCTTACTCCACGGTGTTACACTAAACTATTCTACGCTACAAACTAACTAATAAACTACTAAATAACGTAAATAACTACAAGTCTGCGAGCTAACATATGCTAGACCATAATTGGGGTGACCGACACTTTAACATGGAATTTCCAATTCCTAACAAGAAGGGAGTGCTAGGTCAATTTACGATGTCAAGAAGCATATCTACTACAAAGAGGAAGAAATACTCTACGAGATCATGTTGGATAGGAGATCATCTAGATATGGACCTTGGATTAATGGAGAATTTGTAGGTCCTCAACGACCTTTTTATCTAGAAGAGACCTTTGTAAGTAATTCAACTTTCCATGAGCAACAATTGGCTAGGGACATTGAAGTGAACCCGTTCGAGGACACCTTAGTGTTTAGGAAGATGATCGAGTTCTTAGGAGCCTTACCCGTTAATCTTAACATGAATAAGTGGAAAGTTGAGAGTGAGAAGCCTAAGCATAATTGGAATTGGGATAGACCACCTAGTGATGGAAATGGGGAATGGCACATTAGGATGACAATCTATGATCCCGATGGAGAAAAGTTTGAAAAGGCATACCGGACTAAGCGTACCAATAGAAAGTTAAATGATACGTTTGATCTCTATGACATTCTTGAGGATAAAATTACCTACATAGGTACGTAGGAGCACGACTTCGAGTCTAGCTACAAGACTCATAAATAAAGAAAAGCGCTTCATGGGAGGCAACCCATGCTTAATTGTTTGCTTGTTTGTGTGTCATATATCTTTTTCTTTATTGTTTATTCTCATGTTTGAATTTGTGAAAATGCTTTATCTTGTCTTTAACCTCGTCTTAATTACATATAAAGGTATTTTACAAAAAGATAAGTGTAGGGAAGATTACATACGTTTTTAAAAGAACGTGAACATGAGAATTACAATTAGTGAAATTGATGTATGTGTGTGTTTGTTAGAGTCAAATGCTTGTATCGAGTCATAATGGATGTTTTGCAGGAATTTTTCCAGATTCTAAAGATGTAATTTTTCCAGGAAAACGCAGCGGACCAGTTTCTGTCAGGACAACCTGACGGCGTCAGGATTAGAACCTGACGACGTCAGGACGAGCAGAAACAGCTTATAAAATTTTCTCGTTTTCTGAGCTACTTATAAATTTTTGAAAATTCTCAGGTCTTAATTTTCCAGAAAAGCTGCAAACATCCATTCTACAAGCATTATATCCTAGTGTAGTTGTGTCATATATAGTTTTACCGCCGATTTTACGCGAAGATTTCGTCTATTTTTTAAAGTGTGCAGGTTATATTTAGCAAGAAGAAGAAACTCAACATTGGATGGAGCTTATCACGTATACATTCTTCTTGGGAAAGAATTTAACCACTACTTCACACGGATGCTACCGAGCTAATCAGGGGAGTACTAGTTGCTTTATCTTTTAATACCTTCCTTTATCATAACTTTGATACTTTCGGGGAACATTAGGGACGTTTAAGTGTAGGGAGGGAGAATAAAACGGGAACTTAGAAACTATGCTTATCCTTGAATATTTGTCTTGTCCTAGTTCATTTGTGTAATAAGCTATGAGAAATATTTTTTAGGGCAATTTTAGCATCAAATTTAAAAAATTTTATGACATGTACGAGCAAAAACTTTAGTCTTAATAAAGCGTCTCATGGATAGGAGTTATATGACTAGCACAAAAACCGTTTACCACTCAAAATTCCACCCCAAAAATGTGAGGTTCGCCCCTAGATCTTTAGGAATAAAGCATTTACCTTTAATGCTTAGAGAGTGTACCGGTAGTATAATAGATTCTACAACTGGTTTTGTGATGCATTCCAAGATCGCTAGTGAGACTACACTTGTGTAGTTAGGAATAACTAAATGATAAGAGGCATTAGGATAACCCTTGTTTGAAACCCGTATTATAATTACTTCTTCCACATTGGTCGAGTAATTACCCCAAACCCTTGCGATGTACTCATCTTTAGTACACGATACCCCTAGTTAACCCCTCAAAGCCTATCCTTTTCGCGGTTCTCGTGATGTTTCGGTTTTCCGGAATATCAATGAAGAGCATTGTTTACAATCCACGCCCAAATGTACACCCAAATCGCCTTAGCCTACCTTGTATGCACTCACCTTTAGTGCATTATTGTTATCATACTAAACCCTTAGTTCAATTATCTAGTTACTTGCATGGTTGCTAAGTCGAGTCATATCTTTTGTACACAGTTTTGGGATGATTGGGACTCATGGGCAAAAGTAATATTTTATGGAGTGACAAGAAGGAACGTTAAATTCAAATTCCCTTTATTTACGTAATTAAATACTCCAAGTGTTTTGATCTTTTCAAATCGGGTCAAATTAGTGTTAGAGTAATAAAAACTCAAGTGTAGGGATGCTCCTATAAATCCCTTATATTTTGATGTTATCTTAGAGGATGGTAGAGTAAAAGTGTATGCAAAAAAAAATCGAAAAAAAAGAGAGTGAAAAAAAAAAGAGGGAGAGAGAGAAGAATGAAGAAAAACATACGGGCTACCATCCTACATCTATCTTTATGTTTTTCAATTTATGTATGTTTGTTTCAAGTTATCTAAAGTTTAATGAGTCGAGTCTTGGCTTAGCAACGCCATTCTTTTCATGCTTGTAACATAAGATTTTTGACTTGCCACCACTAAATCGCCTATCCAACCAAACCCTTTGTTTCCCTACCGTAATCCTAACGTTACAACCCTTTTAAAGACTCTTAGATAGTTGTTCCTAGGTGCTTACTATATTTCATATACAACCGAGAGATGAGAGAATCCAAACACCCCTTGTGAGGTGCTAGTATATAATTTCCGTACTTGTTATGACTATTGCGGTGCTTTTACTTATTGTAAATTATGTTAAACTTATGCTTCATGCCCCCTAACTTATAAATTGATTAGCCAAAAGCACATTTGTTTGAGGACAAGCAAATACCAAGTGTAGGGATATTTGATAAGGATTTAAAACGTACACTTTTAAGGGGTCATTTAAGCCCCTAATCGCCCACTTTTATATCCGTTACTGCTTAATTTCGTTCCTTTTCACTTTTTAGGTCTCTTGGAAGCAAAATGTTGGAATGATGCATATTTGGACGAAAAGTAGTGAATATATGAAGAAAATTGCTAAGTCAAGATCGAAGACACTCAAGCTGCTGAAACTGAAGCTGATAGCGTCCCAACTAAAGGGCGACCCCGTCTCTCTTTACGGATTTAATTAAAATACACCCGACGGCTCAGTAGACTTTTTGCTCAAATACACCCTACGGCGTCAGGCTTTGAAGAGGAAGGGCGTCACCAAGACTTTTCATCTCAGACGGCCCAGATCCAGAATCAGACGACGTCCCTGCTGAAGCCCGACGGCGTTACAACTACAACGTGACGCCGTCCCAACGATAACTTGGCCAAGACGAAAACCCTAATGACGGCGATCTGACGGCGTCCCACCTATAAGGCGACGCCGTCGCAAGTGTAAATCTATATATAGAATTCGATTTTTCAGTATTTTAAGAGGTAGACTTGTGGAGTAAAAATCCTAAACGTTTGTAGTCCGACTTGGACAGTATCTTAGGGTCCCAAACCCTATTTTACACATCAAGATAAGTGTTTATTCCATTAGTTTCATTATGTCTTCCATTGAATGTGTGTATGCTTGCTTGTTTAACATGTCCGGCTAAATTGTTAATACAAATAAATCGTAAAAACTTTATTAATATTTAGCGATCTCTTTGTGTTTTGTTGATAACAAATGTAATGTTAGCATAAGTAAAATTATAAGGATACATGTTATTTTTGTAAAGCACCTACATATATAGTCATTTAATATAAATTGTTGTAATAATTCATTTATTCTAATAGTTTATTAGGATGGGTAAAAACCATAACCCATGACCCATATCCATGGAACATATCCATAACCCATGGAGTTAACCCATAACCCATTGACTAGATGCATTGCATCTCCTAGATACATTGTATCTAGTTGGATACCCATGGTCCAAAGTCTAGGACCCATGACACATGATCCATGACCCATAACCCATGGATAAAGAGGAGCGTCTCACGGATCCCTCGATTTACACTAGACGGATCCTTCAGAAAAGGGATCCGTGGGATCCGTGCAACAGTAGCAAGAAATTGCCAGTAAATAGAGAGCCATTTCTTCATTGTAAACTACCCCTATTCTTCCAAACTCTCTCATATATTCTTACATTCCTCTAACTTCATATCTCTTGATCTAGATAGTAGTTCTTCTTTCTTTTGTTGTGATTCTCATATAAGTCCTTCTCTAAGGCGAGATCACGAGCATTCTACAAGTTATCCAAGCAAGGGCTCCTTGATTGATTTGTTCCTTCACAAGATTTCTGTAGCGAAGATCTTGTATTTCATATTTCACATATTTGTTGTATTATAGTAGTGTTGGTTTGGTCCTCCGTGTTAAGGACTCGGTATTTAGCTTTGTACCGGAAAAAGTGTAAGCAACGTTGTGAAGGCTTATCTGCCGAGTTGAAGAAGTTTGTTTACATAGTGCTTGAACTCTCGAGTAGGTGACTTGGGGAGTAGAGTAGGGCAAGGAAGGTGTCCTTGTAGCCGAACCACTATAAATCGGTTGTGTCATTTCTATCCTTTACTTTACTTGTTTTCTTTACTTGCATTACTTATAAATCTATACTTCTCTTCATCCACACGATTTCACATAACACCGAATCTAAAGTTTTTGAAACTAAGTTAAAATTGGCAAAACTATTCAACCCCCCCCCCCTGCTAGTTTTCCACATAAATTTCTTGTGTGTTTGCTTAGATCTATAAAACCTAGTTATTAGTTATTGATTGGTTGTCTCTTATCTTAATTGTAATTGGCTTAGGAGTGCAATTAGGCTATCGTTGTGTTTAAATGCTTGAGTAATCTTTGTGAACATTAGTTTATGAATCACTTAGAGGATTTCGTAGTCTAAACATCCAAAGATAACCTTAAAGTTAGTTTATGAAACATCTAGCGGATTTCGTAGGCAATAACCTTCAGGTTCTCAAAGAGTTAGGGAAAAAGGTACACCCTACGACCTTAGAAAACACAACGCGTTAAGAATAAGGACGTGACAATTCAACCACCAATAAAATATAACTAGGGAGTAATAGTATCTAGGTAAACACATTTTTAATCATCATACGAGCACACATAAAAAAGACATAGCTACCCGTAGTAATAGATAATTAGAATAGTGGAAGTAGTCGGTAGAAGTACCACCCCCAAATCCATTGCCCCGAGATTTTACCCTTAGCTTTCTAAAAAATCTATAAAAGATAAAAAAGAATCATCCTCAACCCCAACCTTAGCGTAGTACACTTCTTGCTAGCATTCCTATTCCTCTAGAGAACGATATCAATACCCGAGGCTTACCCAATACTACACCACAACGATTAGGTTCACTGCCTAGGGTGTTGAAAAACTTGCTCGATGAAAAGGAAGTTCCTTTGACCCCGAACGCGCTTCGTACGCGCATCACCTCTGTGATAACCCCTTTTTCTGTTACACTCATCATTAGTGCAAGATACCCCTAGTTACACCCATTTGAGCCTATCCTTTCATTTCTTAACCGTTATTCATTACACCTTTTCACCTTATTCTATCGTATAGTCTTATTTTATGATCTGGAAGTCACTGTTCACCCTAGTTCAAGGTTTGAGTAAAATTTTTGGAAATCACGCTTAAATCAAAGTCATCTATTTGAAGATCATTGAAGATCCCCCATATTCTCCTTATGTTCATCTCAAGTGGGGGATAAGTTACCATTGTATTATGTTAAAAAAATTTATTATTATTATGGATTAGTTCTTATTGATAAAAGTGCAAATTGTTATAGCACTATGTTATGTGATTATAAGATATTAGCATCGAGGAGGCCACCTCGATCACATTTAAAGATTGGAGTTGGTTAAGGTACCAACATTTCGAGGAACAGGAAATGTATTCATCATGACGTCCTCTAATGGTGCATTCCCCTGACGCATCATGATCCCGTTTCTATACCTTGAAGTTGAACCTTGAATGAACGTTGGGGCGGTGACGACTTGGTTTTAAGCTAAGACTATTTGTTTGTTTTTCTTTTCACCCATTAAATTATCCCATGCCTTACCTTACCCTTTTTGTCGTGAAGTGTGTCTAGGTGATGAAGCAAGCAATCCTTGATGTCTTGGCCATGGATTTGGTTATGTATCATTGATTTTGTCCACTTCGTCGTGATACGTTAGTAATGGCACTACCCCTTGACCTTTGAAACATTATAACCCAACATTGCCTTCTAAAGATTGTCTTGACCTTAGCTCTAGTGGTGGAGATGTGTGTAATTGCCAAGCCTATAATAGAATACTTGTTATGTTTGTGCAACTGAGTGATCACCCCTAAATTAAACACTTAGATTAGAATGAGCGTGAGGGTGTTTCGTCCCCGTTTCGTGAGGTGTCCGGCTCTAATAATTATTCTAGCATGGGAACTCTTAACTGCATATTCCTCGATTTACTCAAGGGATAAATTATTTCTCTTATAATCTAAAAATCTACTTGAGGGCAAGTAGAGTTCAAGTGGGGGATATTTGATAACATCAAATTATCCTGATATTCTAAATGTTAATTTCCCCCTTTATTGACATATTATGCTTAAAATACTTTTAAGATCGTCCTTATTCATTCTTATTTCATTTCAGGAGTTATTTACTATGAAGAAGCAGTATTTGGACAATTCTAAGCTCAAGGACGGATTATTCTCACAAAGACTATGGCGTAACTAAGTGATGAAGTTACGCCGTAATCTTATCTATGAAGACTATGGCGTAACGAGGTAATAGAGTTACACTGTAATATGATTACGCCATAACAATCAGGTTATGATATAGCATAATTGATATTTTATGAAGACTACGGCGTAACCATCAGCTCATGTTACGCCATAACCACGGATAAGCATCAATATTTCTGTTTATGAAGAACTATTGCATAGTGTTATGCCGTAGCTAGGTTTTACGCCTATAAATACTTGAAGATTTCTGCATTTCAAATCATATCTCCATTCCTAAACCTTTCTAGGGTTTGGGGAGATCAAACACAGAAGAAGAATTATGGCTTATGAGCAGGAGGAACGAAGTTCTCATCTACGATTTCCTTTGTATTCGAGTTTGGATTCTTTTATGCCTTTCTAGAGATCATACTATGGATTCATGTTATTAACTTAATTTTATATTTATGTTATTTATCCTCTTTATCTTTCTTTATAGACATCTACTTAGTCTTATCACAGAACGCTAGTCTCGGTGATATTATAAGCTTGTTAGTATCTAGAGGGTTGGGAGAATTGACCAACTGACCTCAACTCACTAGGTTGCGAAGTATAGAAGGAATTGGCCATAGTACAACCATTCTTCGTGTGCGAACTGACCAAATGATCACCTATCAAGTGGAGGTATTTAAGAAGCTAGGGGAAATCCAAGTTCCTAACGACCGGGTTTCCATAGACTAGATCTAGTAGATTAGGTTATTAATGACTGCTATTAGATTACTAAATGATCCCCGGTGACCTGTTCATCTAGGTGAGGGGTCTAAGAATCATAGGTTAAGACGAATTGATCAAAGGAGTCTGGCCACATTTACCCACTATATTGAACCTTAATATTGAGAATTAATTCATAACTATAATCTTGGTTATGCTTAACTTTTCTATCTCTTTATCCTAACTCTTATTTATGTGTAATTAGGATAATTCTATCCATTTTATCATACCATTATCAAATTATCTTATTCATTTCTTAGTATCTTAGTTCTTTCAAGGTCAGAACTCTCTTAGGACGACACTCGGATTTACCTAAAGCTTTACTTCATCTGATCGGGTTCTCTGCCCGTTAGCATGTGTTTATCCTAGTTTATCTCAGTTTTATAAATATTAAAAGCAGGATGAAATAGCACATCACTTAACCTGTGTAGGTTCGAGCCGTAGTTCTACCTGTGCAGTATCGATGGATAACTGATGCAACCCGAAGAGTGGTTTTACTCACGAAAACCCTAATCTGGTCGACGCATCAGACTGATTAATAAGCTTACAGAACTGCAAGAAACAAGTAAGTATTCTATAAACACCCTTTATATGTGTATATGGTTATGTTATATCACTAATTAGGAAAGATCTTGCTAGTTAGGGTTTGTCTGGCTGTATGGCCACTTATGTGTTTTATTCCGCTGCTAAATATTTTATTGGCCATGCGAGAATCACCAGAACCCTACACCTTCTTTTTACATATGTCTGTCATCCTCTTAGTTGTCAAGTCCTGAACAACACAAAATTATGGGTAAAATGATATAACACAATGGTTACTGATAACGCTACACGCGTCGTTCGGGGTCAAGGAAACTTCCTTTTCTTCGAGCAAGTTTTATAACACCCTAGGCAGTGAACCTAATCGTTGTAGTGTAGTAATTAGGGTAAGCCACGGGTATTGATATCGTTCTCTAGGGGAATAGGAATGCTAGTGAGAAGTTACTACGCTAAGGTTGAGGTTGATGAAGATTATTTTTTATCTTTTTATGTTTTTTTAGAAAATGAAAAGGTACGAATCTCGGGTATTGGATTTGGGGGGTTGGTATTGCTACCGATTACTCTACTATTATCTAATTATCTAAGCTAAGGTTGTGATAGTCTATGTCTAATTGATGTGTACTCGTATGATAGTTTAAAGATGTGTTTACTTAGGTTTTACTACTCCTTAATTATCTCCTATTGATGGTTGATTTGTCACGTCCTTATTCCTAGTTGCGTTGTGATTCTAAGGCTATAGGGCGTGCTTGTTTCCCTAACTCTTTGAAATTACCAAAGGGTCTTGTTTACAAATCCTCTAGTGATTTATAGACGCCTACTCTACGGTTGTCCTTGAATACTTTATCCTACAATTACCTAGATAATTATATTCTAAAGTTCACAAAGAAAAGTCAAGCATTAAGTACACAACGAATAATCTAGCGCACTCTAGATCATTAGTCAACTAAGATAAGTATCAACCAATCAATATTCAATAATTAAGTTTCATATTCCCTAAGCAAACACACAAATAAATTAGCCGGACATGGAGAACATGCAAGCATACACACAAATAATCAAAGACATAATTAAATTAATGAAGTAAATACTTATCTTGATGTATAATAGGGTTTAGAACCCTAAAATACTGCACAAGAAAGCCTTGGTTCGGTTTTAGGTTTTTACTCCAAAAGACTACCCACAAAACTGAAAAATTCGGATTCTATATATAAGATTACATCTGCGACGGCGTCACCTTATGTTTCGTGACGCCGTCGTGTCGCCGTCATTAGGGTTTCGTCTTGGCCACGTAAACCTTGCGACGGCGTCACCTTATGACTGTGACGCCGTCCCCTTCAGCTCTGACGCCGTCTTGGCTGCATCTAGGCCGTCTGAGTAGCGACGGCCTATTCCTTTAGAACCTGACGTCGTCCCTTGAAAACATGCAATTTCGCCTCTGAGCCGTCGCAAAATGCCTTCCCGACGGCGTCGCAGATATGCAGTGACGCCGTCGCCATATGTTTCAGCAGCTTTGAGTGTCTCGATTCTGACTTTGGCCATTTTCTTCGTATATTCGCGCCTTTTCGTCCAAATAAGCATCATTCCAGCATTTTGCCTTCAAGAGACCTAAAAAGTGAAAAGGAACGATATTAAGCAATAACGGATACAAAAGTGATCGAATAAGGGCTTAAATGACCCCTCAAAAAGGTACCTTTTAAAACCTTATCAAATATCCCTACACTTGGTATTTGCTTGTCCTCAAGCAAATGTGCTTTTAGCTAATTAATTTATAAGTTAGGGGTCATGAAGCATCCATTCAAAACGGTCCACAACACATATAAGCCCCGCAAAAGTCATAACAAGCACGGAAATTACATACTAGCACCTCACATGGGGTGTTTGGATACTCACATCTCTCTCGGGTGTATATATGAAATATAACAAATCGGAAATGGAAGATAAACACTCATTAACCGGTCCTAGTACATAGATTACCATAGGCTTGAGAATAGATCAAACCTCCGTCGCTTTGGCGTAAGCACCTAGGAAAGACTATCAAAGAGGTCTTTTAAAGGGTTGTAACGTTAGGCTTACGGTAAGGAAATGAAGGGTTTGGTGGGATAGGCTATTTAGTGGTGGATAGTCAAAAATCTCTATGTTGCAAGTATACGAAGAATGGCGTTGCTAAGCCAAGACTCGACACTCTAAAACTCTAGGCAACGAAAATAAACAAACATAATTTAAAAGATAGATGTATGATGGTAGCCCGTATGGTTTTTTTTTTTTTTTTTTTTTTTCACACTTTTTTTTTTTTTTTTTTTTTCGAAATTTTTTTTTTTTTTTTTTTTTTTTTTTTTTTTTAATCATACACTTTTACTCTACCATCCTCTACGGTACATCAAAATGATAGGGATTTATAGACACATCCCTACACTTGAGTTTTTATTACTCTAACACTAATTTGACCCGAATTGAAAAGATCAAAACACTTGGAGTACATTATTATGCAAACAAAGGGAATTTGAGTTTAATCTCTTCCCTATATTTCATAAACTTTAACTTTTCCCATGAATCCCAATCATCCCAAAACTGTATACAAAGGATATGACTCGACTTAGCAACTCATGCAAGCAACCAGATAATTGAACTAAGGGTTTTAGGTGATAACATAAATTTGCACGAAAAGTGAGTGCAATAAAGGGTAGGCTAAGGCGATTTGGGTGTATATTTGGGGGTGGGGTGTAAACAATGCTCTTCATTGATATTCCGGAAAAACCGAAACATCACGAGAACCGCGAAAAGGATAGGCTCTGAGGGGTTAACTAGGGGTATCGTGTACTAAAGATGAGTACAACGCAAAGGGTGTGGGGGAATTACTCAACCGATATGGAAGAAGTAATTATATTACAGGTATTAAACAAGGGTTTATCCTAATGCCTCTTATCATTTAGTTATTCCTAACTACACAAGTGTAGTCTCACTAGCGATCTCGGAATGCATCACAAAACAAGTTCTAGAATCTAATATACTACCGGTTCACACTCTAAGCATTAAAGATGAATGCTTTAATTCCTACTAATCTAAGGGCGATCCTCACATTTTGGTGGAATTTAGGTGGTAAAGGGTTTTTGTGCTAGTCATGCAACTTCCTATCCATGAGACGCTTTTGTTAAGACTAATGGCCCACTCCTATACGTCATGAAAAAATTTTAAATTTGGCTAAAATTACCCTAACCTACATTTTCTCATGGTTTATTACACAAATACACTTGGACAAAGCAAACAGTCAAGGATAAGCATAGTTTCAAAGTTCCCGTTTATTTTCCCTCCCTACACTTAAACTGAACATTGTCCCCAATGTTCCCCGAAAGTATCAAAGTTATGATAATAGAAGGTAATTAAAAACGAAAGAAACTAATACTCCCCTGATTAGCTCGGTAGGATCCGTGAAAAGTGTTGGTTAAATCTTTTCCAAGAAGAGTTTTTGCGTGAAAGGCTCCTTCCAAACTTGTGTAACTTCTTCTTGACAAACTAAACCTGCACACTAGAAGAAAACAAACGAAACCTTCGCGTAAAATCGGCGGTAATAATATACATAAGACTCGATTTAAACTAGGATATAATGCTTGTGGAATGGATGTTTACAGAATTTGTTTTGAAAGTTAAGATCTGGAAAATTCCAAAATTTTACAAGTAGCTCAGAAAACGAGAAAAAGTAAGCTGATGTTTTTATTCCTTCCTGACGCCGTCAGGTTGCAATCCTGACGCCGTCAGGTTATCCTGACAAAAACTGGTCTGCGATTTTCTGGAAAAAATTCTGGAAAATTTGCATCTTTAGAATCTGGAAAAACTTCTGCAAAAACATCCATTATGACTCGATACAAGCATTTGACTCGAACAAACAAACATATATATCTTTTAATTAATTGTTATTCTCATGTTCACGTTTCTTATGAAAACGTGTGTAATCCTCCCTACACTTATCCTTTATGTAAAATACCTTTATATGTAATTAAGACGAGGTTAAAAACAAAATAAAGCATTTTTACAAATTTAAACATGAGGACAAACAATTAATAAAAGATATATGACACTAACAAGCAAACAATTAAGCATGGGTTGCCTCCCACGAAGCGCTTTTCTTTATTTAAGAGTCTTGTAGCTAGACTCGTAGTCCTACCCCTACGTTGCCTCGTTTTGCATTCTCAATGAGAATTCTATCATGTTGACAAAATTTTCATCGACTCTATACCTAGGCCCTAGGGTCAAGCAATCCTTATAATAATTCCTCCTTCTTTCCCACATGAATTTATAACCCTTTTCAACATCTTCCTTGCTTTTGTCCTCAAAAGCTTTGATGTTGTCTCGATCATAAATGGACAAGTGGCCATACTCAGTTGTTTTCCAAGGCATCCTATAGGTAATCTCATCGGTTCCCTCCTTAAACCTAACGGTTCCATCATGCTTGTTATGGCCCATCCTAGATGTCTCAACAAACGGTTTCCCTAGCACTACTTGGGATAGGCTATAGTCAATGACGCATCCTACATCTTCTAGGATCATAAAATCAACAAGGTAGGTGAAATTTCCTATAAAGACATGCACATCTTTGACTCTTCCCACAAAGTTTCAAATTCCTCCCGGATATTTAGGGTCTCTCCTAATATTGAGTCGCTCATTCATAATGTCATTGTAAACAGCAGACGACATTATATTGATGGGAGATTCCGTATCTATGTAAGCGTGGTCGATACTCCTATATCCGATCATACAAGGAATTTTTAGGTTCCAGGGATTTCCTCTCCTAATCTTAGGGCATATCCTAATGATAGGTGATCGTGGATTATTGATTATGTATTGATGGTACGCAACCTCTTCCTTAGTGGGGTAAAGATTGAAGTACGCACTATTTTCCTCGTCCACTTTGTTGTTGGTTATGCCATTGTCCGAATTACTGCTAATCATAGAGCCAACTATAGCAGCGCTGACTACTTTCTCAACAGCTTCCCTGATTGTACTATCGAATGTTTTCTGCAAATCCGGAAGGTCGGTGTTTCTACTCACATAGCGGCTTCGACGTTGGTGTTGGTTATTGGATTGGGTTTTGAGCGACATTGGTTGGTTACCACCTTCCATGATGAAAAGTGATGGGTGTTACGAACAAAGGTCACGAAGAAGGGGGATAGACTAAGAGGAAGCTAAAAAATGAGAAAAATTTACTTGATAGGAATCAAGCAAAGAAGCCTAAACGAGGTGGACTACTAACTAGCTATTCTATTCCCCGGCAGCGGCGCCAAAAACTTGATAACGCTACACGCGTCGTTCGGGGTCAAGGAAACTTCCTTTTCTTCGAGCAAGTTTTATAACACCCTAGGCAGTGAACCTAATCGTTGTAGTGTAGTAATTAGGGTAAGCCACGGGTATTGATATCGTTCTCTAGGGGAATAGGAATGCTAGTGAGAAGTTACTACGCTAAGATTGAGGTTGATGAAGATTATTTTTTATCTTTTTATGTTTTTTTAGAAAATGAAAAGGTACGAATCTCGGGTATTGGATTTGGGGGGTTGGTATTGCTACCGATTACTCTACTATTATCTAATTATCTAAGCTAAGGTTGTGATAGTCTATGTCTAATTGATGTGTACTCGTATGATAGTTTAAAGATGTGTTTACTTAGGTTTTACTACTCCTTAATTATCTCCTATTGATGGTTGATTTGTCACGTCCTTATTCCTAGTTGCGTTGTGATTCTAAGGCTATAGGGCGTGCTTGTTTCCCTAACTCTTTGAAATTACCAAAGGGTCTTGTTTACAAATCCTCTAGTGATTTATAGACGCCTACTCTACGGTTGTCCTTGAATACTTTATCCTACAATTACCTAGATAATTATATTCTAAAGTTCACAAAGAAAAGTCAAGCATTAAGTACACAACGAATAATCTAGCGCACTCTAGATCATTAGTCAACTAAGATAAGTATCAACCAATCAATATTCAATAATTAAGTTTCATATTCCCTAAGCAAACACACAAATAAATTAGCCGGACATGGAGAACATGCAAGCATACACACAAATAATCAAAGACATAATTAAATTAATGAAGTAAATACTTATCTTGATGTATAATAGGGTTTAGAACCCTAAAATACTGCACAAGAAAGCCTTGGTTCGGTTTTAGGTTTTTACTCCAAAAGACTACCCACAAAACTGAAAAATTCGGATTCTATATATAAGATTACATCTGCGACGGCGTCACCTTATGTTTCGTGACGCCGTCGTGTCGCCGTCATTAGGGTTTCGTCTTGGCCACGTAAACCTTGCGACGGCGTCACCTTATGACTGTGACGCCGTCCCCTTCAGCTCTGACGCCGTCTTGGCTGCATCTAGGCCGTCTGAGTAGCGACGGCCTATTCCTTTAGAACCTGACGTCGTCCCTTGAAAACATGCAATTTCGCCTCTGAGCCGTCGCAAAATGCCTTCCCGACGGCGTCGCAGATATGCAGTGACGCCGTCGCCATATGTTTCAGCAGCTTTGAGTGTCTCGATTCTGACTTTGGCCATTTTCTTCGTATATTCGCGCCTTTTCGTCCAAATAAGCATCATTCCAGCATTTTGCCTTCAAGAGACCTAAAAAGTGAAAAGGAACGATATTAAGCAATAACGGATACAAAAGTGATCGAATAAGGGCTTAAATGACCCCTCAAAAAGGTACCTTTTAAAACCTTATCAGTTACCTTATGTTAGTTTTGATACTAACAATATACTAAACTTAAAAGAAGGAACCACCAACACATCTTTAAGTAACAGTCTATTGTTCAATTTCACTTTCCCAAAATGTGAAATAACTAATGTATTACCATTTGGCAGTCTTATTTGTGGCTTAATTTGTAGCATATAAGGATCCAAAATATTTGAATTCTCATGTGTCAATGGTCACTTGCACCAGTAAATAAATCTAGTCCTCAATTAGTTCTAGCGATTCTACTTGCCTATTTAAACAAGTAATACATGCAGCAAAGGTATGCTCAAAATCATCACAAGTCTCAGTACCATTCTTCATTTGCTGGAATGTCTTCATGAGTTGCTCAAACTGTTGAGGAGTGAAGCTTACATTCCCACTTTCCACATGTGTCACAGTTTTTGGGGCAGACCTACTTTGCCCATATCTGTTCTTAGACTACTTATACTTAGGATGCCAAGATGGATAGCCTACTTTCTCCTAGCACTTTTCTGGTGGATGCCACTTGAAACCACAAATTGTACCATTCTCTTTGAATGAACCCTTACTCTATGTAGTTAATCTCGGTGGTATACCACTGGTATCTCGGATCTCGGACCTTGACCGAAATGACCGAAATCGACCGAAATTCTTCCGAAATACTACCGAAAACCCTTAATTTCGGTCATCTCGGACCTTGACCAAAATTTAAAAATCTTGCAGGTTAACTACACAGCCCTTACTAAGCAAAGCAGTTGACTCAAAAGAAGTAGCACTAAACAAATTCCTCTAAGATTCTTCTTGTTGCAACATGGAAAAATCATTCTCAACACTAGGCAGAGGCATAATCACGAGCAATCGACTTTTTTGGCTATTAAAGTGCTTATCCAACCCATTAAGAAACTGAAACAATCTCTGCTATTCATTTGCTTATTCAACACACTTAGGTGTCATTTGTTTTCTTAGAAGAAGCACTTTTTCTCTCTTTTCACTTCTTTTTTCTGCGGGTGCGCAAAGGTTTTTGTTTATTTTTTTTGCAGACATAAGATGCTTCTTTTCACTTCTTACCTCTTAAAAAATTAGACATAAACTTCCACTTCTTCTCACTTCCTCAACTCAAATCCTATCTATTTCTCTTTCATTCTTTTCTTTCAAAAGCACAAAAACAAATGGTTTTCTTCCTTGCAGATGAAGACTTTAGATGCATCTCTTCTTCTTCAAAAATGGTTTGTAGATGAAGACATAAAACCTCTGAAAAAAAACACGACTCCTTAGAATATTTGAAAATTCAGGGGTAATTTCAAACAAAATAGGCAAAGTATTTGTCACACCCTCGCCGGAGGCGGAAACACGAGGTGTAACGGAAGGGAACATAAGCACAAGATAATAGAACATACCAACATTAAGATTAAAAAGAAATAATACTCCATTACAATACTAGTTTAGCCGTCATCGGCAAATATATTACAAAGTTTAGATTCCAAAATATTGAGTTTTATTACATACGACTTGTAGCGACCAGTGAAAACTTCTTTATGCAAGACTTGATAGAAAAGCTTACTAACGATCACCTGAAATGCATGAGAGAAAAACGGGTCAACTATGAAAATAGTTGGTGAGTAAACACGTTTAGTGAAATAAGAAAACTCATAAGAAATATACAAAGCTTTCGGTCAACGAAAAATAGTTCTCAAAGCAAAGGCATTGTGTATCCACTCAGTTCCAAATTCCGCCCATACAAAACTTGCAACCTGTGTGTACACAACCCATTGCACAAAAATTATAGCGCGTCAAGTAGTCAAGTGTAAGTGGTCATAATAGTTCCCAATATAGTGCCACGAATATAATAATTCAGGAATGCTACCGATGAAACCAAATTAAGCTGGGTGCCACTACCCAAAGTTATACTGGGTGCCTCTTCCCAAAGACCTACTGGGTGCCTCTTCCCAAAGATACACTGGGTGCCTCTTCCCAAAGATACACTGGGTGCCTCTTCCCAAAGATACACTACGAACAAAGGTGTCTATATAGTGATGCTCCGAACATGGGAGACTTTATAGTGATGCTCCGAACATTGGAGACTTTAGGACAAGGTCATAACACGTACGGTTCAATAAGTTCAATTAAGTCATAATTTCGTAATTAAGTTCAAGGATTGATTCGAGTTCAAATATTCAAGTCAAAAGAGTTCACAATTGTAAGGATCAATTTAATTCAAGTATGGTTCATGCATTCAGCCCCAAAATATAGTAAAACGGTAAAAAGGGGATGTGATTACTCACTTGATAAACTGAGGCGATGACAAAAGTGAGTACACCGAGGTATAATGTGATGTGTTAACCGGGACCTATCACGAATGATATGATATGCAATGAGTTGCAATGTAATGTTATGCATGCACTTCGTATGTTATTTATACCATTAGCGAGTTTTGAAAATATTACTAATCGTCGAAAAATACTCTTTTGACGTCTAGACCCTTCAAAAATGACTTTACCAGTTTTTACGTCAAAATGTCATCCTACAATGGTTTTATAATGATTTTTGGTGAAATTACCACTTTTCGTCGCAAAACAATGTCGTCGGAATTTTTATAAAAGTAACAAAAATGGCTTCGGAAAAGTAGTCGTAAAATGGTGTACGTCGATCGTTAGAGAACGAACTCGACGGTTTTGGAAAGTTTGTATCGATATCTAGAAGTTTCAGTTCAGGAGTTTTCGTCCAAAAGGTCTCGATCATAAAGATATCAAGGGTTAAAGATAGTGATTTTGGCTAATTGTGTGCAGAAAATAAGTTTCGGCCAAGTTTGAACATCCGTAAATGATTTACCATAACTCCGCTTGACAAACAGCTTTTTGTTTTGAAAAATATGGTCGGTGAACTTGATTTTACTAGAAGACATTTTGTTCCAAAAAGTTTCACATCATGGTTAAAAACAGCCGCAAACATGGACGTTACAGCTACTAAAATACTTGTATCGTAAAAATTATATAGTTTTTCAGAAAATAATAGTTACGGCAAGTTTATAAAAACGTGCATATATTTGTCGTTTCAAATCCGTTTTCTACGTATAATATGTCCTTAGCCTCGTATCGAAGTAAACTAATATATTTTTGATAAGTCGAAATAATTTGTGAAGCTTAAGGCTCGTTTTTGACCCAAACGATGTAAAAACTGCATGCTGAATTTTCAGAAAAATAAACATTTCGTCGTCAAACTTTAAAAATTCACCACGGCTTCGTTATAAGTCCGTTTTAATCCGTTCAAGCGGCCACGGATTCGTTTTAAAGTATATTTTCTAAATATCAAGGCCAAAGTTTCGTACCAACAGTAGGTTTTTCCAGAAATTCGAAACAAGGACAGAACCTATTTATATAGTTATCGAAAATAGTTTTTCTCGGACAAAACCTATTCTAATCCCTTCAAATCAACTCCAAAACTAATCTAATCCTACCATACACCTTCTTAGGGTGTCATGGGTTCCTAATCACCATCAAGACCAAAGAATACCATGGGAATATTTATAGGATGACCAATATGTATATATAACTCAATAAATCATGAAAAATGGTATAAATCACATATCATGCATATAAGCTCCAAAAATGAAAAGAAACATATGAAAATGACAAGGAAACATGAAAATGATAAAAACATGCTTACAAGTGAAAATGATGAGGTGATTAGAACCAAGGATTAAACCTAAACACCCTAGGTTTTTATTTCAAAACCTATACAAGAGTGTTATCTAGATTGATATTACTTGCTTGAAAAATTTTTGTGAATCTCTTCTAAACACCTTAGCTTGACCGGATTTTTGAGAGAAAATGAACAAGAAAGAAGAAAACTTGGAGCTTGGAATTATATGAGTGTGAATGAGTGAGAAGTAAGATTGTGTACAAAATATTGATATGTAAGAATTTTTCATCACATCATTAATGAACCATCCCCTAAGGTCCGGATTTTAGGGACCATTGTTTCCCCAAGATATTTTTTTTTTTTTTTTCAAATCTATTACTTGCATAATTTTGAGTATAATGTGCAAATATTGGACAAAAGTATAAGTAATTGTAAGAAATATGTACAAGTAAAGGTAAATGGGAATTTTTGGTACAAGTAAGTTTTTTTATAGATCAAAATAGAATGTAATGAGGTAATAAAAATTGTAAAAATACTTTCCTTGTGAAAATTGAGTGGTAAAATAATTATCGTACAATTTTTAAGAAAACGACGTAATAATTAAACTTTAACGATTAATATACCAAATAAATTTGAAACACTAGGAAAACTAAAAATATAGTTTTTATGAACTAAATGTAAGTTTAAAAAATACCTCGGGATCATTTTTGAAAGTAATGGATTAAATATACAAAATAATAACTCACGCGATAAAGATTATTAAATATAAAAATTACGCGTAAAATATGAAATAAAATGCCATGAATGAGCTAATATGATGCATATATATAATTTAAGAAATGACCGGAATTTGAGAATTGTGACATTCTTCCGATGTCAGCGGAATCACGTCCCCGTGATTCGATTAACGATACTATGGTCCGAACCTCGACAAGAGTTCTATAAGTTCATGCTCATACGAACAGTCTAAATGATCATATCAATGCCCATGCGTACAGGTTCCCCATTCAACTAAGTACGTGCCCGTGATTAGATTGGATGGGATAAACTCGCCCAATATCGAACGTAGCTCTCAAAAGACCTTTAGGTAGTCGATTCTAATTTAATCTCACAACTCATCAAACAAGAACTGTCATGAGATTAAACTAAACCGACTTGAATAAACTTGTCTCTTAGCTTGATTTTCGCAACTCATCAAACAAGAACTGTCACTAGATCAAGCTAGGAAACAAGTTGTTAGAAAGATAGGAATCAACATCCTTGAATGAAGTCTTTTGAAAGATTCGCTCGATATTGGATTTGCTTACACAAATCAAATCAAATCAACAAAATATATAACAACTAAGGTCGATATCAATAGGTCTCCAATTAATCAATGTCGTGAACGTGGTAAGAATTGGAAGGACGTTATGTACTCAAAATCATGTCGTACAGAAATAAGGTGGTTGATCAAAGAAATGTACCCGTTATGCGTTGTGGGCTTCCTCGGTACCCAGATAGAATGCTCGACCACGTGCGGGAGGAATTTCAATGTTCTGATCTTGTGGGCCTTCTATTGCCAACGCCAGGTTTGGACGATTACCTCCTTGATTGGGAGTTCTTTTCAACTTTGGACAGGTATTGCGAAGGTGATCTAGACTTCCACACTCGTAACATGCTTTTCTCTGTCCTTGATTCCCAGTTCTGTTTGAGCAATTTCGAGCGAAGTGGCCCGTCTGTCCACATTTGTCGCACCTTCGGCAGTCTCCTGAGTGATGATAATTACATCGAGTACACAAAGGATGTGGACCTGCATATCCTTTGCGCTCCTGGGTGATCGCCCCATAGTTCTGGGTTATTCGCTGCCTCTTGTTTTGCTGATTCTGGTCTCGGTTTCCCTGGTGATCCTCCTGTCGCTTTCGTCCATTGTCGTTTGCTTTTGCTAGTTCTCCAGACCTGATCACATCATTCGTCAAGCGATACGCCATACTCACAGCGGCTTGCAGAGTGGTTGGTTTCGACGAAGCGACATCCCTCCTAATTTCCGGTATCAATCCCCATATATATCGGTCAATCAACTTCTCCACAGTGGAAACCATGTGAGGAACCATCCTAGTTAGCTCGTGGAACCGGATCGTGTACTTGTCGATCTCTACTCCTACCATCAAGTGATTCCAAAATTCTTCTTCCAGTTTCTGCACTTCATCTTTTCTGCAGTACTCATCAGTTAGTAGTTTCTTGAACGCTTCCCAAGATAGTGCATTTGCAGCCCCTCTTCCTCTAGTCTGTAGTTGGTTGTTCCACCAGGTCAATGCTCGACCCTGTAGTAGACCAGCAGAGAACTCAACCTTGTTTCCTTCAGCACATTTCGTGATACTAAGCTTCGACTCAACATTCTCGAACCAGGTTAGCAGTCCAATGGCACCCTCAGTACCATGAAATTCCATTGGCTTGCATGTCATGAAAGTTTTGTAGCTGCATCCTTGACCAGCGTTTGAAGTACCTTCTCCGTTGTTGGTTCGTCTAGCATCGAGATGGGTTATAATTTGAGTGAGTAGATCCGCTATTCCAGCAGCGTTGTTGTCTGGATTGTCATTGTTGTTTGGGTTGCCGTTGTTGTTACCTCCTGAGCGTGTGTTTCTTGCAGCCATGATCCTACAGAGGACCAAAACATCGGGTTGAGTAAACGACATTCTAACGAAGTCAGATGAGGTGCAGAACGGTGGTAATGTGTTATAGTGATCGAAACATGACAGGAACAGAGACATGCTATGTCTAACAAGTCGAAAGATGGAAAAGAGAAGACATGAACAAGGTACGGTAATGTAGACGTGAACGTAAAAACATGCTATGCATACCCACCCGACCAATGCAACTTCAGGTGACCAGACTCAAAAGACTCGACCAAACATGATTTAAAATTACCCTTCTTATCATTGCATGGTTCTTCATAAATTAGACATAGTTGATCAGGCTATGTATAATTTATGAGTAACGATGCAACGATAGGACTAGTTGACTCGAATGGTGTTCAATGTTTAATAAAATAATATACAAAAAAAATTTATTCCGGTTATAGCTGTGATTTTTATTTTTGAAAAATCGGCATTCTCTATAACCTTTGGCTCTGGTACCAATCTGTCACACCCTCGCCGGAGGCGGAAACACGAGGTGTAACGGAAGGGAACATAAGCACAAGATAATAGAACATACCAACATTAAGATTAAAAAGAAATAATACTCCATTACAATACTAGTTTAGCCGTCATCGGCAAATATATTACAAAGTTTAGATTCCAAAATATTGAGTTTTATTACATACGACTTGTAGCGACCAGTGAAAACTTCTTTATGCAAGACTTGATAGAAAAGCTTACTAACGATCACCTGAAATGCATGAGAGAAAAACGGGTCAACTATGAAAATAGTTGGTGAGTAAACACGTTTAGTGAAATAAGAAAACTCATAAGAAATATACAAAGCTTTCGGTCAACGAAAAATAGTTCTCAAAGCAAAGGCATTGTGTATCCACTCAGTTCCAAATTCCGCCCATACAAAACTTGCAACCTGTGTGTACACAACCCATTGCACAAAAATTATAGCGCGTCAAGTAGTCAAGTGTAAGTGGTCATAATAGTTCCCAATATAGTGCCACGAATATAATAATTCAGGAATGCTACCGATGAAACCAAATTAAGCTGGGTGCCACTACCCAAAGTTATACTGGGTGCCTCTTCCCAAAGACCTACTGGGTGCCTCTTCCCAAAGATACACTGGGTGCCTCTTCCCAAAGATACACTGGGTGCCTCTTCCCAAAGATACACTACGAACAAAGGTGTCTATATAGTGATGCTCCGAACATGGGAGACTTTATAGTGATGCTCCGAACATTGGAGACTTTAGGACAAGGTCATAACACGTACGGTTCAATAAGTTCAATTAAGTCATAATTTCGTAATTAAGTTCAAGGATTGATTCGAGTTCAAATATTCAAGTCAAAAGAGTTCACAATTGTAAGGATCAATTTAATTCAAGTATGGTTCATGCATTCAGCCCCAAAATATAGTAAAACGGTAAAAAGGGGATGTGATTACTCACTTGATAAACTGAGGCGATGACAAAAGTGAGTACACCGAGGTATAATGTGATGTGTTAACCGGGACCTATCACGAATGATATGATATGCAATGAGTTGCAATGTAATGTTATGCATGCACTTCGTATGTTATTTATACCATTAGCGAGTTTTGAAAATATTACTAATCGTCGAAAAATACTCTTTTGACGTCTAGACCCTTCAAAAATGACTTTACCAGTTTTTACGTCAAAATGTCATCCTACAATGGTTTTATAATGATTTTTGGTGAAATTACCACTTTTCGTCGCAAAACAATGTCGTCGGAATTTTTATAAAAGTAACAAAAATGGCTTCGGAAAAGTAGTCGTAAAATGGTGTACGTCGATCGTTAGAGAACGAACTCGACGGTTTTGGAAAGTTTGTATCGATATCTAGAAGTTTCAGTTCAGGAGTTTTCGTCCAAAAGGTCTCGATCATAAAGATATCAAGGGTTAAAGATAGTGATTTTGGCTAATTGTGTGCAGAAAATAAGTTTCGGCCAAGTTTGAACATCCGTAAATGATTTACCATAACTCCGCTTGACAAACAGCTTTTTGTTTTGAAAAATATGGTCGGTGAACTTGATTTTACTAGAAGACATTTTGTTCCAAAAAGTTTCACATCATGGTTAAAAACAGCCGCAAACATGGACGTTACAGCTACTAAAATACTTGTATCGTAAAAATTATATAGTTTTTCAGAAAATAATAGTTACGGCAAGTTTATAAAAACGTGCATATATTTGTCGTTTCAAATCCGTTTTCTACGTATAATATGTCCTTAGCCTCGTATCGAAGTAAACTAATATATTTTTGATAAGTCGAAATAATTTGTGAAGCTTAAGGCTCGTTTTTGACCCAAACGATGTAAAAACTGCATGCTGAATTTTCAGAAAAATAAACATTTCGTCGTCAAACTTTAAAAATTCACCACGGCTTCGTTATAAGTCCGTTTTAATCCGTTCAAGCGGCCACGGATTCGTTTTAAAGTATATTTTCTAAATATCAAGGCCAAAGTTTCGTACCAACAGTAGGTTTTTCCAGAAATTCGAAACAAGGACAGAACCTATTTATATAGTTATCGAAAATAGTTTTTCTCGGACAAAACCTATTCTAATCCCTTCAAATCAACTCCAAAACTAATCTAATCCTACCATACACCTTCTTAGGGTGTCATGGGTTCCTAATCACCATCAAGACCAAAGAATACCATGGGAATATTTATAGGATGACCAATATGTATATATAACTCAATAAATCATGAAAAATTGTATAAATCACATATCATGCATATAAGCTCCAAAAATGAAAAGAAACATATGAAAATGACAAGGAAACATGAAAATGATAAAAACATGCTTACAAGTGAAAATGATGAGGTGATTAGAACCAAGGATTAAACCTAAACACCCTAGGTTTTTATTTCAAAACCTATACAAGAGTGTTATCTAGATTGATATTACTTGCTTGAAAAATTTTTGTGAATCTCTTCTAAACACCTTAGCTTGACCGGATTTTTGAGAGAAAATGAACAAGAAAGAAGAAAACTTGGAGCTTGGAATTATATGAGTGTGAATGAGTGAGAAGTAAGATTGTGTACAAAATATTGATATGTAAGAATTTTTCATCACATCATTAATGAACCATCCCCTAAGGTCCGGATTTTAGGGACCATTGTTTCCCCAAGATATTTTTTTTTTTTTTCAAATCTATTACTTGCATAATTTTGAGTATAATGTGCAAATATTGGACAAAAGTATAAGTAATTGTAAGAAATATGTACAAGTAAAGGTAAATGGGAATTTTTGGTACAAGTAAGTTTTTTTATAGATCAAAATAGAATGTAATGAGGTAATAAAAATTGTAAAAATACTTTCCTTGTGAAAATTGAGTGGTAAAATAATTATCGTACAATTTTTAAGAAAACGACGTAATAATTAAACTTTAACGATTAATATACCAAATAAATTTGAAACACTAGGAAAACTAAAAATATAGTTTTTATGAACTAAATGTAAGTTTAAAAAATACCTCGGGATCATTTTTGAAAGTAATGGATTAAATATACAAAATAATAACTCACGCGATAAAGATTATTAAATATAAAAATTACGCGTAAAATATGAAATAAAATGCCATGAATGAGCTAATATGATGCATATATATAATTTAAGAAATGACCGGAATTTGAGAATTGTGACAGTATTCATATAATCCCCCCCCCCCAACCAACACTTTTCATCTTAGTATAGTACTCATTAAGAGAAGTACCTGATTGAGTAATAGCATAAGTGTCCTTATTCAACTTATACTTTCTAGAACCATCACTCAGTGCAAATCTCTTCTCTAACTGTTGCCACATTACACTAGCAGTTCCAACAAACATTATTGATCTAGCAATTGACTCACTCACTGACCCCAATATCCAACAAATAAGCATATTATTGCAAGTATCCCTTAATTCAACCACATTTTCATCTGTAAAAGAACGATCAACCGTACCTTTAATGAACCTAATTTTCACTTAGTTAACAACCCAATTACAATTGGACGACACCAAGCCCTACAATTCTACAAACCAACAAGCTTTTCGTGAACCGTCAATGAGCCTGGACCATTAGAAGGATGCAAGTACAACAACTTTTGAAAACAACCAGATGAGATACAACCGGATAAGTAGTATTAACACCAGACATCTTGAATCACAAAAATCCCCAAATCTTGATAAGAAAATGTGCGGAAAAATGAAATTGAATCAATTACACATTAGACACACACTAGTAGGCACGTGTAAGGATTAACTAATTGTTTAACGGTTTAATCAAGCCATTGTTGTAGCTCTGATACCATGAGAACAACAATGGATATTGGGGAAATGAGAGAAAACAAAAATGAGATGGAAATTTTGTTAGAATTGAAATCATCAAAATGAAATGCTTACAAGAATATTTATGATACATGTTTACAATTTAAACCCTCTACAAATACTTTTTACAAAACAATTCCTCAACTATCTTATTCCTTCTCTTTTACATGTTCTCAGGCATGATAATCAAGAATATAAATCGGCCAACATCTCATGCTTCTTGAACTTAGTATAACTGCTTCAATAATTACCAAGGAGATTCTAATAAGTAAAAATAACTTCGAAGCATGTGGTGACCAGTAACATATTGAAAGACATACCGTGTGATACATTTTGATTGTTTACTTATTGAGTGACATCCTAATGAAGATTACAAGTAAAGTGACATTGATGTTAAACTATGAAAAGTAAATAACAACAAAATATCATAATCGCTTTTACAAACATAATATCATTGACGCTAAGCTAAATACTATAAATAACATCAATTATATACAAAAATCGTCACTTCTCCAAACAGAATATCATTGTTGACTAAATACTATAAATTACCAGTTTACAATAAATAACAGAAGATGTGGTATGCCATAAAATAATCCTAGAACCTCAAATGCAGTGGCAGATCCAGGTGCGAAACCAAGGTGGTTCCCTTCTTTAGTCGAGTTAAGTAAATTATTTCTAGTCAAGTTGACAAATTGCACATATCAACGTGTCGGATCGGTACAATTAACATGTAAAGATAAAATACATAAAAGCCTCCCTATATATAAACCGTTATTTTTGTTATGTAAAATTAAGCTAAATGCTAAAAACACAAAATAACTTTTTAGTGTTTACTTATGAATATTGTATTATATAATGTTAATATTTTAAATCCTAAAACATAAAAAGGACAAGCTCTACACATAGGGTGTGTTTGTTAAAAGTAGCATGGAGCAGTAGCAGTGAGCTGTGAGCAGTAGTCACAACTCATCGTTCACCGCTTTTTAAAGAAGCATTAAAAAATGAGCATTCCTAAAAAATAGCAAAGCTCACCGCTCCATTAACAAACGACTACTAAAAATCAAAATGCTTATTGATCGCCGCTCACCGCTCTAAAAAACTACACACCGTCCGTGCCAAACATACCCATAAGGGTGATGGGGGTCATTGGCATGGGACATCGGTACCGACTTTTGGCATCGGCATACACCACCCCCTATCAATTGGCATGGCAAATTGGCATGGAATTTTTGGCATTGGCAAGAAATATCGGCATATGTATGCCGATTGGCAAATTGTTTTGGCATGAAAAACCAATCATTGGTTGAAGTTTGATTGGTTGACAAAGGGTTTTGTGGGCCATCTTCACAAAGGGTGATGGGGAACATGAAAACTTGCCAAATTTTGGCAAAAGAAATGAATTTGGCAACCACCCCCATGGCAAAAGTTCAATATAGATCTCAAATTTACCATAGATCCAATGAATCAATAATAGCCATTCATCTTTTTATTAAGATAAACTTTCACCCTTTTTTAAAAAATTAAATATCTCGCAAACCGTTAATCGTTACGCGATAAAAATTATACCATCGCGAAAAGAATTAAATTATATTTCTATAGATATGCACTACTATATATTTTTAACAATTTTTTTTTTCAAAATTTCGGTCAACAAAAATCATATATGATTTGTAAAAATCATATATGATATGATTCGTAAAAATCGAATCATACATGATTTTTGAAAATCATATATGATTCGTAAAAATCATATATGATTCGTAAAAATCATATATGATTTTTTGGAACGGGATTTTTGAAAAAAAATGTTTGTCGAAAATATATAAAAGTGCATATCTATAAAAAGATAATTTAATTCTCGTCGTGATGGTGTATTTTTTATAGTTTGAAGATTTACCGTTTATAAGATATGTTGTTTTAAAAAAAGTGTGGAAAATGATTTTTTATTAATTTAGATAAAAAAAATGGAGGACTATAATTGGTTCATTTGTTCTATGACAAATATGAGTTCTATATTGATCTCAACTCCCACCCCCATTTGACATGAAAGTTTGGCATCAAAAAGATTGTGGTGATGTGGAACTTCTTGATTGGTTGTGGTGTTGCCAAATTTTGGCAAAAATGAAGAATTTGGCAACCATCCCCGTCACCCAAAAACTATGTTGACAACCAATCATTTTTATTTACTCGAAATAACCATGCGCTAGCAGAAAAGTCAAATTACTCAATATCAAAAAATACCTCTTCTCTTTGTCCGAAGCAAAATAATAATACTATTTTATTTGTCACTTCATCTTAGTCAAGTCCATGACTTTATTTCTAAAGCAAATTACCTAACTTGACCATATAGCTACTAGTTTTACAAATGTGGACTTTTTTCTAAGCTTTTACAAAAACGAACTAAATGTGTCCTTATCATGTTGTCACTATCACCATTTACATACTACTATTATCAACACACCAACCTTATACCCCACTAACCATCACCATCAACATCACCCCACTATTTTCATTCTTTTCCTACCAATTTATTTTCATTTGTCAAGAAATAGGAGTACCAATTGACAATTATCTATACCAATTATCTGTATCTTGTTTCATGTTGCAATTTTTTTCAATATGTTTATAAAAACACAACTTGCATGTAAATTCCACACTTGCATTATCATGCAATACTTGCATTATGAGCCACCACTTAAATCCAAAGCTACAGATGGTACTTTGCTTAAAATATAATGTATGAAAAGATGTATAGTTTTAGTGTTACAAGATGGCTATGTCATGTGCAAGTAACATATCTTTCAAGCTCTTTGTATACTCAAGATGATGTTTTAATTGATTAATTGTTCGCTGCAAGCACAAGTCCACAATGTTCATAGTATATTTCTTTTTCTAGCACACACACACAGACACATACAATACATCCATTCACGCCCAAACCCCTCCCCACCTCGCCAAGACTCCTCCCCACCTCGCCCAGACTCACCTTCCTTCCTCGCCCAGCACCCCATCTTCCTCGCCTAAACCCACATCTCGCCCAGGCCACGCCTAGCCTCTTGCCCAGGCACCAATCTTCCTCGCCCAAACCCACATCTCGCCCAGGCCACGCCTAGCCTCTCGCCTAGAACCTCGTGCCTCGGATACTCTTTCTTCAGAAAATTTTCACTCGCCCTAGAAAATTTTCACTCGCCCGGGAATCGTATAATACACGTGTAGTGTTGGGATTTTATGTTTTAAGAGATCCAACGGATAACATTGGAAAGTTCATTTTCGTAAATACTCTGTGCGAGAACCTGTTTCGTAAACAGGTATCAATTATAGTTCATTTTCGTAAAAACCTCTTATTTCTATCTTCCTCTATTTCCATATGTCTTCTTCAGCTCCGCATTACCTTTTTCTTACAAATTCAGATGTTATTTTCATTTTCTTCTAAATAAGTTTCATTTTAAGGTGGTTCTTTACATTTTTTTTAAGGTAGGTCCCCAAAAAAATCGCATATAGCCTATAAAGGACCTTGTTCTAAGGTGGTTCCAGGCATCACTTACAATACACATTGGTCCGTCTCTGCTCAAATGATTTGAAGATTATACATAGAACTGAAGTGAGAGATATTTTCATGAGCACCGGTATTCCATGTTATAAGCTTAACAATAACTTTTGATGATACCATAGATTTGCTCACAGCAATAATGCAAGAATTTTATATAACCATCAACGGTTTATAATGTGATTTACTATCATACACATATCACAGCGCAATAACTCTAACAGTTATCGATCACAACCTATCTATAGCCGGGGACAATGCCATTTAGACATCATAAAGGATTCATAAATATGAAAATTTATGTAAGATGTGGCAATAAAAGGCAGATAATCAACCGGTGTTCTGCATTCCAGCAGCAATGCCCTTCATGGTCAAGATAAGTGTGTCCTCCAAACCGGGTGCATATTCACTTGTTGGGTTCAGCTTAATAAATTCATCAGCCGGTTTACTTGGCTCAGGGCCATTTTTGGAGATATGAGGCCTTAATGTCACATGATAGTTTGGATCGCGAATTCGTTTCAGGGTGTAAGCTTGGCATACATTTAAGGTTGTGATGTACGAATCACGCAGTCGGAGCCTTTGTTTCAAGTAGGGATCACCTTCAAGAAGGTCCTTATGTCCAGCAATCTATGAAGCCAAACACACAATAAATAAATCGTGAAGCTTTTAACGGGGTAAAGTAATGTAACAATTTGAACTCACTTGCCTAAAGAGTTATTCATACCTGGAGAAGAAGATTTCTAGTGTCAACGTAGTTTGCACGTAAGGATTCACCAAATTTTAACAAATCGTTAGAAACGAGTAGCTTGTCGTTTAAAGCAGCGATGCCAGGGTCTCCTTTGGCAAACACCATTTCGACCAAGTCGATAGTGACCCTGAAGAAAGGCCATGTTTTGTACATGTCCTGTAGCATCAAAAGACTTGTGGCATCTTTTTCTATGACTTTCTTGAATGCACCTCCGAAACCGAGCCAGACGGGGAGATGAAACCGTGTTTGAGTCCAAGCAAAGATCCACGGAATAGCTCTAAGCGATTCTATGCCTCCGCTTGGCTTCCTTTTGGATGGGCGGCTCCCAATGTTCATCCTCCCATACTCCGTTTCAGGTGTTGCCTGTAAAGATACAATAGAAGAGCCAAGAAGCATTTATATACCAATCTATAGAAGGATTACACAGTCAAAAATAAACTAGGTGAGACTTATTTTAAGATGATGATACTTACACATCGGAAATACTCAACAAACCGAGGTTCCTGGAAAACAATTGAACGATACTCTTCAGTTGAAAAAGTTGCAAGGTCATCCATAAGTTGACGCCACTCAGGTTTAGGCGAAATAGGAGAATGCATCCCATGTTCAAGTGTAGCTGCACAAAACCTCTGAAGTGTTCTGAAACACAAATGTTCCTCACCAAAAGACTGTTCAATAACCTCACCTTGAATCGTAACTCTAAGTGACCCATGAACAGTTTCAGGCGGTTGGGACAGTATAGCAAGATGGGTAGGTCCACCTCCTCTCCCCACCGTCCCACCACGTCCATGAAACATAGTAAGTTTAACCCCAAAATTTTTTGAAACATTTACAAGGTCTTCTTGTGCCTTGTAAAGCTGCCATGCAGCCGAGAGTCTCCCCGCGTCTTTTCCTGAATCAGAATATCCAATCATGACTTCTTGCTTACCAGCGATCCTATTTTTGTACCAATCGATTGAGAAAAGACGAGTCATGGCTGCTGGGGCTGCTTCAAGATCAGCAAGTTTTTCAAAAAGTGGGACCACTCTTAACGGTTTTGTTACACGACATTCCCTCTGAAGAAGCTCAACTGCCAGCACATCAGAAGGCGATGTAGCCATAGAGATTATGTAAGCGCCAAAACAATCAGATGGAAGTTCTGCTAATACGTGAAACGTATCTAAAACATCTGCAATTTCCTCAGTTTGTGGGAGATCGGGACCAAAAAGTGGACGTTTCCCTCTTAGTTCTTCAAGAAGCCATTCTTGACGTTTGTCTTCTGACCATTCACGATATGAACCAATTTCTAGATGCTGTGTTATGGCATTGAGGACATCTGTGTGGCGCTCAGATTCTTGACGTATGTCAAGTCTCACAAGTGACAGCCCGAATGTGGATACTTGTCTCAGGAAATCAAGAAGTGTTCCGTCAGCAATCACGTGGTCCCCACACATACGTAGTGATTGGTAGCATAGCTCAAGAGGTTCCAAGAACTGCAAAGATTTCAAAATCTTAGAATCTAATCCAAGGAATGCAAAATTTGGAAAATTTGCTTGCTTGTGAAAAAAAGTTAAATTTTTGGGTGGCCTTCATACACATTGTCCTAATTTATCTACTAAACCTGTTCAACATGGGTATAAGAAGACTCTTCTGGTGTTTCTGAAAATCCGTGGGCTAATAGATGACGAGCACGTTCACGTGTATTATATAGCTTGTCTCTGACATCACCAAGAACAACTCGATACGGTTCAGTGGGAGGAACTTGTTTCCAAAATTCTGAAGAAAAAAGCCAACATTCACACCTCAAATGGTACTTAACAGTAGTAAAAAAAACGTTGTTATTATTGATCATCACCTTGGTAGTGTTTTACATCTTTTCTTGCTGATCTATAGATTTCTTCTGCTCGAAGACGAAGTTCATCACTAGATCTCCACATGGATAACTAGCAAAAATAAAGCCAAAGTAAATAAAAGCACTCAAAGAGAGTACTTAAACTTTGGTCTTAAGTATATGCACACCTCAAACATTAGATCCTCAATCTGTGAAAAGTACATGTTTGCGGCCATCATTCTGGCAAGTAAGCAGACGTCCCTTGTGACCTCAGGAGTTACTCTAGGATTACCTACATTTCAGTAAAAAAATAAATAAATAAAGTATCATTAATAAGTAAACGGTTCAGATAGATTGAACGGGTTGAAAGTGACACAAAGTGTATTTTTGATTCATACATGATTAGCTCATAGTTATTCATCACTGTACTTTATAGGTCTCATTAAGCATAATCCTTTTTTTCCTTATTGCCCGATGCATTTAATCTTATGCATGTAACAGAAAACATACCATCACGATCACCACCCATCCATGACGAGAATTGTATAATAGGTGCATTGTATGGAACACGTTCATTTATCCCAATGTTCTTAAGGGCTGTGTCAACACGACGCAAAAACTTAGGAACACCTTTCCAAATGGTTTCATAAAAGTAGCTCATTCCAGCCCTCATTTCGTCTTGTGGGGTTGGAGGGGTTCTTCGGATCTCATCCGTGCGGAAAGCAGCGTGAATCTACAAAAATTGAAAAGAACATTTGACTAATAGTCAAACATTGTCTTACTTGGACCATAAATGTCATTTTAAAGAACTAATGTCTGCATAGAAACTTACAGTAAGTATAATATACAGAAAACTAACTGGTAATTAGCAATGTAAAAGACTTTATAAGTATTACCGATTAAGTGAATACATATACGATGTTCAAAGTCAATGAATGAACGATTAGTACTTACTTCCCGCTGCAAAGCCTCATCAAGTTCCTGCTTATCATCAGGATTAATGTCTTTGACATATAACTGAGCCAAATATTCCCGAATCCTAACAAGCACAAAAACTTAAAAGTAAGAAAATGTGCAAGTTGACTTAGCGATAAGAACCAGGTCTAATATTTTTCCGACTATTCTATGATGAAAACTTTAAAAAAGCTATCAAGTTTTTAAAAAGTTATTCAAAGTAACTAGTAAGGTCCCACTTCACAAAACATGGCCAGATATCATTGTCAACTTCCATGTCATTATTTTGACTAGTTACCAGTAGATTACCTAAAAAATACCTTACATCATTATCTGATTACTTAAGTTGCTTACATCAGATACAAGTAAGACTTATCGAAGAACTGGTCCACTCACCTTCCATGCTTTTGAAGCAAAGATCTCCGAACAGCTTGAGTAGGATGAGCAGTGAATACCAAATCAACCGTTTGATTCTTCAATGCATCAAAAACCTCTTGAGGTGACTTCTTAAGCTTATTCACAAGTCTCTCAAGAGTTTCTTCGATATCAGATTCAGTTGCTGCCAAAGCCTCGTCAGCAAAATCACCAGTTTTGGCTTTAATCCTTCGACGATTAGCAGTTTGAACCTCTTCAGCTAAATTGACTAAGTTAAGCATGTTACTAAAAGCTTTTGCAATGACAATGGAATCCCCGGCATCTAGACATGTTAGTAAATTTCCAAGTTCATCAAGCTTTTTGGGGTCGTGCTTTCCTTCATACTCGGCAGAAAGCTCATTGCATTCTTGAACCTACATGCACATTGGTGAAAAACACACAAACTTCAAATGAGCATGCTTTTTTTGTCTGTGAGAATTGTTACCAGAACACGACTAGACCACAGACATATAGAAACAACAGTTAGCAATTTGGCCATTTTGTTGTAACCACATTCCATTATTGGGGCTTAATTGACATGGTATCCATTTATTTTTTATTTTATTTTCATTTTTACAGTATTACATTTTTAATGCAAGTCGTGTTAAATTTAGATTTTTCTTCGTAGGTGGTGAATGTCACTGTTTTAGTATTGAATTATTTTTGCAGACCATGTAAAAAACAGCATCATCTGATCTAAAGACCAGAAAAGCATTCTGTGACATAATATTCTTTTTCCTCTAAAAGTGTATGTGTTTCACTTTTTTGTGCTTCCATCCTACGCCAACTTCACCGGTCCATAAGTACTAGCCAAAGTACCCGAAAGTCATATCAAGCTATGTGAAATATTGACAAGCTAACAAGTTAGTGAAACACGCAAGTGCCCCATTCAACCAAACAATCCATAACTAGCAAGCGTGTTTCACATTGGTCGTTATATTTTGATCCTTACCAATCTAATCACTAACTCCATTTTCCATCAATTTTTTTGCTAACCACACAGACATGAAAACGCAACACCTGTAATGTGTCATTTTCATCGAGTTCAATGAATAAATTTGTACAATTCAAAGTATGAAACTCCACAATTTTATTTTATGACGCTAGGATAGCCAAATTACACGTACGGGGTATTAGAAACATACAATTTTTCTAAGACCCTCCCCATGTAAATCCTGAAGAATATCAAGAAATTTGTCCAAAAGCAAAGCATCATATTCGATAAGTTTATCATCCTCCGAAACTTTGGCTGGAGCTAAAAGCCTCAATTGAGCATCTATTGATGCCAACTGCTCTTCTTTCTTATTGTTAGCCATTACACAAACACAATGTATAATCCTAACCAGTTTCTATAATTTCGACAAATAAAAGAAGCAAAAAGGAAAAGTAACGGATTTTAACGGGTTGAACACAAAGTTTTGATAGCTGCCCATAACAATAGGCGATAGGGAACCATAAAAATAGGATGTTGACTGGTTAAGAAAAAAAATATGAAAATCTTAATGTATGATGTTGGAAAAAGATATAATTTACTCTTTCTATTCTTGAAATTTTAAGTATGATGTTCAACATTTGGTTGATCAAGTCCATGAAAACAACCTCAAAGTATCTCAATTACAAAAGCAGTCAAACACTTTTATCATGAGGCAATATCCTTACATGCTTTTTCTTTTTTCTTTTTTTTTTAACCATGATTTCTGACTTTTTTGCCGACTAATTCACGGGGTTTGAACTCACCGCCACACAGATTCAAACCCGGTAAAACCCTCCTTTTTCAGAAGGTTGGCGTGACCGCTTACAGTTGTTTGCACATAGCAGGAATTGAACTTAAGACCTTACATGCTCTTTATAGTAGACAAACATGTTATTCAATAGGTTATGTTTGACAATGAGTGTTTTCGAACGTTTAGGAGCGTTTATCCTTTAGCTTCTTTGATTGTATGCTTGTTTGACAGTAAGTTTTTAGCTTTTGGATTTTATTATACACATTTATAATGAACAGCTAATGGAAGAAGCATTTAGCGTTTAAGGTCGTATACTTGCTTTACACTACATAGTTACAACTACAACTTAACTTATCGCTATTTATTCTCAAGTTGAGTAAAAAGGTGGAAAGCAAAAGAAAGTGAAAGTAAATGGGTGAAAGTGGGGATTTTGTTTTCAAAACTTTTACCCTATTTATTTATTTTTATTTTTTTTGGTTGAAATGGAAATTTTTTTATTTATTATTATTATTATTTTTATAACATAGTATATTAATGTTTTTTAGAACAAAGTTATCCAAAGTATTTCCTTTCATTTGCGAAAAGTTGTTACAATTCCTCAATAGCTCAAAAAACATACGAATAGCCAACCAAGAGGCTTTTATACCATTTAATTATACACAACGTACCTAATTTCTTTCTTTATTATACTTAAAACAATTACCGTGCATTTTTATGTAGTTTGTATGTAAAATAATGGCACTATCTTCTTCATAAACACAGGTAATGATCACGTATAATACGCCGCTCGCGGATATTCAATAGTCGCAGCTAGCCAAGTATATGACAACGACAGTTGGTCGATCCGGCTCCAAACTCACCGTGGAGGAATACAAAAAAGCGACCAATGAGATACACGCCTTCAAAAAGAATGAGCGGAATAAATAAATATCTTCCGGATCAAATGGCTTTTTTCTTAATGGTACCCTAGTTGTGTGAGAAGCTCCCCAACCAAATAGTTGTGGGTTCAAGTCCTGCTTAGGACTTGTAAAAAAAAATCTACTGGCGGGTTACGCACGATCCCATTCAACCAACACTCCGTCCTCCGGACCTAATAGGTTGGAGTGGAATCCAAGTCACTAATCACGTGACCCACCCAAACAGGTGAGGAATCCTTCAAGGTAAAAGGAGTGTTGACCAAACTTTCCCATAAAAGAATACAACTTGGGGAACACGCACCAACACGGATCCCGAGGACAGCAAAAGTCAACCAAAAGGACACGGGAGCTCAGATATCGATAACTCCCGTCCTTTTCCCCGATAAAAACATGCTATTATCCACCAGGTAATAGAGCGGATCACCACCCGTGATCCGGAGATAACGCCAAAGAACCACACCTATAAATACAATGCATTTGGTCATTGAAGGCCATGTTCCAACACACACATTAACTCTCTCACTGCTCTCACTTTCGATTATCTCTCCATAAACGAATACTCATTCTTACGCTCGAAGTTGATCGTTGGAGTGCCCTCCCACGGTGAGACTAATGGTGCACTTTCTTAGCAGGTTCAACTAGGGCTGAGCATCAAAGGTTCGGTTCGGTTTTGGTTTCATGTTTTACATGTTTTCGGTTTTGGGTCGGGTCGGGTCGGCCCAAAACCGACAAAAATATACCTAAATACACCTAAACTGAACCGACGACCCGACACAAAACCGAACCGACCCGACGGCCCGTCGGTTCGGTTTCGGTTTAGGTGTTTTATGAATTTCCGTTTTCGGTTTTGTCGGGTCGGGTCGGTTTTGGACCGATGCTCAGCCCTAGGTTCAACTCATTGAATCTCCATTAAATCAATATTATAAGACGAACCCTCATCAACTTTAGTGAGCTTGATTTACCCCATAAATTTTGTTCATCAGGTAACAACTTTATAAACATTACGTGAATACAAACTTGAAAATTTAAATTAAATGTACGTTTTAGTGTTATTTTATAGTTTAGGTCAAGTATCCAGTCTGATAAATGTATGAAATACATATAATCATCACTCATGCCATCGGTGTCCTAAACCTTTTGCGAAAGTACCTTATACTCACAAGGGTTGTGTTATTCTTTTGGCCTACCAATGAGTATAAAAAAATATACCTTTCATCTTTTTTGACATTTTGTTTATAGTAAAACACAGTTTTAATTAGTTTTTATTTTGTATTTTTGTCAGTTTAATACTTTTGACTTATTAAATTTTATATTTTTTCTCCACTTTTTATTTCATAATTTTATAATATAAACAACATAAAAAATAACAAATAAAAGATGAGGGTATCACTTGTAATTGGGAGGTGATACTCACATCATATTTTTTTTATGCATGCATTACAATATTGTACGGTACAAACTGTAATGAACAAATTGTAATGCATGCATAAAAAATGTGTTATGAGTATCAATTCTCTTTGTAATTGGGTGTTTATAAATCTATCCTTATTCACAATACCAAACACCCCGCGAAGATATTATTACTTACGTGTCCAGCAAGAACGAGAATATCACAAACCCGAAACCCAAACACTCCCACTCACCCCATTTTCCCCTTTTTTTCTAATTCTATATAAACACACAAAGACACACACAAACAGTTTTATCTATCTCATAATATTCGTACTCATCCATTTTCATCAAATTCACTCACAAATCATAAAAAAAAATGTCAGGACATATCGCGCAAGACTGGGAGCCTGTGGTGATCCGTAAAAAAGCTCCAACCTCCGCCGCTCGTAAAGACGAGAAAGCTGTTAACGCCGCCCGTCGTGCCGGTGCTGAGATCGAAACTGTTCGCAAGGGTGCGTGTTTTTAAATCACTCACGCGCGCGCGTGGGGTTGTTTTTTGTCTGTGTTGTCAGTTTTTAATTTGTTTGTTTATTAGGTTTTTGATAATTTATGATGATTTAAACACGCGCGCGTGCTTTTTGTTTTAGGGTTAGGGTTTTGGGATGTGTGTTTAGTTTTTCTTTGTTTAGATAGTAAGGGGGTGTTTGTTTGGCTTATTTTTTTGACTTATGAGCTTGTTATGACTTAAATATAAAAATTAAGCTGGAGAAAATAAGCATATGAAATATAAGCCGGGTCAAATGATTTCATAAGCATAATAGTAAGCTTGAATAAACACCCCCTAAATTTTGTGAAGCTTGTGTTCAATGAGTTCTCGGTTTCGGGTTATATATTTTGTCGAGAAAATGGAAAATATATATGGTTACATACTTACATGTTAAATTTGTGTTTGTTTAGAAGTTATCTGTGTATCGAGTGTCTGAGCTATGGTTTTAAGCTTGAGTTGTTAATTAGTTAGATAAGTCTTTCCATATAAATGTGTGTGTTTGTATTATCTGTTCTAGTTTTGATAATCTGCTTATATGTGATGTTTCATTTGTGTTGCGGAAACGAAGATTATGTGTGTATAAAATACTTAATTGTAGCATGTTTGTTTTTGAGGTGACCATTGAGCTTGGGGCTTGGTTCTCAATGATACTTTGGTATTGTTTTTGTTTTTTTACTGGTTTACAGGCTTAGACACATGTAGTAGTCTTAGATGTTCCTTGATGGATTTTTACGGTTGGAGTCTGATACTATTTGTCGGATATTGTATGTTTGCGTGTTTTGTTTGCATATGTTTAGGACTTATCTTTGAGCTAAATTTTGAGCTTAAGCTTTTGTTTTCACGTATTGTTTCGAATCATTTATGCTTATATACTGGTTAGCTTGATGTAGTCTTGGATGTTTCTTGATGAATTTTGCCTACGGAATTGGATTTCTTTGTTGGATAATCTATGTTTTAAGTGTTTATCCATTTGCTCTTATGATTAGTGTTTTAGCTTCTTTATGGTGAGTTACGTAATTTGAAAATACTTGTTTGCCTGCCGTGGGTCTCTGAATCACCTCAACAAGTGATCGTTTAATTTTTAAGAAAGTACCTGAGGCTGTTTTGTCATTGCTCTAGTAGTAAATTGTCAGGCTAGGTAAATAGGGAAGCGTATTTGCCACCAAGCTTCAGATATTTCATATTTGAAGTGTGTATTGAAATATGAGCCGTGGGATATCTTCATTCCATGTGTTTGTAACTTCAAGACTTTTCATGTTTCGAATCTGATTTTGTACTTGTTTTTATGATTATGTTGTTGAGGTTTTCCTGATAACAACATTAAACATGATTTTCAAAGCTCGTGAAACTTGATGAACAAAAGAATTAGTTTAGTGAGGCTGCTAACAATTGGCTATAGTAGTCAGTTTATTCGTATTTGATTATACACATCGTATTCAGAACAAAATTATGAAAATTGCTTACATGCTGGTCTTTGTGCTAATGCCTTTTTCTTAGCTTCTCTATTGGGAAGAGTTGATTTGTGTCTTTTGACATGCATAGCCTTTCAATCTTTATTAGAGATTTTGTATGCTCAGAAGTTTGACATTTAGTTTGGGTTCAATTTATGGATAACTTATAATTTGGGTTTTGTTTTCTTTTGCAGCTGCTGCTGGTTCAAACAAGGCTGCCTCTAGCAGCACTACTCTAAACACTCGAAAGCTTGATGAAGAGACTGAAAATCTCACCCGTGAGTCATCTTAATACCTTACTTTTACTTTCTATCCCTCATTTACATTTGTTGATCGAATAGGAATATTCTTCATCTTTTAAAATATAAAAAAGATGTATAAAATAAACTTGTGTTTGTATCATGTTGCTGATTATCATCATCTCATCAGTTTGCTCCATTGGCATTACTTGGTCTGTAATTGTTCTCTGGTGTTCTCTGGGTTTATTCACATCACATCCCTGATGCTCGTCTTTTTTTTTTTCTAGTTATGTATAGATATCGTGGTTGAGGAATTTTCATTGGCTCGATGTGTCTGTTTTTCATTCTAGCTATATTCAAAGGTTTAGTATATCAGTTATAAGCTTGTGACGGAATATGTTGCCACTGGTTCAATACACAATTTTTTTACTGCAACGAAATGCCATACCAACATAAATACCTTAATAAATTTTAATTTACTTTTTGAACTTCATTCATGGAAAGATTTTCTTTTGGCTGAAAGCGTTTATTAAATTTTATGATCAGATGAGAAGGTACCAAGTGAATTGAAGAAAGCTATCATGCAGGGGCGTACTGATAAGAAGCTCACACAAGCTCAACTTGCTCAGGTTAGCATCTCGTTTCATACTCTTTTCATTCGATTTATGCTTATAAACTGTAGAATCTAATGTTTAAAAAAAAAATGCAGTTGATTAATGAGAAGCCTCAGATCATTCAGGAGTATGAATCTGGAAAGGCCATACCAAACCAACAGATCATCACCAAACTGGAAAGGGCCCTTGGTGTGAAGTTACGTGGTAAGAAATAGAACAATGACATGTGGCAGCTGTAACGAGTTCCCGTCTTTTGCAGTGTTGTCGTCAATGGAGGACTAAAAAAAAGAAAAAAGGAGTGGGGTTGCACAAAAACTTTTATTTCGCTTGGTTTGGTTTGACCACTTCTTTTATAAACATGCTTCTAATCTCCTTTGTTATTGTCTTCTAAGATTCAGTATTAAGAAGTCTGAGATGCTATGATATGTCTATTATAAATGCTTATTATGTCTATGGCTGTGACCTGTTCTATTTTCATGCGTTTGATGTTGGATTGTGCATAAGAAATGTCTCTATAATGTGTTGCTGTGTCACATGCATGTTTTTCTGTCTTCCGTTTGTATGGTACTTGGCTGTAATTGCAGCATGTATCTTTCTCTCGAGGTCATGGTAGTAAACTTGTAAATGCTCGGTTTCTTTCCAAAGGGTGTTTACGAGATAAAGGGAGTTTTGGTTGGTTTAATGGCAACTATGGTTGCCTTCTATTTCAACATAATATGTCCTGGCCTTGTGAGTTGCTAACATGTTTCCTCGACACTGTTATCGAATGAGATTAGGGAATGATATGCGGAAACGATAAAAAATGGTGTCATGTAAAAAGTTTTTTCCATGTATAATTTGGACAATGCGGTAATCTATAGAACATTTTGCTTACACTATTTTCAATTTCCAATAAGAGAACTTAGGGAAATTATACATTCTATTTCTATACAAGAAGAGCTTCATTAAGTTTGTGGTCATAAAGACAGAACGATTACTCATTCTGCAAGGGTTTTGTCGATCCCAGTACATACTACATAATTAGCAGAAAACTTCAAGGAGTTGCAATTTTACATCTCCAATCGGACCGGCTAAGTGGGAGCGAAACCAATATGTAATCTAAAGCTAAAATGCATAGAAAAAATATTTCGTTAACCAACACTTTCACACCAACAAGAAAACAGTCTCAATAACATTAGAGTTCTCATTTTCAGGCCTATGTACATTACATATAACACAACTTGAGGAATCTTGCAAACAAGTTTCTAAATACTAAAAAAACACAAAAACAATACACGGCTACAACACACGCGCGCTCACACACACACCCACGTTATGACGATGACTGCCACGAGCTACTATTCACAGGCAAGCTTTGTTCCAAAGCTAGTCAAACAAATGGCAAATGCCTGAAAAGCCGACAACGGCTGCCTATAATCCATAGTGAATGCATCATCACCAACCTTTCCAAACTGAAGCAGAACCGTTTCACCGTCACCTTTCCCTCCTGGCTGACTTGGGTCCATTGTCGCAACTAATTGAAAATTCTTGACAGATGCAACCGTCACCCGCCCATGAAAATTCAAACACCAGCACTGCAAATGTTCATGCCACCTTGGGGCTTTGTTTCTTAATATTGTCTGACCAGCAACAACAGATTTTGATTTCGTTAACTTGGGTTCTGCTTGAGGTTCGTCTAATATAGGGGACCTCAATGAAGATACCATTCTTCTTGGACCTCGAGATTTTAAGAGGTTGAATTTGTAGGATACTTCACCGATTTCGAAATTGCCTGCGGGCACTTGTGGGCTAATTTGTTTGCTTGTGAAACGTCGTCCAGCCCTGCTGCTCGAGTGCTTTGCACCGTTGTGTGGAGGCTGGCTGTCGTAGATTGTGAATTTGGTTCCCAAAAAATCCGAGCTGACAATTTATGTTAAGAAGCGAGTTAAATGATGAAATATAATATTTTACAAATGGAAGTACCACCCACAAAAACAGAACACCGACTATAGTTGCTAGCACTTAAGAGAGAAACAGAAAATGAAGATATATTAACACCATCTCTCCCAACAGCCGTACCTCAGTTTACCAACATATGCATTGCTTCCTTGAGATAAATCGTTTGGATCAAGTGATATTGTGTATTCTGTATGAGCACCATGTCTATGTCTACGTGCAGCCAATAGAAACTTCCCTTTCTCTGTAAATGCTGCCGAAAAAAATATATGCAAAGTTATAAACACCTCGATAGCAGTGATATTATTAGAGAACTGCTAAAGATATCACCACCGTTGATATTTCAAACATAGTGACGAGTATTTTTTCACACAAAATCATTGATCACTGACATAGAAGCCCAAATAAGAAAGCACATATTTCCTTTGTGGGATGAGCAAAACAACTCTAATACCTCAAAGGCTCCAACTATACATATTGAATCCTACGTTTGGTGATCCAGTTTATATTAAATAAATTAGATTATTCAATAGTTCATAAACTGAATAATATATTCCAAACAAGGAACATTAATGCACAGACATTAAAATCCAAATAACAATATGGGATGCAGAGAATTGTATATTTGCTTGATTGCCTTTGTAAGCGTGAACGCCTCACATACCATCAAGCTAACTATTGCAAAACTTTTTTATGTCATTCAGTAAATGTTGTTTAATTTAGTCCTTCAATTCTACATCGATCCCATATCAGATTAAAAAATAACCCTGAATCTGGCTCATTTTAGTAGTTCATCATCTATAGTCAAGTGGGCATCAAGAAATTTAACTAATTTCCTCAAAAAAACACAAACCAATCTGAAAAGAAGAAAGTATAAAGATCAACCACGAAGAAAGTATAAAGATCAACCACAATTAGTAGTACTTTGTGGTAAAACAATGGTGTACAAAAAGGAAACTAGCCAAGGGCCATAAAGTGAGTTAATGCCAAGTATGACGGTACATATGCTAATTCAATATTCTCCTGGTATCACAAGTCACTAACACTACTACTTTCGGCCTACGGTTTATCCTCATTGTATACATTGGAACAGTAAGAGAAGAATCACTGGTGTTATTCCTGTAAAGTTGATGTCAAGTTTGTGCTTACGATATAAATTGACATGCATAATTACATGTACACACATGCGTATAGCTGCTTATGTGTTATATATACTAAACGAACAACTATCCAGATGGCTAGTGTCCCAGTTTCACTAGTTAACTTTTTCAGTCCTTTATCAATTTGGCATCTTTATTTGGAAGTGTCAAAAATCAGTTTACGAAAGGAACTCTACAGACACGTGTTTTCCTGTCTCTCCTCTACATCATCTTATTTTGTCTTTTATCGTAACCAGAAACTAGTGAAAAGGGATCTTATTCCCTCCTTCATAAGTTCATAACATGTGGTGCATTAACAGATTTCTTAGTTGACAAGCGATTACTGTCTTAAATTTTTGTTTCCGTATGAAGTGAGCTATACTTTCGGCTAACAAACTCGCTAAATAAAGAAACTTCTATGTGGCAATCTTGTATCTCTACATAATTGTCACACAAATGGAAGCAAAATGAAACAAGCAGACTACCATTTTGATTACTTGACTCAACTACCAAAGTATACATGCACCACATATTCGACACATATCAATTACCAATTGAGCAAGATTTGTACTCACATGCGCTAACACCAAGATAAAGGTAAAACATTGAATTCTTCTTGTTTCGCTTTATCAGGCACTGAAGTGGAGTATCCCGCGGACCAGGCTGCAACATAAAACCAAAAAAAAACTTATTGAACAACCAATTGCAACACTTAATGATGCATCTACAACACTAAGAAACATCAAACATCCTCCTATTCAAAAACTTCCAGCGCTTGATCATCTAAAACTTACTAAATAACTCTCAACTCTTTCATATACCTATACTTTCAAAACTGTATTATTCCACCTGAAAGCATTTATAAGGGGGGTGTCCGGGATTGCTTATTTTTTCTGCTTATCTGCTTGTCTTACCCAAACTGCTTCTGCTTATCACCTTAGTTACTTTCTTGTATCGTTATATCTAACCAAAACTTTATACAACTGTATATGAGATTATGATAGCACTTTTCAAACAAAATATAATTTCACAACTATTATTGCATTTCTAACCAATTAAGCAATCCTGGAAGCAGTCTCCCAACCTTCAGGTTTATCCTGGGTAGGGGTAGGATCTGTCTACATTCTACCTCCCCGATACCCCGCCCCGGCAGAATCGGGTATGTAGTTGTTGTTCTAGTAAGCAAATCTAAACACTATTTTTAAGCAGCTTATAAGTATTTACTTTCATATTTTAAAGCCCTCTTAGGGGGTGTTTGTTTATAAGCTTATTTTTGGGGTTACAAGCTTATGCGTCTTCGGGTTATGTTTTATAAGCCCCTTTTTTTGGCTTATTTTGGAACTTATCCATCTATATAAACTTTTTATGACATAATAAACTTATACAACCCATTAAGCTTCAAAATAATCCAGAAAAAGGGCTTATAAAACATAATTCGAAAACGCATAAACTCGTAATTACTCCAAAAATAAGGTTGAACATAATTACAACAGAAACACAAATATCCAACTTAATCAAAGAAACAAAATTTTATAAAAATTATACCTGTTTAAGACAGGAAGGAAAAGTGATCCTGCCACCATTAAACCCAGGTGGCTTAACCATCATCTTCACAACATCTCTCCATTTCCTACACACACATCCACACACAACAACATTCCTCCTCACAGGCCACGTGTCCTCACTTTCCTCAACTCTTTTTATTATCTCCCCTATCAACTCCGGCAACATATTGCTCCACCTACCTTCATCACTTTCACAGTCATCTCCTGTTTTGATGACGTCATCAATATGTTCTTGTTGGTGGTGGTTTTGTGATTTGGATCGGGAGGTGGTGAGTTTGCGTAGTGAGAAGGATGAGCGTAGTGATGACGTCATTTGGATTGGCTTCAGGGAGAAGGAGAAATGAAATGAGGCTGTTTGGTTTGTGTTTTGGTGTGGTGGGTGAATGTTTTTTAAGGTGATTGTACTTGATGAAGTGATTAAGACCATGATTTATGAAACAAATATTACATTATTCACCCTAAGGAAACTTCTTTTGTCAAAAACTAAATGAACCGGCTAGTATACTTACGAGTCGAGTTCGAGCTCAAAAATACTAGACTCACGAAGTTCACGAGTCTTATAGAGCTTTGATTAGATTACACTTTTACCGTTTTTATACATATGTGTTACTTTTTTGTCTCACTAAACTCGAGTCGAGTTGAGCTTGATATGCTAATTCTTCATCGAGTTCGAGCTTGACATGTGAAAATAATCGAGCTTTGGTTGAGTTTCGAGCACGCCCTTGAAATCTAAATCTCGATCGAGCTCGAGTTTTAGTATTCGAATCAATCTCGAACTTGGCAGTGCTCGACTTGACTCGATTCGTTTACACCCGTATTGATGCCAGAGGTGTGGTGTGTTTGGCGCAACGAGATGAAGATGGAGCTAGGCTAGAGTTTATATTTTTATAAAGTTGAAAGCTGGAGTTTATATTTTATAAAGTTATTTGGCGAATTAGTTGAAGTTGAAGTTTATTATTGTAAAATCTTGTAAGAATACATAAAATTAAATTCGCATATATTTCAAGTTCTTGCTTATTAATCCATTAATTTTTGAAAGGTAATTAAGTAACTTGAGAAACTATAAGCCTTACTCATTTTTAAAATCTCGTTTCAGTTGGCTTGAGCTTATTGAAGCTTATAGCTTATAAAAGTTTTCATAAACTTGTGTGACAAACATAATTTATTTTAAAAGCTTAAACACTTATAAGCCCCCGTAAACACTTAAACATAGACAACCGTAGTTTATAGGAGCTAAAGCTTGTACGAGTTCAAGCTGAAGCTTAAGTTTTTAGTTTCAGACATGTTTTAGAAACTAACTGAAGTTAAATATGATATATATCAAATAACAAAAAAAGACGTGCAAACAAAAATATTTGTTATGTTATTTCGAAGGTATTAGACTACTCTCATCAGTCACACCACCTCACCTTCCACCTCATCACAATATTAGTTTTCTCTCTCCTCTTACTCTCTTTCACTTTTCACTCTCAATAGTCACAAATCCCTCACATTTCATTAAAATACCAACTTTTATACAAACGCACCTCACTAGATACACTCACAAACCAAATAATACGTAATAAAACACTTGAGAAGGACTCACTATGCACGAAATCCTATTTGGTGAGAGCCTCACCGATCATCCCTGTTTTTGGCTTGGCTCACACAACTCCCAACCCCCCTCATGCGTGAGTAGGGGGTCTCACACCCTCTCACGATCATTGCTGGGAGTAGCCTTAATGTAATCAACCATTTCAAAAGCTTTTACACTTGTTCAAAATCTAGTTCAAGTAACTTGTAGAATAAGAGTATGGGTGTTCATCGGTTCGGTTATCGGGTTATTCAGTTTATTCGGTTCGGTTAGTTCGGTTAATTTTTTTTATGGGTCAAACCGAAAAACAAACCGAACCGAATTCCAATTTGACTCAACCGAACCGACTAACTGAAAACCGAAACCCTATAATCGAAAACCGAACCGAATAATCCGAATTACATAATTTTAATTATTTTTTTATTTTTATATATATTTTTAGTACAAAATTTATTTTCAAACTTAAATAATGATATATTTATACTAAAAAAGAGTTTTAGTAATTTTTTTCATATAAATACATAGAAAAATGTTATATTTATACTAAAAAAAAATTTTTAGTACTTTTTTTTCATATAAATACATAGAAAAATATATATTTATAAGAATTCGGTTTTCGGTTCGGTTTTCGTTGCCATAACCATATCCAAACCGATAACCGAATATTTAGTTCGGTTCGGTTTAGTTATGACAAATTCGGTTCAGTTTTTTTCGGTTCGGTTTTGGTTTTCGGTTAATGTGGATATTATCCGATCCGTGAACACCCCTAAATAAGAGCTTATAATTAAGATTCAAAAGCTCTTATAAAAATTTGTTGCCAAATAAAGATATGTAAGCTAGATTATTTCAAAAGTTCAATATTTTATAAGTTTTTAAAAACTCTCACGAAACACACCTTGTACTTTTAGCTATTAGCTGTAGTTGCAAGATACGGTGTATAATATTTTGTTTTAGACTAAAATACACCGTTCGTCCCTAAACTTGGCAAGGTGCATCGTTATGGGACAAAACCCGGCCTTTTCATCGCCATAGGTCCAAACCTTGGCCATTAAATGCCAGAATCGTCCCTTGACCAGAATTGGGACAGTCAAACCGATTTTCTTCGAGGGTATTATAGACCATTCACTTTTTTGACCCAACCTAGTTAAAATGTAACCCAACCTTCAACCATATATGTATCGGCTACGACCAAGAGTGAACCCTAAAATACAATCAACACACATTCTACCCAAAGCAAAAAGAAAAACAATAATGGCACAAAACGATAAGGGGAAGGGTTTGTTGAGTTCGTTGAGGAAAGCAGACTGCGCAAATGAAAAGCGTTTGGGTGTTAAGAAGGAGAAGGAAGAGGATGACATCTTGTTATCAAAGTTTAACGATTTTGGAGAAAGGATTAAAAATCTGTAAATTTTGTTTAAATATCTTAAGGAAAGGAAGGAAAAGAAGGAAAACGATGATAGAGAGAGTTGTGGGTCTAGCTAAGTGTATGTTTAGATGATAGTAAACATATGTAGTTCTTGAGAACATGAAATCGATGAATAAAATTTTGTGTTCTTATTTAAGTAATTGTGTTTGAAATCGTTTTGCATTTCTTAATAGGTTTGACTTACCCAAGTCATACCACAATAGTAAGTTACAATTTGTTGGTTTTCATAAGTTTGTTTGACTTTGGTAAGTCAAAATTCAAGATGTTACAATACACCATTGTCAATACATTGTTGTTTACTGCTAAAGCGTTTGCATTTTGAACCCGTGTTTTGAAACCACTGCCTCTAATTTTTTCTGATACGGGGGTGTTTGGTTTTGCTGTAACAACTTTTGCTGATAAAAGGGGCCGTTTGGTTTAGCTGATACAAGCGGATGTTTGTTGATACATTATGATTTAGTGCTAAAGTATTTGCATTTTCACCACATCTTTTTAAACCATTGCCTTTGCTTTTGCTGATACAAGGGGGTGTTTGGTTTTACTGATTAAAGTTTTGCTGATACAAGGGCCTGTTTGGTTTTGCTTATACAAGGGCATGTTTGGTTTTGCTGATATAAGGGGATGTTTGGTTTTGTTGATACTAATAACACTAAAATACACCCAATATCACAATACAAGAACAGATTAAACAACACATAACTCAAATGATATTTTATCATTAATAAAGTCTGTTAAACATCATAACCAACTACATCAAATCTAATTTACATACCCTTTTTAGCAAAACTATCACCCAAAAGACCGCCTTTATCTACCCCATGGAAAACCAAAAATTCAGGCATTATGTTCAGCCATTTTCTTAACAAACTCTTGGTTGAACCGAATACCTTCATCTGTTTGACCAACAATCTGTATGAGTTGGGCAAGTTGGTTTGTGTGCCTCGACTGGATTTTGGTCAGCGCATCCACACAGTCAAGCGCAATTCCACGAGGTCCCAGAGCTTGATTCTCTTCTATCAGCTCCCTACGCTTGATGATTCCTGTCTTCAGATGCTGAATGCACTGAAGAACTAGCTTCCTCAGAATCCCTTCTTGGGCAGCCTCTTCTTCAAACCAGACAGCCATACGATTATTCAAATTTGGCGAATCAGCCACCTCTATTAGTTCGTTTAAAATGGGGAAATCTGCCATTGGAAAATTGTTTGTGTGTGGAAAAAGTGGTAGATGAGTTTATCGTTTTGTGTGCACTAGTTAATATCGTCTCCGGTAAGAGACGGTCAAGGGTCTAATAGTTACTTTTTTTTTCACACTCGGTCCCTGAATTTGTCTTGGATGCTTAAAACTCCCGCCCAATAATCACTTTAGAATACACAATTGGTCCCTCAAGTTGCCAAATTACGTAAAACCATTAGAAGTTTGACTTTGTTAAGTCAAACTTCTAAAACATATCAAATTATCAATTCACTCCAAAACAAATATTTAGTAATGGTTTTGCAATATTGACTTTACAAAGTCAAATATCATTCTATATATTATTGAACATTCCACTAGCCATCCTTATCATCAAACTTCAAATACCATTATGCCTTTTGCACTTAATCTTCCAAAGGTTTTCAATCCTTCTGACATTACGACTCTCGTTCACAGTTAACCCATTCACCATTTTCAAGTATTGACTAACTAAAGTAAACTGGAAATGCAGTTTTACTTGCTACAATCAAATTAAAATGCTAAATGAAAGTTTGACTTTCGAATGTCAAACTTTCATCACCTACAATACGCACAAACAACAACATATGAACAATCTAATTTTAAGCAAACCATATAAACAATTACTGTACAAAATTACCAAAACTATTTTGCAACATTAATTGTCCAAGGGTATTCAACCCAAACTTAAACTACAACCACTCAAAGAAATCTACCACGGCTGTGGGGGAAGCTCGGTGGAGTTTCAACAGCTTCCTAGCCAACTCCCAGTTGAACCTGGTATTTTCATTCCCATCATGAATCCTATCGCTTTGCCTGATATTGATTGTCTTTAGCGACCGGAAACACGCGAGTATACACTTTATTAAAGTTATTTCATGCTCCGTTCTGGGAAAAGCTCGAAACACCACCGTCTGTAGCTGACCATGGCTGAATGTGTTTGTGTCTACAACAGTGGAAATTTTTTGCAAAGGTAGATCACTAAGCGTGTTTGCAGCCTGAAAAATCAAATAGTGTTGAGATACACAAACATGGCAATTTAGGAATGTTTTATTTGATACATATGCATTACAGCATTACACTTACTCTGGTATCCAGCATTTTCAAATTCGGAGAGGACCGAATCATTACAATGGTGAACGCTACCATAACACTATTCCCAAAATCGACATCGGACAGCTTAAGGTTAATCAGGGAAACAAATGGCACCTTCATCCTAGGATTAGCTTCATGTATCAACTACAAGAAGTTTTACAGATTAAATTTCATTACTGTTACACATCTCTATAACATTATTAAATTATAAGTTGTAAAACTGAAATTGTTCTTACCGTGCAATCACCAAAATCCAATGTAAGGGTCTCAAGATTTTGAAGTCTTGTCAAGTGAAAGATATCGGATGTTGTGATTATCGTCACAACATTATAACGACCTAATGAAAAATGTAACTTCTTCAAATTCCCAAGTTTTGCAATATCCCATAGTCTCATCTCGTTTGTACTAGGACGATTCATTTTAAGAGACTCAAGTGAGGGACAACCAGCAATAAAGTCCCAAACTGTACCGCTTAGAAAATTAACATGAATCAATTCTAGGCTCAGTAGATTTGGAAAGCCATGAAAATATTCCAAAGTAGCCATAGCACAAACATGAAGTACCAGATGTTTCAACTTACTACGAGAGTAAAGTTGGGTTGGGAACGTAACTGGGTCACCATACCAGTTTGTAATAATCAGCTCCTCAATTCCATTGTCAGCCAAAAACAAGAGCCACTCATGAATCTGTTCATAATGAAAGTTGTCTATTCTAATAATTGATCTTGGCTCTACAGCGAAGACAAACTTTCTTATTGGACCCATAAGCCGATTTAAGAATCTAGTAACAAGCCTACCATCAAACTCGTATGTTAAATAATAAAAGAAATCATCATCAAGTATGACATCGGTGAGCAAAGTCCACTTAAACCTCCAGTTTCGCGCTAAACTAGAGGTTCTCACCGCTTCTAACAAAGGCAACCGATTCAAAATGTTAGTGATCACTTCATCTGGCATGTTGGTAAAACGATCGATCGACATGGTTTTGTTGGAAGTTGGGTTGGTCTTTTGAGTTCTGGAAATGAGGATTTATATTCTTGATTTCGATTTGCAGTTTATCGTTTCTGGATAATGTGGTTTTATGTGATTGGTAAAGTTGTTTGTTTGGTGGGTGTATTGGTTCCCGCGAAATTAAATGCAGCGTATCAGGGAAGAAACGGCTAGTAGCCATACTCACAATTGGTCCCTGGGTTGAAGGTTGGGTCAAAAAAGTGAATGGTCTATAATACCCTCGAAGGAAATCGGTTTGACTGTCCCAATTCTGGTCAAGGGACGATTCTGGCATTTAATGGCCAAGGTTTGGACCTATGGCGATGAAAAGACCGGGTTTTGTCCCATAACGATGCACCTTGTCAAGTTTAGGGACGAACGGTGTATTTTAGTATTTGTTTTATAAAAACGTTTGTTTATAAAGTATAATTTACAACTATAAAGTGTGAAAAAACATACGACATTTAACGCTATTAACTTTCAATTAGCGTTTCATAATATATGTTTAAAATGAAATCCAAATATTTAACATACATATAATCTCGGAAACTAAATATTAAACACTTTTTTCGTTGGCAAACATAATTTCTCACAACATGTAAAGTTGATAAGAAGATTTTCAACCGATCTTAAACCTAACGGTATCAAAATCTCCTAACAATTAAGACGTTGTTAGATGAAACCCCGTTAACGACGAAAAGGATATAGTTTTGTTGAATATTTGTTAATTTTGGACAAACTAAGGGAGTTTACGTATATAGTGAAATTTGTATAATATTCTACGACTATAATATAGAGTGAGCTAGGAAATTCATTCTTCGACTACGTCTTGCCTTTAAATAAGGGCATCATTTTTATTTTGAATGAAGCAAGTCGTTGATGTGAACTTCTATTCAATGAGAAAATAAATTGGTAACTAAGACATGCATTATGTCAAGGTCAAACTTGGTTACTCGCACATTGTGTCAATGTCAACCTTTAATTTTTATGTATATATTTTTTTGTTTTTTCTAATCATTTTAAGTACTCCGTGTACACTTTATTATATTGTCTTGAAATAAAATGCTCTTTGTTAATTAAGAAGCCTTGAATCTAATTCGCACATCTAATTCTGAATTTGATGCGTAAATATCTGAAATAAAATAATACTGGTTGTTTTTTCTATAAAAAATGTCCGAATGATATAAGTATAAAGCAGTTTTATTCTTACGATACATAAATGTTTATAAACATTAAATAGAACAATTAAGGCCTCAAACTAACACGCCCTAACAACATGAAAATAAAATATAAAACAAAACACTCAAGGACATCATGTCACAATTTGATCTCGTAAAATAGTCATATATTGTTGATATATTTTACCCCCATGTTGTTAAATATCTTCACTATTTTGTAAACTATCATTATTAATTAATTTACAATGATAAAAAAAATTGCAAAAAAGTAAAATATTTTCTATTATACTCAATATTGTTCATTTAACAATTACAAATATTTTCAAATAAAACTAAATTCAAGTTCAAACTCAAAATATGCACGTCACAATTTGGGTAAAAGTTTTGATATTCTGACCGCCTCTGAACGAGAAAAAACAAACGCACTTAATGACTCAAATGCCTGAGTATGTCTAAATGAGTCAGATTAAGAGATCATCAAATGGTTTTTTTTTTTTTTTTAAACAAACACCACCTAGTGGCAAATAAGAGTCTTTTAAAAAGGTGCCAAATTTTTTTTTGTGATATGTTTGAGTGACAAATTTGCTCTTCTGACCTAATTACAAATATCAGAATTGTCTAATTTTTGTTTGTCGATGTTTAAATTAGGACGAAAGAAGTAATAATATGTTAATTACTGCATAGCAGCATTCAAAAACTTTCAAAACCCTCAACAAATATTTACCAAATATCAGTTAACTTTAAACGTTTGATATTTAGTTCGGAAAGAAAGGTATTGTTTCTAAAAGTAAAATGAAACTCTCTTGAGCGGACATATAAGTTAGTCTGAATATTGACCTCCGCATATTGTCTTTAAACGAGATGTGTGTGCTGATCAACATTGCCGATTATTAATATTTTTGAAAACTTTATTTTAACTAAACTTAATGTTATAAGTGTGTTTGGTGCGAAATATATAAGAGTATATTGTAGGTGTTTATAAAATAAGCTTTTCAAAGAGTTGTAAGTTACCTCCTGATGAAAAACCTATAAAAGGTTACTAGTTATAATACATGTGCACGCACAGGGTTTTGACAAAAAAAAAATATTTTTTATTAACACTGAATATTGTGTCTTTAAAGGTAATTACATATAATTATAAAGTTATAAGTTCGTGCACGCACGAAGTTTACACATAAATCAAATTTATTTTAACATTTTAGTTCAGTATATACACATATAAGAATTTGCTCATGAAATTATGATATAAGTACAACTAATACTTATGCACGTGTCTTTCATTATACATTAATATCCATTATAATTTGGTAAAATTTTTGTAAATTTTTTTGTTAGGTAACTCAAGATTTAATTTATTTAGCTGACAAAGATGTTGATGTTGTTATTTAAATTTCACTACTGATATTATATTGTACACATGATGCAAGTTTAGTAGCACATAATGAGCGTTGATAAAGTTAAAGTATACTCATTAATTTTTTTTTAAAAATGTTTTCTAGATATCCTTATATAAATAAATAAGAATTACATGAGTCATTGTTATAAGTACAATAGCGTATATTTATTTTTGTATTAAAGTACCCGTGCTTACAATTTGATAATTATATTCCCGTTTTTAGTAATTTAGCCGTATTTAAAATGTAAACTCGTGTCCATATAGGTTAAACTTTTAAAAATGAAATAAATGAGTCCTTATTGATCGTATATAGTAAAAAAAAATTGATATTTATAATCGTATGCAAATTTATATTTTGTTATTTTAAAACAACAAAAGGGTAAAAAGTATAATGGGGTATTTGTTTATAATATAAAGTTATTAAAAAACATGGAGACTTATAATATTACACTTAACTCTATATAATTTTTAAAAACTCAACCACTAAAGTTTTATTAATTACTCTCTTTTTTTTTTAAGTTTTTGTTTTCACATATTTGATACCATATTTTTATGTGTTTTTTTTATCAAACAAATTTCTCCACCAAATTTATTAAAGTTTGACCAAAATCAATTTAATTTTGACGTTTATTAACTAATCATATCACACGATTTTGCTTACGTGTCGAAATCGAGCTCTCCTATTGGCCCAATTGTTTTTTCAATAGGAATGAATTAACAAAATTATTCCGAAATGATGTAATTCCTTTATTATATAAAAGATGTAATGAGCTCAAACTCTCATAACCAATTAAAGAGTTCAAACTCTCATAAGTAATTACAGTAAAAGTTAATAGAAAGTAACTTCTAAAAAAATTTAAACAAATGAAAACTAACCAAGGTTATAAATAGCGCGAGGCGTGACGTGACGGCATGACCAAGCCTTACGCTTTTGCGGCCAAGGCGAAGCTTTTGCGTTTATAAGGCGTGACATAAAGCGACACAAAGTATTAAAATATTTATATATTCATATCATAATTCATATATATCGAGTTTACAAAAACATGTAGCATAAGGCGGCGTGGCGGCATGACCAAACCTCATGCCTTTGCGGAGCCTTTTAGAACAGTGATGCTAACACATGAATACCCATGTGGATTTATATTTTGAATTAATTTGTTTGTCCTTATTTACCATTTCACAACTACCGTATTATTTTGAGTTTTGTTTTGCTAAATATATTTAACAAAAATAATACGTATAAATCCAATTAATGTATTAAACAAAACTCATAGAATTGTTATTAGCGAATCAATTTTAATTAAGCTTTAAATTTTGTAATAACTTAATTTAGTTTTACCAAATATACTCATGGTAAAAATGAAAAAAATACCGGTAATTCATTTTTTAAGGTTGGAAATTTGGTTAATGAAACCGCTAGCTTTATGGCATATGATGGTTCTAAAAGTGATAGTGAAGTGGGCATGAAAAATTTATATGAGAAATGAAAGGAGAACATTCATGATCAAAACCCTTATGATCATAGCCTTTGATGATTATGGTTTGACTAGTGCCCAAATAAATTATGCTGACGCATATGACATTAATATTCGTAGTCAAACTGGACATGTGTTTGTTTTATTTTGCATAAGTATGTTATAACATGTCTTATGTTGGTTTAAGTCTTAAGCATTGTAAGCATTTTTATTGGTATTTTTGAGCTGGGATGTGGGATTTACCATCATTCATTGTACTTAACTGTTTTTTTTAATAATAATATTTTATTATGCTAATTTACCCTTTTACTCAAAAAATAAATAAATAAACTCATAGTTAAGAATGATAATTAAAATACAATCCAGATATTTCTTAGGTAGAAAAAATTGACAGTAGTAGTACCACACGGTTTAGTAAGCTGGAGTCTTGGTCTTTGACAGTGTATGTTGCTACCATTCCAACTGCTTTTGAGTCTTTGACAGCCGTGTGAAGTTAGTGGAAGGCGATTAATATAGTTAGTGGTTTACTACTTTACCATTATATTTCCAACTGCTTTGACCATAAAAACATCACCCAAAATATAAACCTTAAATGCTCCGTAACTTTATAAGAGCATTTGGGTGTGGTAGGTTAGCCATGTCTCTTCATCACCGCTATTTCAGCGTCACATCAGCATAACTAACCACAACAAACCCCACCTCCCTCATAACAAATCTGAACCTCTTCATTTTAAGCCCACCACTACCACTTTATTTTTTTATTCAAATTTTCAAATAAACTAAATTCATTTCATTAAAAATAAAAATACAATACATAACACAATAAGAAGAAAAATAAACACGACACGAAAAAAAAAACAACACGGGACATCAGTTTTAAAATTAAAATACAATATATCTAAAAAACATACGTAGGTAAAAAATGCAATACATCTAAAAATACACGTAGGTACATCTAAATTCAGTTTTATTATTATTATTTTTTATTATATATGTATTATATCTCTTTGTTTTCTACTCTATTATTGCACCATCTACTTCATCTTCATTACATATTCTCACACACACATACAGTTATACACAACCAAATCGAAAAAAGAAAATAAACGAGAAACACTTCTGTCAGAGTTTTCAGCTCGTCGTGGTGACGAAGAACCACATGACGGCGAGGCTCCACGTGGGACGACGACGAGCTATGATTTTCCCACACCTACTGCTCTAAAATAAGCAAATTACCTACATAATCTTTATACATAGTGGTTTTACGGATTCAAACATTTTTCTTATATTTTACCAAAAGGGTTAATATACAAAGAAGTTACTAAACTTTCAAAAATTTTTGTCCTAAGTCACTAATGTTTATCTTCTGTCATCTAGGTTACTACACTTCACGGGTTTTTCACATATGTTACTAAACTTTTTTATATGTGCCACCCTAGTCACTACATGGAAGGGCAACAAGTTGTAGTTTGCCACGTAGGATACGTATACAAACAAGTCACTAAACTTTGCGAAAAATTTGTCCTAAGTCACTAACGTTTCATTTCTGTCGTCTAAGGTACTCAACTACACGAGTTGTTAAATATGTTACTGAACCTTTAAAATATGTTTTCGTCCGTTTTTTTACGGTTTCGTCCTTTTTCATCCCCTTTTTACGTTTTTATTCGTTTTCAACCGTTTTTATTCGTTTTCAACCGTTTTTATACGTTTTCATCCGTTTTTTTTACGTTTTCATCTTTTTTTATACGTTTTCGTCCGTTATTATACGTTTTTGTCCGTTCTTATACGTTTTTATACGTTTTATACAAATTTTATAAGTTTTCATCCGTTTTATACATTTTCATACGTTTTTATCCGTTTTCGTCCGTTTTTCTTACGTTTTTGCCTATTTCTTATGTTTTCTTACGTTTTCATCCATTTTTTATGTTTTCATACGATTTCGTCCATTTTTTTACGTTTTTATACGTTTTCGTCTGTTTTTATATATTTTCGTCCGTTTTTCGTACGTTTTCGCCTGTTTTTTATGTTTTCATACATTTTCGTCCATTTTTCTTATGTTTTTGCCCGTTTTTCTATGTTTCATTCGTTTTCGTCCCTTTTTTTATGTTTGAAAACATAAGAAAATAGGCGAAAACGTAAGAAAAACGGATGAAAACGTATAAAAACGGATGAAAACGGACAAAAACGTATAAAAACGGATGAAAACGGACGAAAACGTAAAAAAACAAACAAAAACGTATAAAAACGAATGAAAATGAATAAAAACTTATAAAAGGTGTATAAAATTGTATAAAACGTATAATTTTAAAGGTTCAGTAACATTTTTAAACAACTCTGTGACACCCGACTAACCACAAGGACCGTTTTGTACTAAAAATAATGTGCAATGTCATCATTTTAAAGGTTCAGTAACATGTGCCACAACTCGTGAAGTTTAGTACCTTAGGTGACAGGAATCAAACATTAGTGACTTAGGACAAATTTTTCGCAAAGTTTAGTGACTTATTTTTATATTAACCCATTATGCTCCAATACACGTCAGCTTGGAACCGGTAACAACAGGTTGCAAAACTAGTGTTATCCAATATAACCGGTTACGTGAAGTATAGTAACCTAGATGACAGAAGATAAACATTAGTGACTTAAGACAAATTTTTTTGAAAGTTTAGTAACTTTTTTGTATATTAACCCTTACCAAAATGAACACAATACGTCGTAATCATACTTTTTTATCTTTTCTAGTGTAGCATTCTCGCTCAAAAAAGCTTTTCTTCGCCCAACACAAAATAAAACGACCCAATTAATTTGTAAGCAAATTGAAATTAACTTTTCATACGCCTAGCCAGTAGCCACTCACCTCATTCTCTGACTAAAAATTTAAAAGCATCCATTGTATACAATCTAAGTACATTAATTTAACTTCTTGCTTCAACTTCCAAAAACTTTTCATAAAGTTGAAAAGTAAAGTAAGTGAAGAAATGAAACAAAAATATAGTATAAAGGAAAAAGTAAGTCATGGATATACGAGAATCTGCATGTATTTAAATACTCTATCTTGCCCAACACAAACTTCAACTACTTAGGCTGGACGCAGTAATGTTAGTCGATCGAATCATACGATCGATCTCTAATCGATCGTCTTACTGCAAGCAATCGATCGAGTGAGTTTTGGAAACCAACTTGGTCGTCAACACGATCAACTCAAATTTTTACTTTTTTGAATATATCCGTTGCATGCATAACGGTTAAATTTTTTTTAAACCTTTAAATACACAATACAAACACACTTCAATTGTGACAACTCGTAATTTCAGGACATTTCATATAGACTATATTTAGTCTACACAACATTAGTAACATCATTTCATATCAATTTATGCATGGGTTTTGCATTTTACATTAAACGTTTATTTTTTTATTAAATAAACGCTATCGCGTAATCATTTATTTTGAACATTTGATCCGACACTTCCAAAAATTATTCCGATATATTTTTATACTCATATTAAGATTATAAAAATAATATTATTAGTTTACCCGGTGTTTTAAATTTATTTTGTATATAAATTGTTATATTTATATAATTACGACGGTTTTCGTAAATACTACTCGATGATTATTATTTCACTCAATTCTTGTGAGAAATGTATTTTTATAATTTTTATGACTTCGACATATTTTAATTTGTTCCGTTAAAATTTATTTCTAGCTAACGCTACCCTAAATACCTATTTTAACTTACAACATACAAACTAATCATACACATTTAAATAACTTACTCAATAAAAACACATTACCTTCTTTCTCTTTTCTTCTTGTCGACAAAACAAGATGACACACTATACATTTGATAAATATCTTGCAACTAGATTAACACATATACAACTAGGCCTATAATGTAATTATTTTAATTATATATCTATTATACACACATACTAACATAATATCAAGGTGTAAAATAAATCATTCTCTCCCATCCTCTCATCAAGAACCGGCCAAGGAAGAAAAGAAGCAAGGAGTCCATATAAATTTTCAAGACAAGTTATTTACACAACTCTAGTATACTCTCTTTATAGGTTTTGAGATAAAAACCTAGGGTGTTAGGATTAACCTTGTTCATTAAACCTCATCAAGTAACTAGTAAGCATTTCATGTTCATTTTCATCTTTCATATTCATATCATGTTCATTTTATCATGCTTGAGAAAAACATGCAAGTTATATGGATGTCTATACCACTTTTATTGTTTTTAAGTGCTATATATATATTTATCATCCTATAATTACTCCTTGAAACATATCACTTTCAGTGATGTCTAGGAACCCATGACACCCTAAGAAGGTGTATGGTAGGTTTAGAATAGCTTCGGCGTTGGTTTGAAGTGGTTAGAATAAGTTTTACGCGAGAAAAACTCATTTCGAAAAATATATTTAAGGGTCTGACCTTTTATGTGAAATCTGGAATTTTCGACAGTTGATAAAAATATTTGGGCTAGATATTTGGAAAATATACTTTAAAACGAAAACGTGGCCGCTTGAATGGGTTAAAACGGAGTTATAACGAAGAAGTTATGCTATTTTTAAGTTTAACGACGAAAACTATTTGTTTCAGAAAATTCAGCATGTATTCTCGACTTTTTACGAGTCAAAAATGAATCTTAAGCGTTATTAAATGTGTCGACTTATCAAAAATATATTAGTATATATTATCACGATTCCGAGGATATATGAAACGTAGAAAACGGACTTATAACGATTAAGTTATTCACATTTTAAACAAGTTGTCGTAACTTTTAATACAAGTATAATTAATATATTTTCTAATAGCCAAAATTACGGCCGCGAATGACCATGTTGAGGGTCGTTTTTAACATCGATAGAATATTTTTCAGAAAAAAATGTCTTCTAGTAAAAGTAAGTTCACCTAGCCTATTTTCCAAAATGATTAACCGTTCGTCAAACGGAGTTGTAACGAGTATAATACGGTCACTTAAACTTTGCCGAAAACCACCTTTAAACAATATTTTGGACACAAGTGCCATACTTTACCTATATTTTTCTCCATGATCGAGACCTCTATGATAAAAACTTTAAAGCTAAAACTTTGAGATAATGATACAAGTTTTCCAAAACCGTTGAGTTTGTTTCCTAACACTCGATGTGCACCATTTTACGACTAGCTTTTCAAGGCCGTTTAGTCACTTTCATGAAATTGTCAAATGACATTATTTTACGACGAAAAGTTATAATTTCATAATAAATCATTAAATGGCTATCGTAGGATATCATTTCAACGTAAATACTTGTAAAGTATTTTATAATATGACGAGATGTCATAAACATATATTTCGACGATAAACATTATTTTCAAATATACAAGTGGTATGGATATCATATGAGTTTGCATGCACGACATTGTTTCATGATTTACATTAGAACATATCATTCATAATAGGTCGCGGTTAGAGGTTGCGCCTCATTTCAGTATTACCATTATATCATCATAAACATTGCACCAGGTGAGTTTTCATAGCCCTACTTTCTATTAATTGTTTACAAACTTTTGGGGGAGATACATGCTCAACTACTTGATTTTACAAATACAAATACTCAAAACATTTACACTTTTATGCTACGCTATACTTTTTATACTTGATTGCATAATACTTGATAGCATTTATACTTGATTGCGTTATATACTTGATTGCGGTATACTTGATTGTGTTATACTAAACTTGAAAGTCTCCCAACATACACGGAGCAGTCCCCTCGTTCGCATGATAAGTCTCCTTGGATAACACACGCATTGGGTTTCGGAGATGAAGTAAAACCAATGATATTACTTCCCTTATGAGCAACACAAAGTCTCCTTGGATAACACACGCATTGGGTTTCGGAGATGAAGTAGAACCAATGCTATTACTTTCCTTGTGAGCATCATACCCACCTGAGGTTTCTGGAGATGGAGTGGAGACTCATGGCTAATTGCATAAGTTTTGATGCACGTGTACGTGATCAATATACTAGTTACATACTTAAAACATTGATACTTTTAACTACTATGATACATGCATACATGATTGACGTACTATTTTTAGCAGTGGGTTGTAAACACACAGGTTGCAAGTTTTGTACGGGCGGAACTTGGAACTGAGTGGATTTACAATGCCTTTGCTTTGTGAACTCATTTGGCAACGTGTGCATGAACATAAACTATACATATTTTGGCAGTGGATTGTGAACACACAGGTTGCAAGTTTTGTATGGGCGGAACTTGGAACTGAGTGGATTTACGATGCCTTTGCTTTGTGGACTATTCTATATGACCAAAAACTTTGCCTTTGTTGCATGAACGCTCTTTAAAAGCTTTACTTGTTAACCAAACTCTATGAACTCACTCAACCATTGTGTTGACACTTTTAGCATGTTTTATCTCAGGTATCTAAGGCATTCACTTCATGGCATGCATATGGACATATCATAGAGTCGTGGTGTCGACGCGTCACACATGGGATTTATGCACTTTAAAAACATCGTTTGGATTGTATCAAATTTATTTCCGTACATATTGATTTTTATTTGGGACCTATACTTTGTAAACTCTGATTGTTTTAATAAATCAAATGATGTGTTTTCCAAACGACACTTTAGGTCGTTCAATATAACTATAACTTTGATGCTATGACAGTCATCCCCCAGGAATTCCATTCCGCTGCAAAACAGGTAATTTAGGGGTGTGACAGATTGGTATCAGAGAATCGGTTATAGAGAACTAGGTTGCATCATTGACCCTAGACTATAACTACATCATCATAGCATCTCATCATACCATTATAAGTGCATACTCCTTATACATGCGGACTTATGACTCAACACCAAACATCATATGAGACGATTAGTCCAAGCATTGCATAGTTACTCCTAAATTATACATAGCCTGATCACTTATGTCTAATTCAGGAAGAATCATGCAATGAAGGGAGTAGTAGTCTCATATGTGTAAGCAATTCCGTAATCGAGCCAAATTTTAAAAAGATTTTCTTCAAACCACTTGTTTCCAGTTTGATCCGAGCGACAGTTATTGTTTGATGAGTTGCAAAGATCAAGCTAGAAACAAGTTGTTGCTCAAATCGATTTAGCCTAATCTCTTGACAGTTCTTGTTTGATGAGTTGTGAGATTAAGTAAAAATCGGTTACCTAAAAGTCTTTTGAGGGTTTTGCTCGAGAATGGGAAAGTTTGCCACATCAAACCCTAAACCGGAGAGACCAACACGAACTGAATTCAGGGACTGAATTCCTTTTTGGGTGGGCGAATGTGACAACTCGTAATTTCAGGACATTTCATATAGACTAGATTTAGTCTACACAACATTAGTAACATCATTTCATATCAATTTATACATGGGTTTTGCATTTTACATTAAACGTTTATTTTCTTATTAAATAAACGCTATCGCATAATCATTTATTTTGAACATTTGATCCGACACTTCCAAAAATTATTCCGATATATTTTTATACTCATATTAAGATTATAAAAATAATATTATTAGTTTACCCGATGTTTTAAATTTATTTTGTATATAAATTGTTATATTTATATAATTACGACGGTTTTCGTAAATACTACTCGATGATTATTATTTCACTCAATTCTTGTGAGAAATGTATTTTTATAATTTTTATGACTTCGATATATTTTAATTTGTTCCGTTAAAATTTATTTCTAGCTAACGCTACCCTAAATACCTATTTTAACTTACAACATACAAACTAATCATACACATTTAAATAACTTACTCAATAAAAACACATTACCTTCTTTCTCTTTTCTTCTTGTCGACAAAACAAGATGACACACTATACATTTGATAAATATCTTGCAACTAGATTAACACATATACAACTAGGCCTATAATGTAATTATTTTAATTATATATCTATTATACACACATACTAACATAATATCAAGGTGTAAAATAAATCATTCTCTCCCATCCTCTCATCAAGAACCGGCCAAGGAAGAAAAGAAGCAAGGAGTCCATATAAATTTTCAAGACAAGTTATTTACACAACTCTAGTATACTCTCTTTATAGGTTTTGAGATAAAAACCTAGGGTGTTAGGATTAACCTTGTTCATTAAACCTCATCAAGTAACTAGTAAGCATTTCATGTTTATTTTCATCTTTCATATTCATATCATGTTCATTTTATCATGCTTGAGAAAAACATGCAAGTTATATGGATGTCTATACCACTTTTATTGTTTTTAAGTGCTATATATATATTTATCATCCTATAATTACTCCTTGAAACATATCACTTTCAGTGATGTCTAGGAACCCATGACACCCTAAGAAGGTGTATGGTAGGTTTAGAATAGCTTCGGCGTTGGTTTGAAGTGGTTAGAATAAGTTTTACGCGAGAAAAACTCATTTCGAAAAATATATTTAAGGGTCTGACCTTTTCTGTGAAATCTGGAATTTTCGACAGTTGATAAAAATATTTGGGCTAGATATTTGGAAAATATACTTTAAAACGAAAACGTGGCCGCTTGAATGGGTTAAAACGGAGTTATAACGAATAAGTTATGCTATTTTTAAGTTTAACGACGAAAACTATTTGTTTCAGAAAATTCAGCATGTATTCTCGACTTTTTACGAGTCAAAAATGAATCTTAAGCGTTATTAAATGTGTCGACTTATCAAAAATATATTAGTATATATTATCACGATTCCGAGGATATATGAAACGTAGAAAACGGACTTATAACGATTAAGTTATTCACATTTTAAACAAGTTGTCGTAACTTTTATTACAAGTATAATAAATATATTTTCTAATAGCCAAAATTACGGCCGCGAATGACCATGTTGAGGGTCGTTTTTAACATCGATAGAATATTTTTCAGAAAACAATGTCTTCTAGTAAAAGTAAGTTCACCTAGCCTATTTTCCAAAATGATTAACCATTCGTCAAACGGAGTTGTAACGAGTATAATACGGTCACTTAAACTTTGCCGAAAACCACCTTTAAACAATATTTTGGACACAAGTGTCGTACTTTACCTATATTTTTCTCCATGATCGAGACCTCTATGATAAAAACTTAAAAGCTAAAACTTTGAGATAATGATACAAGTTTTTCCTAACACTCGATGTGCACCATTTTACGACTAGCTTTTCAAGGCCGTTTAGTCACTTTCATGAAATTGTCAAATGACATTATTTTACGACGAAAAGTTATAATTTCATAATAAATCATTAAATGACTATCGTAGGATATCATTTCAACGTAAATACTTGTAAAGTATTTTATAATATGATGAGATGTCATAAACATATATTTCGACGATAAACATTATTTTCAAATATACAAGTGGTATGGATATCATATGAGTTTGCATGCACGACATTGTTTCATGATTTACATTAGAACATATCATTCATAATAGGTCGCGGTTAGAGGTTGCGCCTCATTTCAGTATTGCCATTATATCATCATAAACATTGCACCAGGTGTGTTTTCATAGCCCTACTTTCTATTAATTGTTTACAAACTTTTGGGGGAGATACATGCTCAACTACTTGCTTTTACAAATACAAATACTCAAAACATTTACACTTTTATGCTACGCTATACTTTTTATACTTGATTGCATAATACTTGATAGCATTTATACTTGATTGCGGTATACTTGATTGTGTTATACTAAACTTGAAAGTCTCCCAACATACACGGAGCAGTCCCCTCGTTCGCATGATAAGTCTCCTTGGATAACACACGCATTGGGTTTCGGAGATGAAGTAAAACCAATGCTATTACTTCCCTTATGAGCAACACAAAGTCTCCTTGGATAACACACGCATTGGGTTTCGGAGATGAAGTAGAACCAATGCTATTACTTTCCTTGTGATCATCATACCCACCTGAGGTTTCTGGAGATGGAGTGGAGACTCATGGCTAATTGCATAAGTTTTGATGCACGTGTACGTGATCAATATACTAGTTACATACTTAAAACATTGATACTTTTAACTACTATAATACATGCATACATGATTGACGTACTATTTTTAGCAGTGGGTTGTAAACACACAGGTTGCAAGTTTTGTACGGGCGGAACTTGGAACTGAGTGGATTTACAATGCCTTTGCTTTGTGAACTCATTTGGCAACGTGTGCATGAACATAAACTATACATATTTTGGCAGTGGATTGTGAACACACAGGTTGCAAGTTTTGTATGGGCGGAACTTGGAACTGAGTGGATTTACGATGCCTTTGCTTTGTGGACTATTCTATATGACCAAAAACTTTGCCTTTGTTGCATGAACGCTCTTTAAAAGCTTTACTTGTTAACCAAACTCTATGAACTCACTCAACCATTGTGTTGACACTTTTAGCATGTTTTATCTCAGGTATCTAAGGCATTCACTTCATGGCATGCATATGGACATATCATAGAGTCGTGGTGACGACGCGTCACACATGGGATTTATGCACTTTAAAAACATCGTTTGGCTTGTATCAAATTTATTTCCGTACATATTGATTTTCATTTGGGACCTATACTTTGTAAACTCTGATTGTTTTAATAAATCAAACGATGTGTTTTCCAAATGACACTTTAGGTCGTTCAATATAACTATAACTTTGATGCTATGACAGTCATCCCCCAGGAATTCCATTCCGCTGCAAAACAGGTAACTTAGGGGTGTGACATCAATCCACAAATCTATTTAACACAATTCAACCTCAAACTACTTCTCAACACAAGATTTATTATGGCCTGCCGTCTCCCTCATTCCGTTGAAGATATGAAAATGTACGTTAACAAACAATGCGAAGAAGATGATGTGGCTCGAAAAAACGCTATTATAGACGTTATCCATCTGTTTGAGCAGGCAAGGGCAGAGAAGCAACAGATGAGAGAAAACTACAAGAGTTGCAACGACATTACGCCTGAACGAAAAGCTGTGATCGACAAAATTTTGAAGGATCAAGCCCACAAAGACGACGAGATTGCTGACAAGTTGTGGCGGTGTGTTCAAAAAGTATCGAACAACATCAGCACCAAAATCAATTGGAGCTATCGTGAGAACGAAAAAGATGGTGTAGGTGCATCAACTTCGACTGCCAGTTTTTTTGGGGAACCTCAATTTGACCAAGAAGATTTTGCTCGCATCGAGGAATTTTCTGGTTATCGGACTCCCTCGTATGATTCTGCATGCGGGGAGTATTCAGATTAGGATTTATGATTTATGATTTCGTATCGTTTTTATATTTAATATATTATTGTTTTTATTTAGTATTGTAACATTTTAATTATTAATGAAATTTTAGTTTATGCTAAAAAAAATTATTAAAAAAAAAAAAAAAAAAATGATCATGGTCGCCTTTGCTGTGGCACCTAATCGCCTGAAAGTCGCTGGAGAGAGAAAGCTGACGTGGCAGAAAAATTTGGAGGGATTGAGTGCCCTTACTGGGGGCAGCCTTATATCACCCTCAGAGCACAAACTTGGGCTATATATCACCCTCGCCCAGGAATCCTTCACCCACAGCCTCGCCTAACAGCAGCTCTCCACTCTCCCATCTCGTCCAACACCTCGCCTATAGCCTCGCCTACAGCTACCCTCGCCAAACAGCAGCTCTTCACTCTCCCAGCTCGCCCAGACAACATCCCCAACTCATCGCTATACTTTTCAATCGCCCATAATGTCGCCTAGAAAAATGAAAGACACGTGTATGAAAGTTGTCATGAATTCAATCTAGCGGATCATATGCAAAATTTCATTTTCGTAAAATATATAGGCGAAGTTTATTTTCATAAACCGGTAATTCTTACTGTTCATTTAAAAATTTTCCTCTTATAATCACTTTCAATCCTTCACTCTCATATTTTACAGTTTTAACTTTTAAGCCACTTGGTGAACTTGTTAAATTATCGTTAGAAAAGTTAACAAATAACGTTGTCGAGTCAACCAACTCGATTAAGTTCTAAGTTTCGACATGATCGAGCAAATTATGGGTTTGTAGACATGTCTACACTTATATTGAACGAATAACAATTTTTTTACGAGATATATTTGTACTAATCAAGATCATCCCAATAAACAATGAGATATTTAAAAGGTATTTTAATTTGCAGATGAGATATCACTGTCTTCACTAAGTCGAATATATACAGAATACCGAGCTATATGTGGTTTAATTTTCATGCCCACGGGCTGATGTTAAGTTGGGTGGGTCAACATGTTTTCCATTTGAATATCTAGTCTTACACTATGTTTTACTAAGGCATGATATTTGCATGTCATGTCATATAATTGTGTTCAAAATTTGATTATGGTTTCTAATGTAGCACATTATTAAGACACGAGTACATGACTTTTCATTATGGCACATGAACTTATCATACATTGACAAGTGACAACACGTCCTTTTGCCCTACCAATCTGGCAATCTATTATGTTTCGCATCCACACCTTTCTCCTCTTGTGGAATGCATGCATGTACGAGTAATATCATAGCGAATTTTCTAACATGTGCACAAGTAACTTATATTCTGTAGCGAAAAACATTCACGGTGTTTTCTTTTCCTGCTGGTTTGGACTTTTGAGTTTTGATAGTATAATAATCTTTCTGGCTTGCCTACAAAAGACATAAATGGACGTACATGACTACATGTATGTCATGCTATAGTTTTAGGTTCGCCATGAGAGAAAAGTTATAAATATATACTCGATTAGACAAACATGGATTGTGTTAGAAAATTGGATCACAGTAATTTGAGAGCCGTTTAAATACTTTCAGATTGAAGTATTTGGTGGTTCTACCGAAATCTTAAATCGGATAAAACTCAGATTTTAGAATCGAGAATATGTTTTGTATGTTATGAAAACCGAACCAGATGATAACACATACATATGACCAAAATATGACGGTTGATTGTAACTTAACTGTCATAGCAGTTATAATAACCACCAAAGCAGTTAAATTTTAAGGGGCAAAAACCAAAATATGACGGTTGGCTCGACCCCAGCCAGGGGCGATGCCCCCGGACCCCCGTCATTCGGGGCTTCGCCCCCGAATGATAATCATAATAACGTCATACAAGTGTGCACTCCGTACAACCCCGGCATGTTGAACATTTATCACAATTACACATTAGTCAACTAAGTCAATCAATTACACTTAAATAATGTCGGTGATGTAAAATCACAGGCAAATTGGACACATGTTACAGTCATCATTGTTGTAACACATAATTGTGCGACATTATACCTCAAGTAATTTACCTCAGTTAACTAGAAAACCATAAGATCACATTTAATTTTGAATGTAACGTACGTATTGGTTCTCTAACTAAATAAAAAAAAGAAAAAATAAATAAAAATGTGGTGAGTTATTTAGAGAGACGACTTTCTAGAAACGTTAAGCATCGGGAGTTTCTTTTTGACTCTGACCAGATCACTATTTTGTGTTGTTGCATGGAACATCTTATATTCTTCCAAAGACATAGAAACCCCGTGGCCGAATATATTGTTAAAAAAGTAACACCTTAAAAAGAATATTACGGAGTAAAAGATAACTCATAAAACAAAATAAAAAATACGTAGAATTTAAATAAGTTAACAGATAAAAAGGTATGGTTGAAGAATTACCCGATCTAAATTATAGTTGTATTTTAAGTTTAGTATTAAAGTGAATGGCAAGTTGGCAACAATGATTTTGTCCACATTTTTATTTTTTTCATTTGTAATCATTGACCCCGTTTGTGTTATTACCTGAATAGTTACTTGTAAATTTCGCGACTCACATAACCCGAACCTAGCTATGCATTTCCTTCGTTTGAAGAAATATATTTTGAGAATTGATTTGCACACTTATATTTTTTATTGAGACAATCAATTGTGTACATTACATACTTGTACAGTGTTTACAGTGTGCTTTAACTGCTTATACAATTGAGTGTCCCAATAAAAAATGTGAGTGTGCAAATCACCTCCCGTATATTTTACAATTGACAGTTCAAATACTAGCACTAAGGGTGGTGGCAGTCATGATCCCATGCCTCACCACCCACCAATAATATCATTCCACCTCATTCATGCCTCTCTACCTCACTATATTTTTTTAGTGGCAACCATGATCTCATGTCTCACCTAATTTTATTTTTTTATTTTTTATATTTATAATTATATTTAACAATTTAATAAAAACATAATATTTCATTAATAATAATAAAAAATTACATAATACTTAAAAAAAAAAAAAAAAAAAAATCACTAATCATCGAGAATACATATCTAAAAATTGCAACTCCATCCATATTTTTTCGCGAGCTCACGTTTTTTGGTAATAGTGAACTCTAGCATTGTCGGATCGGTTATGTGATCGTGCGATTGGTTATAGAACTTCATCACCAGAAACAAAGCCTTTTCTTCAACACTACGAATTTTTGCCGCCAACAACTTTTCGGCCAGTTCATCCTTTGCAAGTTTTTTCTCCACCACCGTCTCCAATAGTTGTGTTTTCCTTGTCGTGTAGGTGTCGAAGCTCGCAGCAACACTACCTTTGTCGACGACTCGGTATCGGTCTTCTTGCCTATTCTTTTACGTGTAAGAGTTGTGTCGTCATTCAGATCCGGAATAACAGTCTCAACATTGTCATTGCTTCCCATCTCGTAGTAGCTAGATTTCGATGACTTTATTCGTTTGTCAGAATTAGTCGAAAATGCTTGACCCACGCATGGTTGTTCCAACCATTTGTCTTCTAGCCTAACAACCTCTCATGCTTCAATATGACTAAAAGTCTTTCCCTTTGTTTTCTTATCATAATCAGATAAGGCATTTTTCATGATGTCAAAATCGCTACACCCATTCTCACGAAGACGTTTCTACAATTAATACAAGTATATAAATTAATACAAGCATATAATTAATACAAGTATATAAATTAATACAAGTATATAGAGTTTAAAAATTACTTGTTGGATGAATAGCCCGTTAAAGATACTCATGGCGGCATTCATATTTTGCCACTTTGTGTTCAAGCTATGATGACTTCGAGTAGTATCTTTCACGTTTTCCTTGAAATGCTCTAGAATTCTTTTCCAAAAACTATCTCTACTTTGTTCATTCCCGACTTTTGGACATGTGGAGATATGAACCCACGCTTTTGCCAAAGCCACCTCTTCGAACGACGTCCAATTTTTTTTTCCGCTTTAGTCTATTGTTTCCTTTTTTGGACATTGTAGTTTTCTTGAACTTCTTGAACATCTTCATCATTTTGGCCTAATACATAGTATAACAAATAAAATTATAACAAGTAAAGCAAATAATATTATAACAAGTGTAGCAAATAATATAACAAATAAATTATAACAAATACATATATAAAAAAACCAAAAAAAAAAAAAAAAAAAAGTATACCGATTGGATTTTGTTGTTGCGTTTCGGGAACATAATCAATTTCATCATCCTCGTAATCATATAGCGGTAGTTCTCGTTCGACACTTGGTTCACGCCGCGAAGGACCTTCACGGTAGTCATTGAACGGGTCAAAATCACTTGTCGTTGACATCATGTATTGGCTTGGATTCATCGGTGGATGTATTGGCTTGGATTCATCGGTGGATGTTGGGGATAATATTAGCGTTGATGTGATGGTGGATTCACCGGTGGATGTTGGGGATAATAGTGAGCGGGTTGAGGACTCATTTGGGGATAGTAGGGAGGGGGTTGTAATTGAACTTGCGGACGAACGGGTTGTGATCGAGAGCTTCGTCCACGACCTTTGGATGAGGTTGAAACACCTTTTGATTTCTTTCCATCCATCTTTTTTAAAAGAATGAGAGTTGGAAGTAGAAGAAATGAATAAAATGTGATTTGAAAATGGTGATTAAAGTGTATATTTATAAAGAGAATTTTTTTTCAACGGCTAGAAAAAGAGCCGTTCAACGGCTAGTTTTTATCACACACTCTTCATGCCAAATCGGCAAACCATGCCGATCCCCTTCCATGTCGTTCCATGCCGCGACTGTAGCGGCGGTGTTGCCGCTCGGCATCACCCCAAACCGAATGCAAACCGCACCCATTGCCACCCCCTAAACAATGAAACATTGGGCTATGTTATACAAACCCTCCATATATTGTCACATTAAGAGGTTTTTGTTAAACCGTACAACCTGCGATGCATACCGTACAAGCCGATAATACATTCAATGATTGGATACCCTCCTCACAAGAGGGTGCGGATCATTTTAGAACAAAAGAAATTAAATATGACCACATTAATTGAAGATTACAACGATTGGTTAGGAGTTTCCAATGACTTTATTTTGTTGTGCACATAAGTCAAATGTACGACCAAAAAAGGGATGGAGCACAATGTCAATACTTGAAGTTTACTCGAGCATCTCAGTTTGTCTGATTATGACGTTAGAATAAGGATAGAGTGTTACCAATGATGCTTTAGTCCATTGGTATGAGCTTTGGGCTTGGGTCAATAGACCCGGGTTTAAACCTCTTCTATGGCACTAAAGATCATTTGGTACCATCCCCACCGTAAATGCTCAGATTGACTGGTCAGCGAGGGGTTTATTGAAGAAAATGGTCAGGGTTCAAAGCCCACTTCCTGATAAGTACAGTCACTGGGACAAGTGCTCATTGCCTGGGGCCGAGTCCTTGGGAGATGGTCCGGTTGGCATCCTTAGAATGCATGGGACCAGGGTGATCCTCCGATCTTCACCTTTTGAAGAGAATAAGGATAGATAGATGCAAGAGAAGCAACTTGGATAACTTGTCAACCAATACATAAAGATATGCCACAGTATGTTTTCTTACATTAAAAAAAAGATTAAAATACATCGTTGGTCCCTAAACTTGTACAGAAGCATCACGTTGGGACAAATCTTGCATTTATCATCGTGGAGAGTCTAAAATTTGGGTTTTTAATGCCAAACTAGTCCCATGACCACTAATGCCAAAGTCAATGACTGATTTTTGTCATGTAGTAGAGGGTATTTTAGTCCATACACATTTATACTTTTGTTTCTTTACATTTGATTTTGTCTGATTCTTGTATTTTCTTATCTTCTTGTTTCTGGTACAAATCACCATGAACACCTGCAAATCACCATGAACACCTACATTCCTGAAAATAGTTCTGAAGGTTCAATGTAGGGTTATTTTATTGCTTGGTTATACAGTATAACATTAATATCCGAGTCATTTCAATAAGTGTAAATGCAGATTGCTCAACCTTAGTGCTTGTCTTGATGTCCTGGGTAAACTGAACCGAAACCTCATATGCAAAGATCTATTGATCTAGAAAGGTCCATTGTGTCGATTTTCTGGTATGTGCGCTAATGAAATCATTAAATTTGGCTTGAGTACATAGAAAAACAAACATTTGTTCAAAGTCTTTCTCACGCTGCAACAACAACTTAGATCATTCCAAAGGTTGATTATCTCTTACATTCATACCTTAGTCATATGTTACATTTCCTGTTATGTTTAGCAAATGAATCTTAATATAATTATAAGTTTGATTTTGTTGCAAAGATATAAAAAGACCCATTTGCTTTGTTTGTGTGAATTTTCACGTGGAGTTCATGGTATTTAACTTCCTGTACAAGTGTTTAACAAATTATGTGGTGTTCTTGATAATTATTGTAATTGGTTTTTTTATGTTATTTCCTGATCTGCTACTAGTTGCCATTTGTGATGATGGTGATTTTTGGGATTAAGAACATTGGCGCAGACCCAGGTTTATAAGTGACCAGGTTCATATAATTTAGGGACGAGGTTCGTTTCGAAAAAATCGTGAGATTTGACAAAAATTTACACCGCTGCGAAAAAATCCATGGGGTTCCTTTGGGTCCGCCACTGAGAACAGATCTTAGCTTGGTTAATCAGCCTTGGGGTAGATGTCAGAACCGTAGCTCAAGTTACGGAAGAGAACTTTGCTTGTTTGTTATCGGTGGGGGTTTGGGCGAACGTCTATCTGGTTAGTCGATTGTTAAGTTGTTGAAGGGTCAAGTAGTTTGTTTTGGATAGTTGCTCTAGAGTAAGACTGAACCTATGTAGTGAACATAAGCTGTAATTGAGAATTGGTAAGAGCAACGCATTGGCATATATCACTGATTTTTAGTGAAATGAGTTTGTTTTGACGTTTTCGTGGTCCAAGTTCTATGTACTCTTTTGTTATTGGTTGTCATCATCTTAATATTTTATTTTCTATTCACATTAAGGCATTTGTGATTCATTAAATAGTTAAGATAGTGAAAATGTTGATAAAATTTTTCTGAACCTTGGGTTATTATTCTCTTCAGATTTTGGATTCACCACTGGAAAGTCCAAGTCAATATACGGTAGAGAAGGGCACATGGGAACAACTGTCGTCAAGTTTGCTACTGATCCTTCGGGTTTAAAAGATGCTATGAGGCTTGTAGATTTCTTTGAGAAACAAAAGCACGGGCGCACTTATTGGGCTTCAATACTGTTAGGAATTAGAAAATTCCATAGTGAAGTGTCGGTCACCCCAAGTATTTTCTAGCGTAAGTTAGCTCGTAGACATTTCATTAGTTACATTATTTAGTAGTTTATTTATTAGTTTGTAGCGTAGTATAGTTTAGTGCAACACCGTGGAGGAAGGACGGGTCTTTACCCACTGTATACCTGATCCACAGGCCGATAGGAGGTCGTATTTCATGTAACTATAAATACCCCTTCCATCCATGGAAGGGGTGGTGCTTCTTCTCATTTTAATCTAATCTTTCATTTGTGTAAACCTCTAGCAAGAACACCCTCTCTCTCTACTAACTCTCTAACTATGGCAAACATGTATTTTGATCATCCAAGACCACCCGAATCATCAACACAATAAAATAACGATCCTACAATTGGTACCAGAGCCAAGGTTATTGTGTTTGTATTGATTCTCGTGGTTTATTTCATGGTTTTAAGCGGTTTTTCATATGATTTTATGGTGCGGTTTGAATCTGTTTTTGATGTTTTTCGAGTGGTCTTTAATGTTTGAATCTGTTTTGATATGTGGTGTTTGAGAAGTCATTTCTTGTTTCACGATTGCCATGTCCAAAGCCAGTTTTTATTTGTTCATGTACTGTTTTTAAAACTGATATGGTTAAATGATTTTTCTTATCAAGTTTACACAGTTTTTAAACAGCTTTTATAACAATATTGATGGTCTTTAATCTGGTTTTGATGTTATGTGCGTGAATGTACGTGAATGATTTGTGTCAAATGGTCAAAAAGGATACATTTTTATGAACGTTTTCTGGGTTTCTATTAGCTGGTCGGGAAAACTCATCGGAAAATATCATAATTCTTGCTAGCGACTTGTCACTAACCAGTCCTGATTCAATGTATTTTTCTTAGCGACTTGTCTTTACAAGTCATAGCAACTTGGCCTAGCGAGTTGACCTAGCGAGTTGGGTTAGCGAGTTGGGTTAGCGAGTTGGGTTAGCTAGTTGGGTTAGCGAGTTGGGTCAGCAAGTTGGGTTAGCGAGTTGGGTCATGTCTAATAGATGTAGCGACTTGTCTGAACTTGACAGTAAAAGAAAGAGATGAAGATGAATGAAGACCAAGACTATTTGACCATGACAAAACCAAATACCAATAAGACTCAAACAACTTGTGGTATCAAAAACCATCATCATACACTATCTATCTCATTTCTTACATCATTTCTGAACAAACATCATCAAACAGAAAGTAATCTAATCACATGTCTCGACCCAAAATGTGTACTCAAGAAAGATCTCAGTCTATATGTTGTGTTTACAAAGATTAATCAAGACTTCTAATGTCTATCTCACACCATATTTGTCATCACAGATCCTATCAAATTCACCATCAACCTTTGGAAGCATTCATTGATAATATCCGAACATATAGACATGATTTCAATAATATTGATTGAACCACATCTTTGCTTCGGTAAATTGAAAAAAAAATGAAAACAAATCATGATCTCAGCTTATTCAAACGTTTTTCACAAATCTTTTAAAGATTTTTCTCGTTTGAATTAAATCCATCACAGATCCAAAAGTTTTTTTGATATATCCGAACTAAAAAGGAAAAAGATTTATAACAAACTTGTTATTATCTATTCCTGGTTCGATCTCCATCTCGATAACAAATAAACAAATTCGTTGGCTCGTGTATACTCACTTGATAATATTCGATATAAAGTAATGAGTTTAACAACTATGTTAACTCAACTCTTTGGCTCGATTTTGACTCAAAAACAACAAAGAACCTACTGTACTTACCTTAAACAACCAAAACTTGTTGAACGAGTCGTATCAGTGAGGATTTAAGCCATCCCTGTGGCAACCTCAAACTGGTAAAAGAGTATTTGATGGTGCCTTCCTGTGATTGGTGCGTTCTTGATGAAGTATCTGAGATAGAGGGCGGATGTACATGAGAAGTTTTAGGGTTTGAGATTACTGCGTGAGATTAAGTCAGTGAAAAGAGGCGGACTTATTTTTTTTAGAGTGATTAGGGTATGTTTAGGGTAAGAATGAGTCATGGTGCGTTTTTATATCCCCTAAAATTAGGGTAACCGGTTAACTAAAGGGATTGATTGTTTTCTAACCGGGCCTCTAATTATATTCCATACGGGCCTCTAATTGTACTGGATTGAGTAATTCCTTTGACGTTGGGCTTCTCAGTAGCAAACGTGCACTACTATATTTGAAATGGACTGAGATGGATTTGCACATACGGTTGACGTGATACATTCTTTTTTTTTTACTATAATGAATATTAAAATGTTGTTATCCAAATTTTTATGTTAAAAATCTTGGATACATTGTTTTATAGATTGGAAAATGAGCGGAATTTTGGTCGGTTATAACATTCACGAATGATGCTGTTTATTCACGTTTTGTGCTTAAATTTGAGAAAATGATGGGCTTCTCAAGATTTGGAATTAATGAGATTTGATTTGGTGTGATGATGAGAGTGTTGTGGTATGCGACTTGATACTTTGGATTATGCATTTTTCACGAACGGTATTTTGTCTCGGCTTGACGTGTTTATTGGAAAAATGTTGACTACGGAGTTGTTTGGACGATATTTCTTATTTGGATATGAAGTGTGGTTTTCCGGACGCGTTTACTTATTTCGTCTTCTTTTAGGGGAGAATTTCTTTCTACCCTTCCGCGAAGATGACTTGTTTGGGCATTTATAGAGTGTGATAAAGACTTGGCTATTTAGGTACGGTTGTGATTCGTTCTCGGTTAACCCACAACGTAACTTTCACTTCGGGTGTCTCACGCAGTTGAGGATACGTCAAGAGGTCTTGTACATTGGGTACACCGTTTCTTCTTCACAAGGATTTGTACAAGGTTAAGTAACAAATCTGGAAAATTCTACTTCATGATCATGTTTGGTATATCGGGTTTACTTCTCCATGTGGTCATTACAATAGCCGACAGATTGCGTGATTGATGTGTTTTCCAAAGTGTTGATTGGATGGTTGATGATGTTGATGATGTTGGATAATGGACCGTTGATGAACCGCTGCATGTTCCCCTAAAACAGATATTCTCTGAAACTAAAGTCGTTGTAACACATTCAAGCTGACATTGTTTACGGTTTTGTCTTGATTTTGTAAAATCCCGCGAAAGAACCTATTTCTCGGTTTAAATCATAGACTTGTAAAATCCCGTGACAATGGAAACATCCTGGTATTAGTAAAGTGCATTTCCGGATCTATCTTACGGTTTATTCTTGGTTTTGTAAAATCCCGCGAAAGAAACTATTTCTCGGTTTAAACCATAGAGTTGTAAAATCCCGTAATGATGGAACCATCTTGGAGAATATAAAGTGTTCTGGATCTTACTTGATGCTGGTGCTACGGTTTCTGCTTCAAAGAAGGGATAAAAGGGTGTACTTCATGAATTAGGTGTGTGTTTGGGTTGTCTTCATGGCAGTTTGGTTATTACAAGGTTTTACGGGGTTACGTGCTTTTAATCATGGTCGGGATGAAACCATTATCAGAGTTCACTTAAAACGTCAAAGGAGGCTAGAGTTGAGTTTTAATCAGAAGATGTGACAACGGAGTTAATTCACTATTATTTATTTGAGGTTGAAGTGAAATATCACGGGCGAGTGTACTTAGCATCTGAAGGTATCGGGGATGGTTGGATGAAGATTCTTCATGATCCTTGTTCGAGCTTATTATCAAAAACGAAGACTTGAAAATCTAGTTATTGTTGGGTGTCTTTTACCTTTTCTTTTACCACTTGGGGGAATTGGGCTCATACCACCACAAAATAACTATCACTTTAAGGAGTTACATTGTAGTGCTCAGTGTCACATTCAATTGTGGATTTTCAAGAGGTAATGTACGTCTATTACTTGATGGTTGGTTGGTTGAAGAGTATAGAGTACTTAAGAGATTCAATGGAGCATGAATTCTCGGCACCGCTCTTTGTTACATATGTGCAAGTTTAAGTCACGAGTTCGGGTTAGTTTACTTCAGGGTCAAATTCATCATAGTTGGTTTTCTCCATCAGCTGTCACGACAAAGAGCCTACAGAATGATAATGGGGGTGATTACATGTTTTGCCAAAGAGATGATGAAAAGAGAGAGATTTATGACGTATGAACACAACAGTTCATGCCTCGTACTCTAAAGAAAAGAAAAGTGTACGTCTCAGTGCGCTTTATCTTAGAAAGAAGAGAAATCTTCTAATGACGTATGAACACATCAGTTCATGCCTCGTACTCTAAAGAAAAGAAATGTATACGTGTCAGTGCGCTTTATCTTCTGAAGAAGAGAAATCTTCTTATTATGACCATTCTCATCAACATGCTTCATACTTTTTCCATGCGCTTCAGTCATCAAGTGAACCGGGCTACCACTGATTGTTTTCTCATTCCACTTGCTCGATTATAATGAAGATGGCGACATCATGTGCTGATTTTGCGGGAGAGAAGTGTGAATAGAACATTCGGATGATTTTCACTTATTTAGTCAAGAATGGCATCTCCGTATGCAATTCTTGAGGGGGAGAAGAAGTGTGAATTTTTTGCATTGCTGATTGATATTTGAGAATTTAAATGGTCATACGGCTCTAAACTCATGTAAGAACCTAGCTTCTTATTATCGGGTCATCTTTACATGGAGTTTTTCTCTTCTAAGAGCCGTTGGTTGACATCTTCACTCGGATTGATGAGTTTATCGACAAAGTGCTTCCGGTTAATGCTTCACGTATACATCAACATGATGATTCCGAACAATCTCTCTGTTTTTGTTTGATGTGATTGGTAGTTTGGCGTTACCATCTTGTGTGTTCGTTGCGGCCTTATTGCTGATTTCCTTGATGAACATCTTTCTGTTCTTGTTTGATTGGGAGAGATTTTAGTTAAGGGGATTTGCAAGATGTAAGTTAATTGGGATGCTTTTTGGTGGGATGCTTTTTGGTGTGAGTTGAAGATGTTAACTATCTATTCCCCAACTGGACAATCTAGAAGAAGGTCGAGTCTACAGTCGGTTCTACATTTTCTGCTGTATGATTAGAAGACTAAAAGACGAGTTGCATGTGATTATCAAAAGACTTCTTCTTATTCTGGGCATTTATCAAACAGATTGTCAGTTTAGGGGAGAGCACTAATTGGGGGAGTTTGAAATGCCAAATTTAATCCCTAATTAGACTTGCTCACGTTATTCTTCAGCAAGTTGACTCTCACAGATACATCTGAGCTAATGATGTTCTTCTCAAAATATTTCTAGTATACGGATTTACAAAGAGTTGTTGATTCTGAAGTGTCAAAAACCAGCAAGGAGTAAGGAGATAAGCACCTAAACGCGAGTAAACTTGATGAACTTAATACTTCTAAGTAATTGAAGATACCCCGGGAAGACAAATGTTATTACCGCATAGAAACTCAAGGTTTGACTCATGACGAGTAAACTTGATGAACTTAATTCTTCTAAGTGATTGAAGATATCCCGGGAAAACAAATGTCATGACCGCAGAGAAACTCAAGGTTTTACTCATCAAGGCGTTTAGTGTTAGTATTTCATCTACGTGGGGGAAGTGATGTTAGAGAAAGTTTCTGAAGATAAAAGAGGTGCACTAGTGTGTGGTGATTTCGATGGTATCGCAATGATCAGGGGAGAGAGATTGTGTACATTGGGGATGCTCAGTTGTTTCACTTGAGTGCTTAATCAGTGATTCAGAGATATAATCACTTATTCCGGAGTTGACATCCGCAAAGATTGTCATCCGCAGAGATAATCAGTGACTTGGCCAGCTTCTTCAATGTTTTCAGTTATTCATTCCTTATGTATTGGTATACTTCGGATACTTGAGCTTCATACACGATCATCAGGGAAGAAAAATGTGAACATGGGAAGGTGTTTTCATTCCCCTCATGTGTGTATTCGGGAGAGCTCTTGGATATTGGTGTACTTCGGGTTCTTGAGCTTCATACACAATCATCAGGGAAGAAAAATGTGAACATGGGGAGGTGTTTTCATTCCCCTCATGATGTGTATTTGGGAGAGTTCTTGAGCATTATACAAAGAGGCTGACTGCATCAATTCAACTACTTGGGGGAATTGTTCTCTTGACACCTTTTGGAATGGATCGCTTCAGACTTCAGCGAAAAAGAAATTTGAGAAGATTATTTATACGTGGGATGATACGTTGATGTTGTTCTTGTTGATGATATAACCCCGAACGGAGAACCTCGATTATCGTTCTTTTAATGGAGCAGCGGGATAAATGATAATGGTGTGCTTCTTGGTGCACCTGGCTAATGGAAGCTTGAAAGAAAGCTTTGAATATGCTCGGCTAAAGGTCTTTCGGTTTGGGGGGAAGCTGCCAAAGTCTCTTTTTCAGATGGTTCAATTTCTTTCTACTATGCAAGAGCCCTGGAAGCTTTGGTGGTGAATGTTTCAGAGTTGATGACTTCTATCTTCTACGACGTGCTGCTCGATATCCTTATCTCGGTACTCGTATCATCATCTTCTTTAACTATATCATCTTCTCTATCTTTGTATATATTTATCTGAAAAACAAAATACAAAAATATAAAACCAACAAAAACAAAATACAAAAATATAAAACCAACAAAAGAAAATAGAAAAATATAAAACCTTCAAAAACCCATAAAAATCAGAAAATTTCAAAAATACCAAAAATATGTTTCCTTAGACATGTCTTCTGGTATCGATAACATCTACGGTCTTGAAAATGTCATTCAATAATGGCACGGGACCATAGATGAAGTTCGAGCAGGAAGTGTAAATATTTCTTTCCAAAACACGTCACAAAATATGGCTTACAGTTATTTCAGACTGTAACCCGCACTTCAAAAATGGCTTGCAGTTACTTCAGACTGTAACCCGTGCTTAAAACTATGGCTTGCTATTATTTCTGATAGCAACCCGTTCTTTAAAGAGAGGAAAGTGTTGCGCTAAGCAAATTTTCAAAAATATCGTGCACTTATCCTAAAACTATTTGAGGAAAGTATGTCGAAGGACTGCTGTTCCTACACAAATGTTTTTCCGTCTATAAATTCTTCAGAAAAATATTTGTTGTTTTCCACAAATGGTGGTAAAATGAGTTGCTTTAACAACAATCAGTTTCAGAGTTTTTATTAAATTTGCAAACTCAATCAATGACTTCAGCGCTTTTAAACTTTTCATAAAAATGAGTCATGGATTGAGGGGGATAATGTTTTCAAATCTATATCATCTCTTAATTATCCTACGTGCTTAATTAAAAATGATATTTGCCTATGTCGAAGGACTAGGAATTTAGGATATGATTGTTAGGTTTAGATGATTAGAGTTTGATTAACACATAAACCCCATGCCTTATATGATCTGATTGTTATGTTGAAATGACTTTAATTAGTCGATTGCTGTTATGGCTGATGTCGACCACCATATATCTGTATGTGTGTTCACTAACGTATGCATGTATATTGGTTATAAGAATGTTCCCGATCCGGATCCCACTATTGATGATGATTGGATGCCGAAAGGAAAGGGTAACTATCTCTTGGGTTGACAAATGAAGAAACGGAGCTTAATTGGACTTCAATGGAGAGTTGGCATAAATGCAACGTAAGAGGTCTCACTGCATCAGCAGATGGTTTTATTCTAAGTGATTGAAGAAACGGAGCTTAATTTGACCTCAGTTGGCATTCAAAATGCAACGTAAGAAGAAGTCTCACCGCATCTGCAGACGGTTTTCTTCCAAGCCCTACAGCAACAAAGGAAGCTTAACAACCACCTAACGTATCTTTGTGCAGGATACCATTTTTAAATAATTTTGATTAAATTGTTTTGAAAATGGAAAAATATTGTGTTGAAAATAAATTGAACTAAATGTTGAAAATCACCGGACTTCTTTTTATCAAAACCTAAGTCACTCAATTATTGACTTCTGTCATGGATTGAGGGGGAGAGTGATTTCAAATTATATATTTTCAAACGATATTTATTCATAAAAGTCCGTGTGTACGTTAAAATGTGGTGATCTAAAGATTTAATGTTATGTCATGGTATGATTTTCATGGTAAAATTCTCCCCCTCAATATGTGCATAGGATATTTTAAAACATTTTATCACATAGAGGCAAGAGTTCTTTTGAAGCACATCCACAATCACAAGAGCCATTAAGAAACCATTTGAAAACTCAATCAAGGTAATTTATAAATCACTTTAAAAAATCTTTCTCGTACCTCGATAGTTTATTTGCTCCCCCTCAATATGTGCTTCAAGATTCGATAATTAAGAAAAAATCTTTAACGTACACACGGACTTTTATGAATAAATATCGTTTGAAAATATATAATTTGAAATCTTGAAGCACATATTGAGGGGGAGCAAATAAACTATCGAGGTACGAGAAAGATTTTTTAAAGTGATTTATAAAGTACCTTGATTGAGTTTTCAAATGGTTTCTTAATGGCTCTTGTGATTGTGGATGTGCTTCAAAAGAATTCTTGCCTCTATGTGATAAAATTTTTTAAAATATCCTATGCACATATTGAGGGGGAGAATTTTACCATGAAAATCAAATGGCTTTTTCGTATGAAAATTGTGATCAAAGAAAATATTTTAAAGTTCTCTTGCCTCCTTGTGCTAAACAATTTCTAAATCATACGCACATGTTGAGGGGGAGGTTTTCTAAATGATCAAAACTATTAAGGTACAAAATGCTTTGATCTCGTATCACAAGTACCTTGATTGGTTTTCCAAATGATTTTTCAATTGGTTTCGAGAAGGAATGAACAATACCAAAAGACTGACCAAATTTACTTTATGCATGGTGTTATAAGGATGGTTAGGTTAGGTATTTGTTCCCACGATCCGTCAGAACCGGAGGGATCTACCCAGGGACAATCCACTAGATAGTGTAGAGTCTTTAGGTATATTGAAAAAAGGAGAAAAATGAGAATATGGGAAGAGTGCGGAGTGAGACAGAGCTAGTACTGGAATAAACCCAACAAGGTTCTAGTAATGAAGTCTCGGTAAGCACTGAAGGGGTTGAAGAATGAAAAAGAAATGAATATGAAAAAGGGTGAAAAGAAATAGCCCTCCAATAATTCAACCTTAGGGCAGTAACCGGGTTCAATACATATGCTACTGGTGCTTACTAAGGTAACATCGGTATTGAAGACAAGACGTCATGGACCCAGTGATGCACTGCACTACAACTTCCCAAACCACTCAAGTTCCTCTTAAAAGGGCTTGTTTCATTCTCACGGGGAACCGACATTATCTATCGACTTTCTCTTAGATATTGTTGATATTGAAGAAGGAGACCCTCTCCCTAGTCTCCGGCACAGGAACCAAAAATGCACTATTGAGTCTAGAGCCAAGAGATCATCCACAACATCTCATTAGGACACTAAATTCTTGAAGACTTGCTGTTTCACACAATGTGGAAAGTAAGAATATATTAAGAGTCCTACGCTTTATCCTTGTGGTATTGCCAGAACATCCGAGTGATATGAAAATATTCACGATGAAGATGGAAATCCTTCTAGAGCCAACATCAAACAAGCTCTTGGTGGGTGACATGTGAGATCTTCTCGTAAGATCAAACTTGTGACAACTGGATAGAAACGATGGGGAGATTCAATCTTGAATCTACCTTGGTCCAGGAATGGAATTGACGAATACTTTTGGAAAAACTGTTCGATGTGCAAATCTTCTTTTCTCTATCACGTCGAATGTGTATTCATGTTTCAAACTCAAAGAGTATCTCTGATTGAAAAATACTTTTAGAAAAACCGTTCGATGTGCGAATCTCTTCTTTTCGCTAGCACGTCGAATGTGTACTCATTCTCTAATACAAAAAGTATTTTGATTGAAAATTGATCTTTCTCATAAAACCTTCGTCGTATTGCAAAACTCTTTCTTCAAGCAATACACGATTGTTTTTCAAATCATTTTTCATCAATCAGTGAATCTCAATTCGTTGGTTCACTCACTCCGTGTTGTCTTCTTTGAGACGTTCCGGTTTGAGAACAGCTAGAACAGCTGCGAAACCCTGTCAAGGAGATTCTTAGGAATCCTACCTGATCACAGGCAGTACTTGTACTGATCAACGGGGAACCGTGGGCCGTGTACCTCAATTCAACGAAAGTGGTCAAAGACACTTTCGTGTGTTTTATTGCTAACTGTTATTTGCAGGTACACTTGGACGGTTGCAGCTGATCAGAATTGAGGAGTCAATCCAAAGCCGCATGCTCACAGCATCCACACTTAATTAAAGAAATCATGACTGGTGCATATCTACATAACCTGGCTCTGATATTTCATACTATGCTTCTGCTTCGCTGCTGATGAGTGTCTAAATACTCATCATTTTTGTACAAAATAAACTGCAAATTCATCTGAAAACACTCAGAAACGCATCAAAATGATCAAAATATCACAAATCAGTGTTTTATGTGTTTTAAATTCAAAAATATCAAAATCAGATGAAAAATGTATCAAATTTGCAAAAATTGCAGTTTTAGTCCCCCAAGTATCAAAAGTTGTCAAAAACAGTCCCTGGTACATAATTTCAAAAGTAAAGTCACCAAAGGTCCTTTTAAAACCAAAAGTTGTCAAATTTAGTCCTTTGGTGAAAAATATGAAAAGTTTGAGAAAATTGCAAAAATGGTCCTCCAAGTTTGAAAATTGGCACAATTAGCCCCTGGAAAATTGCAAAATGGCAATTTTGGTCCCTATACTTTTGAAGCTTGTCATTTTCAGCCCTTGGAACAAGTTTGATGATTTGGCAGAACAGGTCCCTACAATTTCAGATTTTACACATTAAGTCCTTGAGTTTTAAAACCCTTTAAACCTCATTTGGCCTGCCTAAGTATTTTGAACCCCCTGTCTTTACTGTTTTTGAACCCTTGGTCAAAATAGTCAAACAAACCAAATACCCGCCATCCCTTATCCCTTCCCTTCCAAGTTGCTCTGCAACTCCCAAGTCACCATCCCATCTCCCTTAGACCTTATCACCTCAAAACCCATCCCTCATCATCATACCTACTTCACCCCCCCCCTAGTAGCTAAGAACAGTATAAACAGGTCAAATGGATTTTTCCCGCCAAAAACCAAGTCAAGGGCCAAGATCATTTCTAGCCATCCAATGGCTAGAATTGTTGCTGGGAATCAGTCAGAGGAGAGAGAGGATGCTATTTGATGTATAAAAAGGGAAGAAGAAGGAGAAGCAACGGGTAGTTAGTTTTTATTTTTTTTACATGTATGTCGTTTTTATGTTTAAGTTTTTAATTGAGTTCTAAACTGTAATCTTGTGTTTCCTTGTATCAATTCAAGTTAGTTAAGTGTGTTGAAACTGATTTTAAAGTATTAATTCAAGTTGTTTTAAAAATTCTTATTCTATGAATCACTGTTAAGAATTTCAGTTTCAAAGTCCTTATACTTAAGCTCCAAGTAGCTTATTCAGTTTCAAAGAAGCTCACTTAAGCTCTTTACAGCTTTAAGAGAGCTTAGCATTCGGTTTCAACCAACATTGGTTGTTGGTCAACGAAAGTCAACCATGGCACTTAATTGATAGTACAGAGTTGGAAATTGGGTTGGATAGTGGCTATTTCACTGTTCTATTGATTTCATGACCTTGCAGCCTCAACAGTACCTTGTAAGTAGTTTGGATATGTCTTTCTTTTTTTTTATCCCTTTCATTTCACTGTTTTATTGCATAAGTAGTTTAGCTATAATCTGTTGGATACACTCATTATTATGGCATTAATTGGAGCTTAATTGGTTGTGAGATCTTAGAGTAAGCCTGCTATAGAGTAGTATTTAGTCTCAGGTAGTGTAATTTGTGTTTCAGTTAGTTAAGTAGTGTTTGGCATAGGGGTAACTTCTGAGTTGTAGGTTAGTTCAGCAATTGAGGATAGTAGTGTTAGACTTAAATAGGCTATTTGAACTCATAAGAGTCTTGAAATTGCAAGTTCTAATCACTAAAGTCAAAATTACAGTTGCACTAATTTGATTTGCACAACAGATTGAGATTAGGCATACAACTGCTTGCATCGTGTTCGTAAATCACGGGGGAAGGTCAAAATAGCTTTAGGATTGCTTACTGCATCATTTTCAGTTAGAATCATAAGCTCAAATTTGGTTTTAGTCAACTTTTCTTTCTGTTATAAAAGTCAAATATGTGCAAAAGTCAGTTTTGTTCCCAACTAGAAAGAATTTTCATTGATTCATTTCTGGGTGTTAACAAGTGAAGCTTGGTGTTCTAGAAACTTCAACTGGTCTATTTGCTTATTACCATTTTTATTGATTTTTGAAAATTTTCTTTAAGCCTCAAATAAGCTCCTCTTTTGGGCTTAAACTCCCCTGCTCACTGTCTCAGTATAACTGAGGTTTTTCTCAGAATTTGTGCAAGATGCACAGGGCTCAATAGAGCTAATCATTGTCTGATTTTTTGGTACAATCAATCTCAACCAGGTCTAGAACATCTCCCAATTCATAGTTTTCCTTTTGAGCTTATTGTGAAGCTTGTGCTAGTGTTTGAAGTTAGTCCCCAGAAACTGTTTTGGCTTTTATAAGCTCAAACCTCAAATCTTAGCATCTTGTGATTTAGTAGCTGTAGCTTGTTGATACTTATTGCATATTGGTCATTTTAGCTTATCATAGCTTTGGTAAACAGTTGGTAGCTTAAATTGTCCATTTGGCTTCTTTGGGTTACTTAATAATAAGCACTTGTTAAGCAGTTCTTAATTCCTCCACATAGCACCCTGTTTTTCTAATTTTCCTAGCTTCCTCATATCATTTTAGAGTTTTCCTGAAAATTTCAGATTTTTCCAAGTTGTTTTGCTATTTTTCCTAATTTAAAGTAGTTTTTAATCATTTTTAATTAGCTTTTAATATAAAAAATTCAGAAAAGGTTCAAAAAAAATAATTTTTCAATTTTCTTAGGTTTAGATAAATATAAAAAGTAAAAAAAAGTAATTTTCCATATTTTTCATAGTTTATTTTGTAATTTTTAGCAATTTAATTAGTTTTTAATAGTTTAAAATCCATAAAAAATAGAAAAATAATCAGAAAAATACAAAAATAGTTTTGAAAATTCTAATTTGATATTTTAGACTTTTTCATTTCATAATTTTATTTTTCTAGCTTTATTTCCTAATTTCTTGCATTTTAGGTAATTATTAAATAGTTTAAAATAGTTTTTAATTAATAATAATTAATTAAATAGTTGTAAAAATAATTTTCTTTTTCTAAAAAGTTTCTTTTATCATTAGGTTTGTAAAAATGTATTTTTCATATTTTTAGGATTTTTATTTCTTAGATTTCACTTTTTATTTTTGTACGTTTACGTTATTTTAATTTAAACGTACGTTTTAGGTTTTAAACGTTCATCACTTTAAATATAGTGATAGCGTTTATTTAATAGGTTTTATCTTTTTAATCTTCTTTAATTTGCATTTAAGCCGTTTTCATTTGTTGGCTTTCTCCGTAGTTAATATCATAATCTGATATCCTTTTTCCATTCAAACTCCTCGATCACTAAGCGTCTGATAATCCATTGCACAACTCGCTGGGACATAACGACCCGGGGAAACTCTATACTCCTCAGATCTTCATTGATTTCGTGCTTAAGCTGTTTTAAGTTTTCTTACGCTTGCGTGAGAGAACTTGACTGTTTTGCGCGGATCAAATTTTTCAGGAAAACTCTAAAATGATATGAGGAAGCTAGGAAAATTAGAAAAACAGGGTGCTATGTGGAGGAATTAAGAACTGCTTAACAAGTGCTTATTATTAAGTAACCCAAAGAAGCCAAATGGACAATTTAAGCTACCAACTGTTTACCAAAGCTATGATAAGCTAAAATGACCAATATGCAATAAGTATCAACAAGCTACAGCTACTAAATCACAAGATGCTAAGATTTGAGGTTTGAGCTTATAAAAGCCAAAACAGTTTCTGGGGACTAACTTCAAACACTAGCACAAGCTTCACAATAAGCTCAAAAGGAAAACTATGAATTGGGAGATGTTCTAGACCTGGTTGAGATTGATTGTACCAAAAAATCAGACAATGATTAGCTCTATTGAGCCCTGTGCATCTTGCACAAATTCTGAGAAAAACCTCAGTTATACTGAGACAGTGAGCAGGGGAGTTTAAGCCCAAAAGAGGAGCTTATTTGAGGCTTAAAGAAAATTTTCAAAAATCAATAAAAATGGTAATAAGCAAATAGACCAGTTGAAGTTTCTAGAACACCAAGCTTCACTTGTTAACACCCAGAAATGAATCAATGAAAATTCTTTCTAGTTGGGAACAAAACTGACTTTTGCACATATTTGACTTTTATAACAGAAAGAAAAGTTGACTAAAACCAAATTTGAGCTTATGATTCTAACTGAAAATGATGCAGTAAGCAATCCTAAAGCTATTTTGACCTTCCCCCGTGATTTACGAACACGATGCAAGCAGTTGTATGCCTAATCTCAATCTGTTGTGCAAATCAAATTAGTGCAACTGTAATTTTGACTTTAGTGATTAGAACTTGCAATTTCAAGACTCTTATGAGTTCAAATAGCCTATTTAAGTCTAACACTACTATCCTCAATTGCTGAACTAACCTACAACTCAGAAGTTACCCCTATGCCAAACACTACTTAACTAACTGAAACACAAATTACACTACCTGAGACTAAATACTACTCTATAGCAGGCTTACTCTAAGATCTCACAACCAATTAAGCTCCAATTAATGCCATAATAATGAGTGTATCCAACAGATTATAGCTAAACTACTTATGCAATAAAACAGTGAAATGAAAGGGATAAAAAAAAGAAAGACATATCCAAACTACTTACAAGGTACTGTTGAGGCTGCAAGGTCATGAAATCAATAGAACAGTGAAATAGCCACTATCCAACCCAATTTCCAACTCTGTACTATCAATTAAGTGCCATGGTTGACTTTCGTTGACCAACAACCAATGTTGGTTGAAACCGAATGCTAAGCTCTCTTAAAGCTGTAAAGAGCTTAAGTGAGCTTCTTTGAAACTGAATAAGCTACTTGGAGCTTAAGTATAAGGACTTTGAAACTGAAATTCTTAACAGTGATTCATAGAATAAGAATTTTTAAAACAACTTGAATTAATACTTTAAAATCAGTTTCAACACACTTAACTAACTTGAATTGATACAAGGAAACACAAGATTACAGTTTAGAACTCAATTAAAAACTTAAACATAAAAACGACATACATGTAAAAAAAATAAAAACTAACTACCCGTTGCTTCTCCTTCTTCTTCCCTTTTTATACATCAAATAGCATCCTCTCTCTCCTCTGACTGATTCCCAGCAACAATTCTAGCCATTGGATGGCTAGAAATGATCTTGGCCCTTGACTTGGTTTTTGGCGGGAAAAATCCATTTGACCTGTTTATACTGTTCTTAGCTACTAGGGGGGGGGTGAAGTAGGTATGATGATGAGGGATGGGTTTTGAGGTGATAAGGTCTAAGGGAGATGGGATGGTGACTTGGGAGTTGCAGAGCAACTTGGAAGGGAAGGGATAAGGGATGGCGGGTATTTGGTTTGTTTGACTATTTTGACCAAGGGTTCAAAAACAGTAAAGACAGGGGGTTCAAAATACTTAGGCAGGCCAAATGAGGTTTAAAGGGTTTTAAAACTCAAGGACTTAATGTGTAAAATCTGAAATTGTAGGGACCTGTTCTGCCAAATCATCAAACTTGTTCCAAGGGCTGAAAATGACAAGCTTCAAAAGTATAGGGACCAAAATTGCCATTTTGCAATTTTCCAGGGGCTAATTGTGCCAATTTTCAAACTTGGAGGACCATTTTTGCAATTTTCTCAAACATTTCATATTTTTCACCAAAGGACTAAATTTGACAACTTTTGGTTTTAAAAGGACCTTTGGTGACTTTACTTTTGAAATTATGTACCAGGGACTGTTTTTGACAACTTTTGATACTTGGGGGACTAAAACTGCAATTTTTGCAAATTTGATACATTTTTCATCTGATTTTGATATTTTTGAATTTAAAACACATAAAACACTGATTTGTGATATTTTGATCATTTTGATGCGTTTCTGAGTGTTTTCAGATGAATTTGCAGTTTATTTTGTACAAAAATGATGAGTATTTAGACACTCATCAATCCCCCACACTGAGATATTGCTAGTCCCTAGCAATGATTTGAGAAAACATAATGGATTTTAATCTCTTTACCAAAAGCCATTACTTCTGGAGTAGTCAAATGTTTCAGTTCAAGTAAGAACCATGGTACACCGATAACCATGTGATTTTGAGCAAACCACCAGCTTTCAACGGATTTGATTTTGTCTTTACCAGAAGTCGTACCCTTCTGGACTAGCCAACTCTTAGATAAATTATCAATATTATCTTTGGTGAGCTGATTACCAATTATGGATTTTCCACTGCCTTTACCACAAGCCATAACCTTGCGGGCTAGCCAACTCTTCACTTTTTAGGATATGGTGAGTTGAGAACCATACAATTTTGGGCAAATTGCAAGCCATATAAACGGATTTGAGAAATCTTTACCAAGAGCCGTTTGCTCCTGGATTAGCCAATCCTTTAGTTTATCAAACATGGCGGACTGATAACCAAATGAGTAAGTGTATAACACTTACTCCAAAAAAAAATTTTGGCCAAAAACGGGGGAATTGGGTAGATAATATATGAAATTCGTGAGAATTCCCCCCCACACTTAGAAATGAATATTGCCCTCAATATTCAAAGTACCGGCGGTTATGCCGAAACAAAGAACGTAAAAGGGAAATACTACGGCCATTATTTAGAAAGAAGTTTTTTTTTTTTTTTTTTTTTTTTTTTTTTTTTTTTTTTTTTTTTTGAAACATGTGGGCAACCCCCCCACACTAGGGTGGTAGAAAGAGGTGAGAAGACAGAAATATGGGTGAAAACCCATATAGCATGCTACTGTTTTTGATTACCGAGTCGCTAGCTTGACTCGATCCCCGCATTCATTGGTTCATGGGGAAAGTTTGTAGATCCGGGACAACCACAGGAGGAATGTCCTCTCCAAAATAGTGCTTCAACCTATGTCCATTCACTTTGAAGTTTGGCCCGTTTGTTTGAGATAATTCGACGGTGCCATATGGAAAAACTTTGGCAATGGTGAATGGACCAGTCCAACGGGTCTTAAGTTTCCCCGAGAAGATCTTCAATCTAGAATTGAAAAGAAGGACTCGGTCACCAACGTTGAAAACGCGGTTCTTAATCTTTGAGTCATGGATCTTCTTTGTTTTTTCCTTGTAGATTAAAGAGTTCTCGTAGGCTTGATTACGGAGTTCATTTAATTCATTGAGTTGAACTTTCCGATGATCACCCGAAGACTTTAGGTCGAAATTTGCATGCTTCAAGGCCCAATAGGCTTTGTGCTCAAGCTCGATCGGGAGATGACACGCCTTTCCATACACGAGCTTGTAAGGAGTACACCCGATGGGTGTTTTGTAAGCGGTACGGAAGGCCCAAAGTGCATCTTCAAGTTTGTCCGACCAAGAGGCACGATTTTCACCTACGGTCCTCTCTAAGATTCTTTTCAAACCACGGTTCGAAACTTCCACTTGCCCACTGGTTTGTGGGTGATACGCGGTAGAGAGACGGTGAGTGACACCGTACTTAAGCATCACTTTTGCGAATTGGTCATTGCAAAAGTGCGTGCCGCGATCACTAATGATGGCACGAGGAGTTCCAAAACGGGCAAAGAGAGACTTTAAAAACTTCACCACTACTCGGGCGTCGTTGGTAGGTAGCGCTTTCGCCTCCACCCATTTAGACAAGTAATCGACCGCCACGAGTATATACTTGTTCCCTCGAGAAGACGGGAACGGCCCCATAAAGTCAATGCCCCATACGTCAAAGATCTCGCACACTTGAATGGCATTTTGAGGCATTTCATCTCTTTTAGAGATGTTACCATGACGTTGGCAAGAGTCGCAAGATTTGACGAGGTCATGAGCATCTTTGTAAATTGTGGGCCAATAGAAACCGGAATCAAACACCTTTTTGGCGGTGTAGTTCGGGCCATTATGTCCCCCCGTGGGTCCATGATGACAAGCCTTGAGAATTTCAGCGGCCTCTTGCCCGTGAACACACCGTCGGATGACTTGATCCGCACAGATTTTAAACAAGTAGGGGTCGTCCCAGAAGTAATGCTTAACATCTTTGAAAAATTTGTTCTTTTGTTGGGACGACATCCCTTTCACAACAAAGTTACCCGCATGGTAGTTTGCAAAGTCGGCAAACCATGGGGTACTCGAATCTCTATGATGAGATACCACATTAAGTGTCTCGAGAGGAAATGTTTCGCATATCTCCTTTTTCTCGAGCACACCTTGATGAGGATTTTCAAGACGGGAAAGATGGTCAGCCGCTAGGTTCTCTGCTCCTTTTTTATCACGGATGGTGATATCAAATTCTTGTAGGAGGAGAACCCATCGGATCAATCTCGGTTTTGCATCTTGCTTAGCAAGAAGATATTTGAGGGCCGAGTGATCCGTATACACTATGCTTTTGGACAAGATCAAGTATGGCCGAAACTTCTCGAAAGCATACACCACCGCTAGTAATTCTTTCTCCGTAGTGGTGTAATGTGCTTGAGCTTCGTTCAAAGTTTTGCTAGCATAGTGTATAGGCTGGAAATGTTTAGCCTTGCGTTGCCCCAAGACTGCACCTATGGCGAAATCACTTGCATCGCACATAAGCTCGAATGGTAGGTCCCAATCGGGGGCAACTAGAATTGGTGCTTCCGTGAGCTTTTTCTTAAGAATTTGAAAAGCTTCAACGCACTCACTAGAGAAGATGAACGGAGTATCTTTTTCAAGAAGTCGGGTCATAGGCCGGGATATTTTCGAGAAATCTTGAATGAAACGACGATAGAAACCGGCATGACCAAGGAAACTTCTTACTCCTTTGACAGTTGTGGGAGGAGGTAGCTTTGCAATAACATCAACTTTAGCTCTGTCCACCTCAATCCCTTTCTTAGAGATCTTATGGCCAAGGACAATGCCTTCTTTGACCATAAAGTGACATTTCTCCCAATTTAGACAAAGGTTCGTGTTTTCACAACGTTCAAGCATCTTGTCCAAATGGGAGAGACATGTTTGGAAAGAATTCCCAAAGACCGAAAAATCATCCATAAAGACTTCCATAGTCTTTTCGATCATATCATGGAAAATGGCCATCATACACCTTTGGAATGTACCGGGAGCATTGCATAAGCCGAAAGGCATGCGTCGGTAAGCAAATGTTCCATAAGGACATGTGAATGTGGTCTTTTCTTGATCTTGGGGGTCAATGGGTATCTGGAAGTAACCTGAGAAACCATCGAGAAAACAATAGTATTCGTTTCCCGCTAATCTCTCAAGCATTTGATCCATGAAAGGCAAAGGAAAGTGGTCTTTACGGGTGGCTTCATTTAACTTTCGATAGTCAATGCAAACACGCCATCCCGTAACCAATCGAGTAGGAATCAACTCGTTTTCATCATTTTCAACGACAGTAATGCCACCTTTCTTGGGCACACAATGAACGGGGCTCACCCAAGGACTATCCGAAATAGGGTAAATCAGTCCGGCATCGAGAAGTTTTATGACTTCCGCTTTGATGACCTCATGAATTTTAGGATTCACCCTTCTTTGGTGTTGAACCGCTGGTTTGGAGTCATCTTCCAGGAGAATTTTGTGAGTACAAAATTTCGGGTCAACCCCCTGGATGTCGGAAAGTTTCCAAGCGATGGCTCGCTTGTGTGACTTCAAAACCTTTATGAGAGCGGCTTTTTCATCCTCACTCAAGTCTTTAGCAATGATGACGGGTGATTTATTGTCATCCTCCAAAAATGCATACTCGAGATGAGGTGGTAAGTCCTTAAGTTCGACCTCGGGAGGATCATCAGATTTTTCAATCGTTTTGATTTCCTCTTTATGAAGTTCTTGAGGAGGGGGTGATGAGGGATCATCATTGAGCAACTTCTCGATGAGAAGAATATCTCCCTCGATGTCAATAGGGGCGTGATCAATTTCCCATGAAACTGAATCACTAGACAAATATGCTTCAATCTCCTCCGAAATAGAGTTACTTCCCTCAAACGGAGTGAGGGATGTGGAAGAGAGAGCAACGATGGGATCAACCGAAGTGGGATTGCCACTCGAGAACCCAAGAAGTTCTTGAGAATATTCCTCCGACATAATGTCAATGACATCAATCATGTTAATGGAAGTGTCTTCATAACTAGGGGAATATCTCGTAACTTGATCGAGGTTGAAGGTAACGGCTTCCTTGTTTGACCTCAAAGTGATTTCCCCCTTATCAACGTCGATTAATGCACGACCCGTTTTCAAGAAGCACCTCCCAAGGATGAGGGGTACTCGGGGATCGGCATCAAATTCAACAACAACAAAGTCGGCGGGGAAATGGAAATCTCCTACTTTTACACAGACGTCCTCGGCTACACCTAACGGAAGATAATTCGTACGGTCGGCAAGCTCAAGGACCATACACGTAGGTGTAAGCGGAGGTAATGAAAGCTTCTTCCACAGGGAGTTTGGCATTAAGTTAATGCTCGCACCAAGATCGGCCAAAGCGGAGCATTGAACTAATCCTTGAAAATCACATGGGATGAGGAATTTGCCGGGGTCTCCTAGCTTTTCGGGAAGCTTTTTGAGGATAACCGCCGAACAATTCTCATTTAAAGAAGTTTTAGCCAATTCGGAAATCTTTTCTTTGTTAGTCAACAAATTTTTGATTGTCGGACCGAATTTGGGCATAAGAAGAAGAGCGTCCGCTAAACTAATCTCGAAGTGCAAATCTTGAAAGATTTGCATAAGCTTCTCCATTTGTTGATTAGTTTTGTCGCGGGCCTTTTGATCATTAAGCCTTGAAGGATAAGGAAGTGAAGGCTTAGGATTGGTCATCGGAACAACGGGTTCCGGAATTGGAGGTAAGTCGACCGAAGGTTGGACTTGTGCGGTACTTCGTGGGCTTGAGATATGCACCTCGTCCGTTGTATCCTTGGTAACTTGACTCATGAGAAGAGCAAGCACGCTATCGATCTTGCTATTTTGCTGATCAATCTTGCTACTAGTTGTTCTAATCTCAGATGTAAAATCATTCCTCATAGAGGTAATCTGATTTTGCATGGACACCATCTTAGCTTCATTGTTTTTGATGTAACTAACAATGTCAACGGAAGCTTGAGGAGGTGGAGCTTGAACAGTTTGTTGTGGAGCGGGGAATCGGTTTTGATTATAGTTCCCTTGATTTTGAGAACCTTGATTTTGAAAATTCCGATTCTGATTCTGATTAAACTGATTATTTCTGTTTTGATTGTTCTGATTTTGATTAAACCCAGGTGGTCCAAGGTAATTGTTAGAACGATAGCTTAGAAGGCTACGGTCCCCTTGCGGTTGGTAGGAGTTACCCCCCGAATTGTAGGAACCTTGAGCAGCATATACGCTCTCTTGAGTGAAGCCACCGGAGGCTGGACACTCGAAATAAGGGTGTGGACCATCACAAGTCTCACAACTTTTGCTCACGGTATTAACTTGTTGATTAGCATTTGTGTGATTCATTTTAAGCATGGCGGCTGATATTTCTTCCAACTTTTTGTTGAGAGTGGTGAATTCCGAAGATGGAAGGGCGGTGGATCTCGTTGACTCACTCCTCTCGGCAGAGGAATCCCAATAATTGTGGTGGGCAGTCATGTTTTCGATGAGATCAAAGCACTCTTCGGGTCGCCTTTTCATAAAGGTACCACCGGCAGCAGCATTGATTGTGTCACGATGTCTCAGTGTTAACCCGTTATAGAATGTATCTATTTGGGTGACAAGCAACATGTTGTGGTTCGGACATCGGTCAATTGAAAGCTTATAGCGTTCCCATGCCTCGAATAAGGACTCGTCGGGAAGCTGCCTAAAATTGCTTATTTCATTCCTTAGTTTCGTCACCATCGACGGTGGAAAATATTTCGCCAAGAACTTGGAGATCATTTCATCGAAACTATGGATTGAGTTCTTGGGAAGACGATCAAACCATGCAGTGGCATGAAGCGTCAAGGAATAAGGAAAGAGGTATAAGCGAAGGGCGTCATCGGAGACCCCATTTTGCTTCATACTTTGGGTGACAGTGAGAAATTTGTCAAGATGCTTGTTGGCATCTTCACCCGGTGATCCGCGAAATTGGCAAAAGCTCTGGACTTGTTGAATCATGTGATGTTTAAGTCCAAAGTCCGTGGCTTGGATGTCGACCGGGGCAATTGGACCGCCCCGTCCATTCATCGTGGGTTGGCAAAGCTCCTCCATCGTTCGGAGATCGGGAACTGGATTTTGTGGATCGGGTTGGACTTGAGGTCCTTCCCTTTGGATTCCAGACATGGTGGGATGCACAACGGTTCGTATTTCGGGTACGTTTTCCTTGTTAAGAATACGTCTACGAGCTTGCGAGCGAGTGCGCATACACTAGACGTAACTCTAAGAGACCTCAGAGTTAAGGAGAGAAATGGGAATTATGAAAATCTTTCAGATGAGAATGAGAATTATGAAGACGTTTTATAAAACTTGGGTGAGAAGAATCTTTATGGGTTTTCTGGTTCTGAAACGTCGATATCACAACAAAATCAATTAACACAAAATCGAGGCAAAACAACAGTGAACTTAACCAATAATCCAAGATGAATGGCTTCTTTGAAAAAGGTACACCAATCACAAGGACACAAAGGCAAGTTTTATATCTTTAGTTCGGGAACTTATTATGGTCGCACCCCCAGTTAGGTAGTGCACTGCCTTGGTTTGCGGTGGTAATCTTTTAAGTTGTTATTATTATAGAAAACGACGATTCTTTTTGTATTTTTATTATTTGATACATATATAAAAGGAAAAATATTTTTGTGTTTTATACGTTTTTGGATGTTTTTGGGTTTTTGGATTTTTTTTTTTAAATAAAAATATGGATATATATATAGATGGATATGGATGATATGAACAAATGAGTGAGTATTCAAACAACTAATCTGCTAGACGAAAGATAATCAGCACAGCTCCCCGGCAGCGGCGCCAGCTGCTGCAAATATCATGAACCAGTAAAGCTTCCGCTACTCTGATGGAAAGATGTCATGATTCAAAAGTGTGAGCATGTCGGTCCAAAATTCACAACTTCACATGATGGCAACACAATAAAGGGTGATCCAGAGATTTACTGTGGCTGATGATCTCAAAGAAAGCTCGAAGATCATCAAAGATGTGGATCAGTTAAAGGCCTCCACTAAAAGTACAAATCATTGCGGACTTTGAAGAATCGCTACTAAAGCACAAAGATTGTGAAAGTGAAGAATTCAAGTCTACGAGCTCAAGAACAATGTCAAGAATAGAATGCTAGGATTCGAAATGTTAAACATGGGGTGACCTCCCTTAGGGGGAGATTGTTAGGAATTAGAAAATTCCATAGTGAAGTGTCGGTCACCCCAAGTATTTTCTAGCATAAGTTAGCTCGTAGACATTTCATTAGTTACGTTATTTAGTAGTTTATTTATTAGTTTGTAGCGTAGTATAGCTTAGTGCAACACCGTGGATGAAGGACGAGTCTTTACCCACTGTATACCTGATCCACAGGCCGATAGGAGGTCGTATTTCATGTAACTATAAATACCCCTTCCATCCATGGAAGGGGTGGTGCTTCTTCTCATTTTAATCTAATCTTTCATTTGTGTAAACCTCTAGCAAGAACACCCTCTCTCTCTACTAACTCTCTAACTATGGCAAACATGTATTTTGATCATCCAAGACCACCCGAATCATCAACACAATAAAATAACGATCCTACAAATACAGTCCTCGTTCAGACCAGGGAAAGATGACGAAAAAGATCTGAACTTTGTGAAGTTGGATAAGAGGACAGGGGAGAAAGAGAGAATCTTGTACGGGTATTTAGGAACTGTGTTTGATCTGGAGGGAGTGGATTTTGATACTAGGAAAAAGGTAACGATCGAAAGCAAGAGAGAAAAAGCACATCCTCATGATGACCCCCAATGAGCTGTCGGTGTATGTCATTGTTCTGTTTGATTATGTTTCATTGGATAGAAACTCACATTCTCGTACATTAAATTAAGCTTCTGTACACTTGGATAGACGATAGATGTAGATTTGTCTTTGGATCTGTTCTTTTCTTTCTTGCTGGTGTTCCATGATATAAATCATAAATATTGTGGATCCGTTCAGTGGCCATTTGTGTTGAGTGCATGTTGTCACTGAGTTTAGCATACTTTTATTTATAGTTTTGTTGTTTTCTGGTGGCTCTATATTGCTTGGAAAGGCTAGATCTTAACACACAGAATTGTGAACTACTGTTGTTGAAAATGATTATGTGTTCATGTCGCAACTGTTTAATTGATCAATCTTAATGTTTGGACTTTGACTTGCCAACATCGACATCGTCGGAGTACATAATACGGTATCTCCATTTAACATGAATGTAGGTGTTCATGGTGATTTGCAGGTGTTCATGATGATTTGTATCAGAAGCAAGAAGATAAGAAAATACAAGAATCAGATAAAATCAAATGTAAAGAAACAAAAGTATAAATGTGTATGGACTAAAATACCCTCTACTACATGACAAAAATCAGTCATTGACTTTGGCATTAGTGGTCAAGGGACTAGTTTGGCGTTAAAAACCCAAGTTTTGGACTCCCCATGATGATAAATGCAAGATTTGTCCCAACGTGATGCTTCTGTACAAGTTTAGGGACCAACGGTGTATTTTAGTCTTAAAAAATACAACTAGGACATATATCCGAGAGTAGATTTAAAATTCATACAAAGGTTTATTAATTATTTCAACCGGACTTATGTTTCAAATCACGTGCAATGCAAGAGATTTATAATCCTAAACATGTTCTCAATTTAACGACGTGTTGTTATAAAATAGTTTAAAGATTAGACGTCTCACGTATGTGTGATTAGGGGTTCACAAATTGACAAATATCTCTAGTTGGATAAACACTTACTAGGCTATTAGGTTAAAGATTAGCTAATTTAAAACATAAAGTTAACAAATGGCTAGATGATAAGCAGGCTTAGTTAGCATCAAGAACAAATTTTAGTAGTTAGTTGAGCACTTAATAAGTGTAGATTAGTAAACCATTATCACCCCGTTGAATTGGTTACTAATAGACATACGGGTTAGGTACTAGCTACCCGAACTAGACTTAATCCATACTAGATTCACTAAAAAAGAAGACATTAGAATATTGTACAAGTAAATCTAGTCATCAATACATATAAGCGATTAACTAGGTTGACACCTTCTTCTCTTATTGATTTCCATATGTTTTTCATTGCTTGTTATTTGATTGTTTCGTTATGTCAATTTTAATTCTTAAAATCATGATGACCTCTCAAATCAAAAACACCCCCAAATTTCTGTTTATTGTCATTTAAAATGTTGTCATTTTCATTTATTCAACATAATTTATCGCTCGTGTGAATGACCTGGTTTTACCAAATTTGTACTATATACGAACGGATACATTGTCCGTAAATTTGTACTATATACCTGCTAGTGTTTCTCGAAACCACTGCTAGTGTTTTCTCGAAACCACTGCTAGTGTTTTCTCGAAACCACTGCTAGTTTCTATTCGTATCCACTGCTATACTATTTTGATTCTCTTATGGTTTTGGACTTGAGGGGAAGTCGAGCATGATGATTGTTATGGATTTTTAGCGACACACACATGATATTGGTTCACACACAGGAGTTTGGTTTTTGTTCTTAAAGGATTTAAAAAGCTCGTTTTGGAAATTTATTGAATAGGTGATTACGAAGATTGTGACAACCCGTACTTTTAGGTCATTTCTCGAAACAATTTATGCCTCACTATTTCAACATTTATCATAAACTTGGTTTACGTGTTTCAAATTCGCGTAACCTTTATGGTTTAGCGGCGAATTCATGATCATAACATCACGTACAGTTCATATGGACTAAGATTAGTCTACATTTCATTTGCATCATTTGCATCATGATAGTTCATTCATGACATTTCATTTCACATTTATCGCGTAATTTTTATATTTAATAATCGTTATCGCGTGAGTTATTATTTTGAGCATTTAATCCATTACTTTCAAAAATGATCCCGACATATTTTAAACTTACATTTAGTTTATAAAAACTATATTTTGAGTTTAATTAGTGTTTTGAATTTATTTCGTATATAAATCGTTAAAGTTAAATTATTACGACGTGTTTCTTAAAAACTATACGGTAATTATTTTATCACTCAAATTTCACAAGGAATGTATTTTTACAATTTTTATTATTTCATTACATTCTATTTTGACCTATTAAAAACTTACTTGTACCAAAAATTTCCATTTACCCTTACTTGTACATTTTCTACACAATTACTTACACTTTTGCCAAATATTTATACAAATTATATACAAGTAAAAGTTTAAAAAAAATATATATATATAATATCTCTAAGTTCCTCCCCCCTTGGCCGACCAAGGGGGAGGGGTGACAATAAATGTTGTATGGCCTTTGATTGATAATAAATGTTTCTCAATACATAAGTCTTACTTCACTTATTTTTCACATTCACTTCATTTCACAAGTGTTAGTAAAATTGGTTTTTCTCTCTTCTTTGGGTCCTTCAACCGGTCATCATCAAGAGTCACAAAGGGATCAAAAATTTTCAAGTCCAAGTGTTTTATACAATCTAGTTATCACTCTTTATAAGGTTTTGAAATAAAAACCAAGAGTGTTTAGGCTTAACCTTGTTACTTGCACCTCATCATATTCACTTGTAAGCATGTTTCTTTCATTTTTCATGTTTCCTTATCATTTCATATGTACCTTTTCATTTTTGGTACAAACATGCAAGACATATGTGATTTATACCATTTTTACATGATTTTAGAGTATATATATATATATTTGGTCATCCTATAAATATCCCCTTGGTATTCTTTGGTCTTGATGATGTCTAGGAACCCATGACACCCTAAGAAGGTGTATGGTAGGATTAGATTAGCTTTGGAGTTGATTTGAAGGGATTAGAATAGGTTTTGTCCGAGAAAAACTATTTTCGATACGTATAAAATATGTTCTGTCCTTGTTTTGATTTTCTGGAAAAACCGACAGTAGGCACGACTTTTTGGCCTTGATATTTAGAAAATATACTTTAAAACGAATCCGTGGCCTTTTGAACGGATAAAAACGGAGTTATAACGAAGAAGTTATGGATTTTACAAGTTTGACGACGAAATGTATAGTTTTCTGAAATTTCAGCACACTATTCTTGGTTTATTCGAGTCAAAAACGAGCCTTAAGCTTTACAAATTATTTCGACTTATCAAAAATATATTAGTATACTTTGATACGAAGCTAAGGACGTATTATACGTAGAAAACGGATTTGAAACGACAAAGATATGCACGTTTTCATAAAATTGCCGTAACTATTATTTTCTGAAAAACTATATTATTTTACGATACAAGTGTTACGGTAGCTGTAACGTCCCTGTTGAGGGTTGTTTTTAACGAGGTTGTGAAACTTTTTGGAACGAAATGTCTTCTAATGAAATCAAGTTCACCGAGCATATTTTTCAAAACGACAAGCTGTTTGTAAAGCGGAGTTGTAGTAAATTAATTACGGATGTTTAAACTTGGCCGAAACTCACTTTTTACATAACAATTAGCCAAAATCACTATCTTTAACCCTTATTATCTTTATGTTCGAGACCTTTTGGACGAAAACTCCTGAACTGAAACTTTTAGATTTCGATACAAACTTTCCAAAACCGTCAAGTTCGTTCTCTAACGATCGACGTACACCATTTTACGACTAGTTTTCCGAAGCCATTTTTGTTACTTTTATAAAAATTTCGACGACATTGTTTTGCGACGAAAAGTGAAAATTTCTCCATAAATCATTATAAAACCATTGTAGGATGACATTTTGACGTAAAAACTTGTAAAGTCATTTTTGAAGGGTCAAGACGTCAAAAGAGTATTTTTCGACGATAATTAATATTTTCAAAACTCGCAAATGGTATAAATAACATACGAAATGCATGCATAACATTACATTGCAACTCATTACATGTCATATCATTCGTAATAGGTCCCGGTTGACGCATCACATTATACCTCAGTGTACTCACTCTTGTCATCACACCAGTCTACCAAGTGAGTTCATAGCCCCACTTTTACTCTTTTAACTGTTTTACAAACTCTTGGGGGAGATACATGCTACATTTTTAATCGAACACATATGCTTTGAACTGTATGCTATATCCGAATGTTTTATTGTCACTAAGTATTTGCCATGTTCGAAGTCCCTACATCATGCACCATTAGTCACTTGCGAGTGAGCGCGAATATTGTGAATAGGCCTATTGGAATTAACACTCCCGCTCTTATTGACCCAGTTAGGGGAAATCGAGCGCACTATATTTGGACCAGTAAGGTAAATTGGCAGTTTACCTATTAGGGCGGCGATGAAACGATGATTACCAATTTTTATTGGTGCGATGTTTACGCTTTGGTGTCATGAACTTAGTGAAATAAATACGATTTTGTTTTTTTTAACGATGAGTGTGAAACCATTTAACTCACACTACGATTATTGTGTTCAAACGAATTACTTAAACCTATGGATTTCACTCAACCTTTTTGTTGACCTTTTTAGCATGTTTATTCTCAGGTATCTAAGGCATTATCATCATGGCATGGTTAAGGAACCACCTTTTGAGTCGCGGCGTCGACTTACATCATTGTACATTATGGCACTTTCTTTCAAAACCATCGTTTGGACTTGTAATATATTTATATTTCCGCAAACTTTGTAAACTTTTGGGACCTATGTTGTAACTCTGATTATTTTATTAAATCAAACGATGTATTTTCCAAACGACACTTTAGGTCGTTCAATATAACTGTGATTGTGATGCTATGACAGTCAATCCCCAGGAATTCCATTCCGCTGCAAAACAGGTAATTTGGGGGTGTGACAGATTGGCATCAGAGCTTCGGTTATAGAGAACTAGGTTGCATCATTGACCCTAGACTATAACTACATCATCATAGCATCTCATCATTTCATCATACATGCATGTTCACTTTGCGTGCGATTTATACGTACATTTTTCGAGTTATTCACTTTCATTTCACATCGATTGTCACATAGATGCCTTTAAATTCCCATCCCATTATCATTTCCTCATACTCTAATGTGGAGAATTCCTTGACATTCCCTATCATAATTTTTTACATCAATTGACTCATCACCGATAACGTCGAATGCCGAGATAAACCTTTATATACGGCAAAGTCACTCTCACTCTTTTGTTTCACCACTAACATGTCGAGTTACACTTTATTCACACATTAAGTCACTAAACCACCATACATTTGAAGCACTTACAACACCTCATAACTCATTTCGTAGGAAACCGTCGAACATTTTGAAAAATAACCTCAAACGTATCATTTCTTATCACCTCTCTTTAGAGCGCATATTTTTAACATGGGATTTTGCTACGTCTCACATTTCCTCTTATTTTGAAGAAGATATGGCACCGAAGAAAGCTACAGTTGAAATGACCCAAGCGGCTATTCAAAAGTTAGTGAATGATAGCATAGCTGATGCTTTAAGAGTCGAAAGGGAAACAGTGGCTGCTGCTGCTGCTGAGGCCGCGGCTGCTGCTGAAGCCGCTAGGCTAGCTGCTGCTACTGGAAATGCCGGAGGATCCGGAGTTAAGAGATGTTCGTACAAGGATTTCAAAAGTGGTGAGCCCACGAAGTTTAGGGGGACTGAAGGAGCCACGGCCATGGTACGATGGTTTGAAAAGTTGGAATCCGTGTTTTTGCTTTGTAATTGCCCGGATGATAGTAAGGTCAAATTTGCTACAAGTACATTACTCGATGGAGCATTGTCGTGGTGGAATTCATATGCTCAACCGATTGGAATGGAAAATGCTTTCAAGCTTACTTGGGAGCAATTTAAGGGTTTGGTGACTAAGAAGTTTTGTCCTCGTACGGAAGTCAAAAAGTTGGAGACCGAGTTCTATGAACTAGTAACTATTGGGTACGATATTGACACTTACATTCGGAGATTCCAAGAATTGGCCGCGTTATGCCCGTCCATGGTTTCTGATAATGAGAAGTTGCTAGAGGCTTTCATTGGGGGACTTCCCGAGGTGATTCAAGGAGATGTGACTTCGTTTGATCCACAAACAATCGAGGAAGCTATTAGGGTGACTCAAAAGCTCATGGCCCAGGTAGTGAAGAGAGGTAAGTACACCAACACCAACCAAAACAACAACAACCCCAACAACCGCACCAACTACCACAATAACCAAAACAACAACAACAACGACGATAACCAAATCAACAACAACAAAAGAAAATGGGAAAACGACCAAGGAGGTTATAACAACAACAACCAAAACCGCAACACTAACCATCAACAACAACAAAATAGAAGGCAAGAAGCGGGAATGGTTTATGTCGCTGCACCAATGAGAGGTAGAGGGTATGCTGGAACACACCCACTATGTAATCGATGTAATTTTCATCACTCGGGTCCTTGCCCTGCCAAGTGCCACAAATGCCAAACACCGGGACATCTAGCCAGGGATTGTAAAGGTAAAGCCGTAGTCACATGCTTCGGATGTGGGGAGCAAGGACACTATAGAAATCAATGTCCTCAAAACCAAGGTCAACCAGTTGAAGATTCTCATGGGAATGCATACATGTTAGGAGGAGGAGAAGCTCGTCATGGTCCCAACAACGCGGAAGACTGAAGAAGTTTGGAAGCTAACAGTCTTAATTTTTCCTTATGTACTATGTCGTACTAAGTTTATGTTTTCCATCGTATCCAAATCTTTATAACCTAAGATGTACTAATTTTGCTAAACCACTTGTTGTAAAATATTCTCATCTATCGTACTTTATTTTCTTTCCGATTTGTTATTACTTATGAGAATTTTACTTCTTTTTACTTTATCGACCATTTTAACGACACGGTTTAAATCCTTGTAAGCATCGAGAGTTATAACAACTAAACCGAACGTCACATCATCGTTCCTTAATTATACATAGCCTAGCTAACTATGTCTAATTCTGGAGGGATCATGTTATGTTGGGAGCAGTTATTTATAAATCTTAGTGCAAGCAAATTCTTCACATATTTCAAAGTCAAAGTGTTACATATGAGAGATTCATCCAATATTTTTCTCTACTACGATGTTTTATACACTCTCAATCATCGACAACCGTAACTACATTTCTCCATGTCTTCTCTCCTCGATATTCATCATAAACTCAAAAATTCGATAGACCAACATGAACTGAATTCAGGGACTGAATTCCTTTTTGGATGGGCGAATGTGACAACCCGTACTTTTAGGTCATTTCTCGAAACAATTTATGCCTCACTATTTCAACATTTATCATAAACTTGGTTTACGTGTTTCAAATTCGCGTAACCTTTATGGTTTAGCGGCGAATTCATGATCATAACATCACGTACAGTTCATATGGACTAAGATTAGTCTACATTTCATTTGCATCATTTGCATCATGATAGTTCATTCATGACATTTCATTTCACATTTATCGCGTAATTTTTATATTTAATAATCGTTATCGCATGAGTTATTATTTTGAGCATTTAATCCATTACTTTCAAAAATGATCCCGACATATTTTAAACTTACATTTAGTTTATAAAAACTATATTTTGAGTTTAATTAGTGTTTTGAATTTATTTCGTATATAAATCGTTAAAGTTAAATTATTACGACGTTTTTCTTAAAAACTATACGGTAATTATTTTATCACTCAAATTTCACAAGGAATGTATTTTTACAATTTTTATTATTTCATTACATTCTATTTTGACCTATTAAAAACTTACTTGTACCAAAAATTTCCATTTACCCTTACTTGTACATTTTCTACACAATTACTTACACTTTTGCCAAATATTTATACAAATTATATACAAGTAAAAGTTTAAAAATATATATATATATATATATAATATCTCTAAGTTCCTCCCCCCTTGGCCGACCAAGGGGGAGGGGTGACAATAAATGTTGTATGGCCTTTGATTGATAATAAATGTTTCTCAATACATAAGTCTTACTTCACTTATTTTTCACATTCACTTCATTTCACAAGTGTTAGTAAAATTGGTTTTTCTCTCTTCTTTGGGTCCTTCAACCGGTCATCATCAAGAGTCATAAAGGGATCAAAAATTTTCAAGTCCAAGTGTTTTATACAATCTAGTTATCACTCTTTATAAGGTTTTGAAATAAAAACCAAGAGTGTTTAGGCTTAACCTTGTTACTTGCACCTCATCATATTCACTTGTAAGCATGTTTCTTTCATTTTTCATGTTTCCTTATCATTTCATATGTACCTTTTCATTTTTGGTACAAACATGCAAGACATATGTGATTTATACCATTTTTACATGATTTTAGAGTATATATATATATATTTGGTCATCCTATAAATATCCCCTTGGTATTCTTTGGTCTTGATGATGTCTAGGAACCCATGACACCCTAAGAAGGTGTATGGTAGGATTAGATTAGCTTTGGAGTTGATTTGAAGGGATTAGAATAGGTTTTGTCCGAGAAAAACTATTTTCGATACGTATAAAATATGTTCTGTCCTTGTTTTGATTTTCTGGAAAAACCGACAGTAGGCACGACTTTTTGGCCTTGATATTTAGAAAATATACTTTAAAACGAATCCGTGGCCTTTTGAACGGATAAAAACGGAGTTATAACGAAGAAGTTATGGATTTTACAAGTTTGACGACGAAATGTATAGTTTTCTGAAATTTCAGCACACTATTCTTGGTTTATTCGAGTCAAAAACGAGCCTTAAGCTTTACAAATTATTTCGACTTATCAAAAATATATTAGTATACTTTGATACGAAGCTAAGGACGTATTATACGTAGAAAACGGATTTGAAACGACAAAGATATGCACGTTTTCATAAAATTGCCGTAACTATTATTTTCTGAAAAACTATATTATTTTACGATACAAGTGTTACGGTAGCTGTAACGTCCCTGTTGAGGGTTGTTTTTAACGAGGTTGTGAAACTTTTTGGAGCGAAATGTCTTCTAATGAAATCAAGTTCACCGAGCATATTTTTCAAAACGACAAGCTGTTTGTAAAGCGGAGTTGTAGTAAATTAATTACGGATGTTTAAACTTGGCCGAAACTCACTTTTTACATAACAATTAGCCAAAATCACTATCTTTAACCCTTATTATCTTTATGTTCGAGACCTTTTGGACGAAAACTCCTGAACTGAAACTTTTAGATTTCGATACAAACTTTCCAAAACCGTCAAGTTCGTTCTCTAACGATCGACGTACACCATTTTACGACTAGTTTTCCGAAGCCATTTTTGTTACTTTTATAAAAATTTCGACGACATTGTTTTGCGACGAAAAGTGAAAATTTCTCCATAAATCATTATAAAACCATTGTAGGATGACATTTTGACGTAAAAACTTGTAAAGTCATTTTTGAAGGGTCAAGACGTCAAAAGAGTATTTTTCGACGATAATTAATATTTTCAAAACTCGCAAATGGTATAAATAACATACGAAATGCATGCATAACATTACATTGCAACTCATTACATGTCATATCATTCGTAATAGGTCCCGGTTGACGCATCACATTATACCTCAGTGTACTCACTCTTGTCATCACACCAGTCTACCAAGTGAGTTCATAGCCCCACTTTTACTCTTTTAACTGTTTTACAAACTCTTGGGGGAGATACATGCTACATTTTTAATCGAACACATATGCTTTGAACTGTATGCTATATCCGAATGTTTTATTGTCACTAAGTATTTGCCATGTTCGAAGTCCCTACATCATGCACCATTAGTCACTTGCGAGTGAGCGCGAATATTGTGAATAGGCCTATTGGAATTAACACTCCCGCTCTTATTGACCCAGTTAGGGGAAATCGAGCGCACTATATTTGGACCAGTAAGGTAAATTGGCAGTTTACCTATTAGGGCGGCGATGAAACGATGATTACCAATTTTTATTGGTGCGATGTTTACGCTTTGGTGTCATGAACTTAGTGAAATAAATACGATTTTGTTTTTTTTAACGATGAGTGTGAAACCATTTAACTCACACTACGATTATTGTGTTCAAACGAATTACTTAAACCTATGGATTTCACTCAACCTTTTTGTTGACCTTTTTAGCATGTTTATTCTCAGGTATCTAAAGCATTATCATCATGGCATGGTTAAGGAACCACCTTTTGAGTCGCGGCGTCGACTTACATCATTGTACATTATGGCACTTTCTTTCAAAACCATCGTTTGGACTTGTAATATATTTATATTTCCGCAAACTTTGTAAACTTTTGGGACCTATGTTGTAACTCTGATTATTTTATTAAATCAAACGATGTATTTTCCAAACGACACTTTAGGTCGTTCAATATAACTGTGATTGTGATGCTATGACAGTCAATCCCCAGGAATTCCATTCCGCTGCAAAACAGGTAATTTGGGGGTGTGACAGATTGGCATCAGAGCTTCGGTTATAGAGAACTAGGTTGCATCATTGACCCTAGACTATAACTACATCATCATAGCATCTCATCATTTCATCATACATGCATGTTCACTTTGCGTGCGATTTATACGTACATTTTTCGAGTTATTCACTTTCATTTCACATCGATTGTCACATAGATGCCTTTAAATTCCCATCCCATTATCATTTCCTCATACTCTAATGTGGAGAATTCCTTGACATTCCCTATCATAATTTTTTACATCAATTGACTCATCACCGATAACGTCGAATGCCGAGATAAACCTTTATATACGGCAAAGTCACTCTCACTCTTTTGTTTCACCACTAACATGTCGAGTTACACTTTATTCACACATTAAGTCACTAAACCACCATACATTTGAAGCACTTACAACACCTCATAACTCATTTCGTAGGAAACCGTCGAACATTTTGAAAAATAACCTCAAACGTATCATTTCTTATCACCTCTCTTTAGAGCGCATATTTTTAACATGGGATTTTGCTACGTCTCACATTTCCTCTTATTTTGAAGAAGATATGGCACCGAAGAAAGCTACAGTTGAAATGACCCAAGCGGCTATTCAAAAGTTAGTGAATGATAGCATAGCTGATGCTTTAAGAGTCGAAAGGGAAACAGTGGCTGCTGCTGCTGCTGAGGCCGCGGCTGCTGCTGAAGCCGCTAGGCTAGCTGCTGCTACTGGAAATGCCGGAGGATCCGGAGTTAAGAGATGTTCTTACAAGGATTTCAAAAGTGGTGAGCCCACGAAGTTTAGGGGGACTGAAGGAGCCACGGCCATGGTACGATGGTTTGAAAAGTTGGAATCCGTGTTTTTGCTTTGTAATTGCCCGGATGATAGTAAGGTCAAATTTGCTACAAGTACATTACTCGATGGAGCATTGTCGTGGTGGAATTCATATGCTCAACCGATTGGAATGGAAAATGCTTTCAAGCTTACTTGGGAGCAATTTAAGGGTTTGGTGACTAAGAAGTTTTGTCCTCGTACGGAAGTCAAAAAGTTGGAGACCGAGTTCTATGAACTAGTAACTATTGGGTACGATATTGACACTTACATTCGGAGATTCCAAGAATTGGCCGCGTTATGCCCGTCCATGGTTTCTGATAATGAGAAGTTGCTAGAGGCTTTCATTGGGGGACTTCCCGAGGTGATTCAAGGAGATGTGACTTCGTTTGATCCACAAACAATCGAGGAAGCTATTAGGGTGACTCAAAAGCTCATGGCCCAGGTAGTGAAGAGAGGTAAGTACACCAACACCAACCAAAACAACAACAACCCCAACAACCGCACCAACTACCACAATAACCAAAACAACAACAACAACGACGATAACCAAATCAACAACAACAAAAGAAAATGGGAAAACGACCAAGGAGGTTATAACAACAACAACCAAAACCGCAACACTAACCATCAACAACAACAAAATAGAAGGCAAGAAGCGGGAATGGTTTATGTCGCTGCACCAATGAGAGGTAGAGGGTATGCTGGAACACACCCACTATGTAATCGATGTAATTTTCATCACTCGGGTCCTTGCCCTGCCAAGTGCCACAAATGCCAAACACCGGGACATCTAGCCAGGGATTGTAAAGGTAAAGCCGTAGTCACATGCTTCGGATGTGGGGAGCAAGGACACTATAGAAATCAATGTCCTCAAAACCAAGGTCAACCAGTTGAAGATTCTCATGGGAATGCATACATGTTAGGAGGAGGAGAAGCTCGTCATGGTCCCAACAACGCGGAAGACTGAAGAAGTTTGGAAGCTAACAGTCTTAATTTTTCCTTATGTACTATGTCGTACTAAGTTTATGTTTTCCATCGTATCCAAATCTTTATAACCTAAGATGTACTACTTTTGCTAAACCACTTGTTGTAAAATATTCTCATCTATCGTACTTTATTTTCTTTCCGATTTGTTATTACTTATGAGAATTTTACTTCTTTTTACTTTATCGACCATTTTAACGACACGGTTTAAATCCTTGTAAGCATCGAGAGTTATAACAACTAAACCGAACGTCACATCATCGTTCCTTAATTATACATAGCCTAGCTAACTATGTCTAATTCTGGAGGGATCATGTTATGTTGGGAGCAGTTATTTATAAATCTTAGTGCAAGCAAATTCTTCACATATTTCAAAGTCAAAGTGTTACATATGAGAGATTCATCCAATATTTTTCTCTACTACGATGTTTTATACACTCTCAATCATCGACAACCGTAACTACATTTCTCCATGTCTTCTCTCCTCGATATTCATCATAAACTCAAAAATTCTATAGACCAACATGAACTGAATTCAGGGACTGAATTCCTTTTTGGATGGGCGAATGTGACAACCCGTACTTTTAGGTCATTTCTCGAAACAATTTATGCCTCACTATTTCAACATTTATCATAAACTTGGTTTACGTGTTTCAAATTCGCGTAACCTTTATGGTTTAGCGGCGAATTCATGATCATAACATCACGTACAGTTCATATGGACTAAGATTAGTCTACATTTCATTTGCATCATTTGCATCATGATAGTTCATTCATGACATTTCATTTCACATTTATCGCGTAATTTTTATATTTAATAATCGTTATCGCGTGAGTTATTATTTTGAGCATTTAATCCATTACTTTCAAAAATGATCCCGACATATTTTAAACTTACATTTAGTTTATAAAAACTATATTTTGAGTTTAATTAGTGTTTTGAATTTATTTCGTATATAAATCGTTAAAGTTAAATTATTACGACGTGTTTCTTAAAAACTATACGGTAATTATTTTATCACTCAAATTTCACAAGGAATGTATTTTTACAATTTTTATTATTTCATTACATTCTATTTTGACCTATTAAAAACTTACTTGTACCAAAAATTTCCATTTACCCTTACTTGTACATTTTCTACACAATTACTTACACTTTTGCCAAATATTTATACAAATTATATACAAGTAAAAGTTTAAAAAAAAATATATATATATAATATCTCTAAGTTCCTCCCCCCTTGGCCGACCAAGGGGGAGGGGTGACAATAAATGTTGTATGGCCTTTGATTGATAATAAATGTTTCTCAATACATAAGTCTTACTTCACTTATTTTTCACATTCACTTCATTTCACAAGTGTTAGTAAAATTGGTTTTTCTCTCTTCTTTGGGTCCTTCAACCGGTCATCATCAAGAGTCATAAAGGGATCAAAAATTTTCAAGTCCAAGTGTTTTATACAATCTAGTTATCACTCTTTATAAGGTTTTGAAATAAAAACCAAGAGTGTTTAGGCTTAACCTTGTTACTTGCACCTCATCATATTCACTTGTAAGCATGTTTCTTTCATTTTTCATGTTTCCTTATCATTTCATATGTACCTTTTCATTTTTGGTACAAACATGCAAGACATATGTGATTTATACCATTTTTACATGATTTTAGAGTATATATATATATATTTGGTCATCCTATAAATATCCCCTTGGTATTCTTTGGTCTTGATGATGTCTAGGAACCCATGACACCCTAAGAAGGTGTATGGTAGGATTAGATTAGCTTTGGAGTTGATTTGAAGGGATTAGAATAGGTTTTGTCCGAGAAAAACTATTTTCGATACGTATAAAATATGTTCTGTCCTTGTTTTGATTTTCTGGAAAAACCGACAGTAGGCACGACTTTTTAGCCTTGATATTTAGAAAATATACTTTAAAACGAATCCGTGGCCTTTTGAACGGATAAAAACGGAGTTATAACGAAGAAGTTATGGATTTTACAAGTTTGACGACGAAATGTATAGTTTTCTGAAATTTCAGCACACTATTCTTGGTTTATTCGAGTCAAAAACGAGCCTTAAGCTTTACAAATTATTTCGACTTATCAAAAATATATTAGTATACTTTGATACGAAGCTAAGGACGTATTATACGTAGAAAACGGATTTGAAACGACAAAGATATGCACGTTTTCATAAAATTGCCGTAACTATTATTTTCTGAAAAACTATATTATTTTACGATACAAGTGTTACGGTAGCTGTAACGTCCCTGTTGAGGGTTGTTTTTAACGAGGTTGTGAAACTTTTTGGAACGAAATGTCTTCTAATGAAATCAAGTTCACCGAGCATATTTTTCAAAACGACAAGCTGTTTGTAAAGCGGAGTTGTAGTAAATTAATTACGGATGTTTAAACTTGGTCGAAACTCACTTTTTACATAACAATTAGCCAAAATCACTATCTTTAACCCTTATTATCTTTATGTTCGAGACCTTTTGGACGAAAACTCCTGAACTGAAACTTTTAGATTTCGATACAAACTTTCCAAAACCGTCAAGTTCGTTCTCTAACGATCGACGTACACCATTTTACGACTAGTTTTCCGAAGCCATTTTTGTTACTTTTATAAAAATTTCGACGACATTGTTTTGCGACGAAAAGTGAAAATTTCTCCATAAATCATTATAAAACCATTGTAGGATGACATTTTGACGTAAAAACTTGTAAAGTCATTTTTGAAGGGTCAAGACGTCAAAAGAGTATTTTTCGACGATAATTAATATTTTCAAAACTCGCAAATGGTATAAATAACATACGAAATGCATGCATAACATTACATTGCAACTCATTACATGTCATATCATTCGTAATAGGTCCCGGTTGACGCATCACATTATACCTCAGTGTACTCACTCTTGTCATCACACCAGTCTACCAAGTGAGTTCATAGCCCCACTTTTACTCTTTTAACTGTTTTACAAACTCTTGGGGGAGATACATGCTACATTTTTAATCGAACACATATGCTTTGAACTGTATGCTATATCCGAATGTTTTATTGTCACTAAGTATTTGCCATGTTCGAAGTCCCTACATCATGCACCATTAGTCACTTGCGAGTGAGCGCGAATATTGTGAATAGGCCTATTGGAATTAACACTCCCGCTCTTATTGACCCAGTTAGGGGAAATCGAGCGCACTATATTTGGACCAGTAAGGTAAATTGGCAGTTTACCTATTAGGGCGGCGATGAAACGATGATTACCAATTTTTATTGGTGCGATGTTTACGCTTTGGTGTCATGAACTTAGTGAAATAAATACGATTTTGTTTTTTTTAACGATGAGTGTGAAACCATTTAACTCACACTACGATTATTGTGTTCAAACGAATTACTTAAACCTATGGATTTCACTCAACCTTTGTGTTGACCTTTTTAGCATGTTTATTCTCAGGTATCTAAGGCATTATCATCATGGCATGGTTAAGGAACCACCTTTTGAGTCGCGGCGTTGACTTACATCATTGTACATTATGGCACTTTCTTTCAAAACCATCGTTTGGACTTGTAATATATTTATATTTCCGCAAACTTTGTAAACTTTTGGGACCTATGTTGTAACTCTGATTATTTTATTAAATCAAATGATGTATTTTCCAAACGACACTTTAGGTCGTTCAATATAACTGTGATTGTGATGCTATGACAGTCAATCCCCAGGAATTCCATTCCGCTGCAAAACAGGTAATTTGGGGGTGTGACAAAGATGATTGATCATAACATATTTGACATTGTAGTTGAGTAACACAGATTCGTGCTCTTATCATATCTCAAAGTGGGTGTTACACTTTGGAGATAACTTGTTCGTGCTTAAAGGATGTTGATGAAGACTTGCAAAATCTAGTTTTCATAGGTCAAGGGGTGGATGGATGAAGACCTAGTTAACTATCACTTAAAGGAGTTACATTGTAGTTGTCTCATTGAAAATGAGGATTTTGTCAAGAGATTGCGGTCTACTTATATGGTGTTAGTATAAGTTTGGAGTCACGTGGATAAACAAGACATAAGACACAAGTTTGGGTTATTCTACTTCTTTATCAAGTTAGTTATATTTGGTTTTCTTCACAAGTGATCATTACAAGGAGCTTACAGATTTAAAGAATCATTTGATGTTCATGCACCACTCAAGGGGAAGTTTCTACTGCTTACATTTCCTATTTGTTGATAACAAAAAGGGGAAGAGATGTTGAAGTGGCGTGGCATGGATTAAGGGGAAGACAAAGGAAGATAAGATTGTTTCATTCATGGTGAGATTTATTATCTCAACTTCTGCTACTTCATCTAGGGAAGTTCGTACAAGAATCGTGTTTGTTTTGTCATCATCAAATAGGGGAAGATTGTTGGGTTTCTTGATTTGATGATACAAAACAATAAAGAATGAAACATCAAGGGCTTAAAGTGACAAAGAAGAAATCTACAAAAAGATAGAAGGACTTGCTTGCAAAAGAAGATTTATTATTTAGTCCTTCGTAGTATCTTGTAAACCCTAATCATCTAGTATATAAAGAGGACATGGGATGTAGGTTTTAATAATTAAGTCTTCCATAATGTAGTCTAAAGGTGTGTGTGTGTGTGTAACCTAGACGTGTTCCTATAAACGTCTAGGGTTAGAGTTTGTTTAGTTTAGCCTCAAGGATCTTTGATCCCTGTTACAAGTTTAGTGTAACCGTATTATTCTGATCAAATAATATTTGGGGCTTGGAGTGATTATTATAATGGAAAAACCTTGTGTCAATAACATATAATGTTCTTATTATTCCGCTGCGTATTGTACATGTTATTGTTAAACCCTAAGGCTCAAAACGATCTCAAGGAGTCTAACAAACTCCACAAAACTCAAATTGTTCTTACCGTGCAATCATCAAAATCCAATATAAGGGTCTCAATATTTTGAAGTCTTATCAGGTGAAAGATACCGGATGTTGTGATTGTCGTCACAACATTATAAAGACCGAATGACAAATCTAACTTCTTCAAATTCCTAACTTTTGCAATATCCCATAGTCTCATCTCGTTTGTAGTAGGACGATTCATTTTAAGAGACTCAAGTGAGGGACAACCAGCAATAAACTCCCAAACTGTACCGGTTAGAAAAGTGACATGAATCAATTCTAAGCTCAGTAGATTTGGAAAGCCATGAAAATATTTCAAAGTAGCCACAACACAAACATGAAGTACCAGATGTTTCAACTCCCTACGAGAGTAAAGTTGGGTTGGGAACGTAACTCGTTCACCATACCAGTTTATAATAATCAGCTCCTCAACTCCATGCTGAGCCAAAAACAAGAGCCAATCACGAATCTCTTCATAATGAAAGTCGTCTCTTCCAAGCATTGATCTTGGCTCTACAGAAAAGACAAACTTTCTTATTGGACCCATAAGCCGATTTAAGAGTCTATTAACAAGCCTCCCATCAAACTCATATGTTAAATAATAAAAGAAATCCTCATCAACTATGACATCGGTGAGCAAAGTCCACTTAGACCTTCAGTTTCGCGCTAAACTAGAGGTTCTCACCGCTTCTAACAAAGGCAACCGATTCAAAATGTTACTTATCACTATATATGGCATGTTGCTAATACGATCGATCGACATGTTATTGTTGGAAGTTGGGTTGGTCTTTTGAGTTCTGCAAATGAGGATTTAGATTCGGATTTCGATTTTCAGTAGAAGCGTGTTTCTGGATAATGGTGTTATTATGATTGGTAAAGTTGTTTGTTGGGTGGGTATATTGGTTCGCGCAAAATTAAATGCTAGAGTATCAGGGAAGAAACGACTAGTAGGCATAATCACATTTGGTCCCTGGGTTGAAGGTTGGGTCAAAATTGTGAATGGTCTATTATACCCTCGAAGTAAAGCCAGAAAATTCATGTTGACTATGGCAATCCTGGTCAAGGGACTAGTCTAGAGTATAAAACACAAGTTTTGAACCTCCAGCGATGATAACGCCCAACTTTGTCCCATCGCGATGCACATGAACAAGTTTAGGGACCAACGGTGTATTTTAGTCTTTTCTTTTCTAGTGACAAATTTGCTCTTCTGGCCTAATTACAAATATCATAATTGTCTAATTTTTGTTTGTCGGCGTTTAAATTAGGACGAAAGAAGTAATAATATGTTCATTACTTCAGAGTAGCATTCAAAAACTTTAAAAACTCTCAACAAATATTTACCAAATATCAGTTAACTTTAAACGTTTGATATTTAGCTCGGAAAGAAAGCTCTTGTTTTTAAAAGTAAAATGAAACTCTCTTGAGCGGACATACAAGTCAGTCTCAATATTGACCTCTACATATTGTCTTTAAATGAGATGTGTGTGCTGATCAACATTGTCGATTATTAATATTTTTGAAAACTTTGATTTAACTAAACCTAATGTTATAAGTGTGTTTGGTGTGAAATATATGAGAGTATATTATAGGTGTTTATAAAATAAGCTTTTCAAAGAGTTGTAAGTTACCTCTTGATGAAAAACTTATAAAAGGTTATGTAATGAGCTCAAACTCTCATAAGCAATTAAAGAGTTCAAACTCTCATAAGCAATTAGAGTAAAAGTTAATAGAAAGTAACTTCTAAAAAAGATTTAAACTAAAGAAAATGCTAACACATGAATACCCCATGTGGATTTATATTTTGAATTAATTTGTTTGTCCTTATTTACCATTTCACAACTACCGTATTATTTTGTGTTTTGTTTTGCTAAATATATTTAACAAAAAAAATACTTATAAATCCAATTAATGTATTAAACAAAACCCATAGAATTGTTATTAGAGAATCAATTTCAATTAAGCTTTAAATTTTGTAAGAACTTAATTTAGTTTTACTAAATATACTCATGATAAAAAATAAAAAATGACCAGTAATTCATTTTTTAAGGTTGGAAATTTGGTTAATGAAATTGCTAGCTTTATGGCATATGACGGTCTTAAAAGTGATAGTGAAGCGGGCATGAAGAATTTGTATGAGAAATGAAAGGAGAGCACTTATGATCAAAACCCTTATGATGATGATGCCTTCGATAATTATGGTTTGACTAGTGTCCAAATGAAGTATGTTGCCGCATATGAGATTAATATTCGTAGTCAAATTAGATAGGTGTTTGTTTTATTTTGCGTAAATATGGTATCTCATGTCTTATGCTGGTTTAGGTCTAAAGCACTGAAGGCGTTTTTGTTTGCCTTTTTGAGCTGAGATGTGAGATTCATCATCATCCGTTGTATTTAATTGTTTTTTTTTAATAATATTTTATCGGGGTAATTTACCCTTTTACTAAAAGAAAAATACTCATGGTTAAGAATGATAATTAAAATACAATCCAGATATTTCTTAGGTAGAAAAAATCGCTAATGACAGTAGTACCACACGGTTAGTAAGCTGGAGTCTTTGACAGTATGTTGTTTACCATTCCAACTGCTTTGAGTCTTTGACAGCCGTGTGAAGTTAGTGGAAGGCAATTTATATAGTTAGTGGTTTACCATTATATTTCCAACTGCTTTGACCATAAAAACATCACCCAAAATATAAATCTTAAATGCTCCGTAACTTCATAAAATCTATTGCTTTCAATCCTTCACTCTCATATTTTACAGTTTTAACTTTTAAGCCACTTGGTGAACTTGTTAAATTATCGTTAGAAAAGTTAACAAATAACGTTGTCGACTGTCGAGTCAACCAACTCGATTTAGTTCTAAGTTTCGACATGATCGAGCAAATTATGGGTTTTTAGCATGTCTACACTTATATTGAACGAATATATTTGTACTAATCAAGATCATCCCAATAAACAAAGAGATATTTAAAAGGTTTTTTAATTTGCAGATGAGATATCACTGTCTTCACTAAGTCGAATATATACAGAATACCGAGCTATCTGTGGTTTTCATGCCCACGGGCTTGTGTAAGTTGGGTGGGTCAACATGTTTTTCATTTGAATATCTAGTCCTATGCCATGTCATATATATAATTGTGTTGAAAATTTGATTATGGTTTCTAATGTAGCACATTAAGACACGAGTACATGACTTTTCATTATGGCACATGAACTTATCAAACATAGACAAGTGACAACACGTCCTTTTGCCCTACCAATCTGGCAATCTATTATGTTTCACTATCCACATGCACCTTTCTCCTCTTGTGGAATGCATGCATGTACGAGTAATATCATAGCGAATTTTCTAACATGTGCACATATAACCAGGGACGGAGCCGGGGTTTCCGTGACACCTATAAAGTTTTTCGAATTAGTGTTAATTTTAAGAAAAAACATCGATTTTCTCAAATACATCTTAAATGACCCCGGTCCATCGTAATGTGTTTTAAGTCTTATTTAGTTAGTATCTTAAACACTATTATATTACGGTTAAAAAAAATTTATGCACCCGGTCATATTTGTTCCTGGCTCCGTCCCTGCATATAACTTATTCTCTGGCGAAAAACATTCAACGGTGTTTTCTTTTCCTGCTGGTTTGGATTTAATTAAATCCGTAACCTTTTGATAGTATAATCTTTCTTATGACTTGCCTACAACAGACATATAAATGTACATGACTGCACCCCATGTATGTAATGATATAGTTTTAGGCTCACCATGAGAGAAAAGTTATAAATATACTGGATTAGACAAACATGGATTGAACACATGTTACAGTCATCATTGTTGTAACACATAAATTGTGCAACATTATACCTCAAGTAATTTAACTCAATTTCACAAAAGGTATAGATTGACGGGAACACCCTGACTTCATATGTCATTTGACACCAGCCATTGTCCAAGTAATTTAACTCAATTAACTAAAAAACCATAAAATCAGGTTTAATTTTGAATGTAACGTACGTATTGGTTCACAAACTTAAAAAAATAAAAATGTGGTGAGTCATTTAGAGAGACGACTTTCTAGAAACGTTAAGAATCGGGAGTTTCTTTTTGACTTTGACCAGATCATTATTTTGTGTTGTTGCATGGAACATCTATCTTTTATATAATAAAGGAATTACATCATTTCGGAATGATTTTTTTAATCCATTCTTATTGAAAAAACAATTGGGCCAATAGGAGGGCTCGATTTCGCCACGTAAGCAAAATCGTGTGATGTGATTGGTTAATAAAAGTCAAAATTAAATTGATTTCGTTAAAACTTTAACAAATTTGGTTGATAAAAAAAACACATAAAAATATAGGTGTCAAATTTGTGAAAACAAAAACTTAAAAAAATAGGAGGTAGTCAATAAAACTTTATTGGTTGAATTTTTTAAATTATATAGAGTTAAATGTAATATTATAAGCCTCCGTGTTTTTTAATAACTTTGGATTAAAAACAAATATCACTTTATACTTTATATCTTACAAAATACAATGTATATGTTGTTTTAAAATAACAACATATAAATTTGCATAAGATTATAAGTATCAATTTGTGTTTACTATATACGTTTAATAAGAACTCATTTATTTCATTTTTAAAAGTTTAACTTATGTGGACACGAGTTTACATTTTAAATACGGCTAAAAGTTACTGAAAACAGGAATATAATTATCAAATTGTAAGCACGGGTTACTTTAATATAAAAATAAATATAAAAACATTTTTAAAAAACTTTAAGGAGTATACTTTAACTTTATCAACTCATTATGTGTTATTAAACTTGCATCATGTGTACAACATAATATCAGTAGTGAAATTTAAATAACAATATCAACATATTTGTCAGCTAAATAAAATTAAATCTTGAGTTAACTAACAGAAATTTTTACAAATATTTTACCAAATTCTAATCGATATTAATGTATAATGAAAAACTCGTGCATAAGTATTAGTTGTACTTATATCACAATTTTAATAGGTAAATTCTTATATGTGTATATGCTGAACTAAAATGTTAAAATAAATTTGATTTATGTGTACATTTCGTGCGTGTACGAAACTTATAACTACATAATTATATGCAATTACCTTTAAAGACACAATATTAAATATTAATACAGAATAATTTTTTTTTTCAAAATCCCGTGCGTGCACGGGTATTATAACTAGTCTATACATATATATGAGACTAAGCATGACACGTCACTAATGCTTACATGACACTATAATGATGACATGGAGCATCATATAATGATGACATGGAGCATCTATGATGACGTGGAAATGCTTGCATGGCACAACATCCACCTACATATTTAAAAAAAATTGCCACTAGCAAGATTCGAACTCTGGTCTGGACATCCACACACAAGTGCCTCAACCAGTGAAGCATGCCACAAGTTGTGATACAAAATTGCATTCCCTAATTGATATAACCAGCATTCGTAATATTTGATTTTTTTCCTCAACCATAACTCACGATTTGTACCCGCAGTTATCTCAATCACTAACGCCTCCCCCTAAAAATATGGCATTTCCTCTCAATCAATAACACCAAAATCAATGCATTCCATATTTGTAACATCAAAACAATCCGTAGCCTCCACCCACATCAAAACAATATACACCGCTGCCTAACTAATTCAGTTCTTACTGGTGGGGTTCGTATTTTAAAACGCAACCTCTGATCACGATTGGACAAGGTAAATTGAAAATTAGTCAAGTTTAGGGTTTTTTTATCCAGTAATAATGACAGTTTGTGATTGTCCAATCCTACAATTTCGATCAGGCAGGTATGTATTTTAGGGTCTCAATTTTATGTCATTCTTATATAATGTTAAGCTATAGTCATTCGATATTATGGTTCTCATTTCAATAGTTAACTTAAATTTTCACTCTCTGTTTCATCATCGGACAGAGTTGTTACTACCAAGGAGTGACAAACTAATAAAAGGAAGTTGAGAGCTGCATTAATGGTCTGGTCTGAAACCTTTTAACTTTATATCTCCTAATTGCCTATACAATTTGCTTTAATGTCAATTATGCCAAGATGATGTGTTGTTGGTTCGCAACTTGAAAACATAGCTTTTGAAGTGGTCAATTCTAAAGGTGACGCGGATGTCCATTTTCATGATGAAGATAAGTTTAGACAATTGCATACCCTTGTGATCAAATCACAATTTATGGAAGTTGACGAATCTGTCAAGTATGTATTTCGTGAAGGTTGTTGCACAGTTCGTGCAGTTGACCATCAAGCTTAAAATCTTCACTTTCAAAATATAATTATTTGATTAATGTGTCTTGAAATCGCAATTATAAGCTTTGAGTTTTTGATAATATAATTGTGATTCGAATTATCGAACAAGTTGCTACAAAAACAAGACCGACTATATAATAGAAAACAAATAAAGTAGTTACTTACCTCTGTATTCAAGGTTCAGATGTGAGCACTCATGTGAGAAACTGACTATATAACCGAATGACTCATCTGAAATGTTAAGTTTCTAGCTTAACTCATACTTCTGCATTCACAAATTAATACAAATTTATTCTGGTAATATTACAGGGAAAGGGTGAATTCACCATGTAATACCAAGAACAATCTCCTGTTTCTACGGATGTGCAAACACAATTGATAGATGCCAATAAACCCAAGAACACTTAATAATAGAATAGTTTGATCATGCTTTTGCAAGTTCTCTTTTTTCCATATCTTTAAGATGTGTGGCAATGTCCAGTCAAATTATATCTTTAAGATGTGTAAGTTATGCAATATATAGCAGACAATTTTAACTTTTCTTATGTATATTACAGACAATTGCGCGAGCAACACATGGCGTGGAATATATGTAGGGGCTCTCAAGGTACCTAATATTTTCACTAAACGTCTAATTATGAAATTATCTATACAACACTCTCGATTAAAAAAAATAATGACAATATGCCTACTGCTCCTTCAATTCTGCAGAATGAAGTAAAAAATCTCATCAATCGCTCTAGACCGATAGGAGAGAGACAATCTATCTTTACTACAGTCTCGAAATGAATATCATACTTGGGAGGATGTTAGTAGAAGGTATAAGTTATCCGCTATTATATCTTATGGTGTACTTTAATAATCTTTAATTTTTGACGGCTTAAAATTGAATATATATTAAAATATAAGGTGTCAATAGGTTTTTAATTGGTATAATAAAGTGTGGTTAGAGGATATGTCTGACCTAGCTCATTTCGACCAATGCTTATGACTACAGTTGTGACTATGGTTTTTTCCTGCAACAATAAATTACCCAGTTGGCCCATTATCTAATCCCATTTTTAACCTCTATCATGCACATGCCTCTAAAATATATGTAAGAAACTGAATGAAAAGGTCTCAACTATTTTTTGTATACATAGTCTCTATAATATGGTCGTTAGACCTGCAATATTAAGTGCATGTTAAGAACTTAAGATTACTGGTATCCTATTAATTAGATGTGGTTTTGATATAACTGTGCAAGACCCAAGGATAGCTGCACTATGTCATTGGTTATAAGATGAAAACATAAAAAAAAAATCACAATAGATTACCTATATAACTTACAACTACCTGCTTGTAGAAGTGTACTGACGGTTACAATGCTTCTCTTGATTAACTTCCCTTCTCTAGGTGGCAACAAAAATCGAGTCAAACAAGAATGCATACAATGCCATCCTTTACGAATGTGTAGAAACTATCATGAGCATTGAAAATAGTGGTGGCTTGCGCGTTCTTGCGATCAATATATTGGGGCGGTTCTTGTCAAACCGTGACAACAACATCAGGTGAAGTGTCTTCTCTTCCATGGTATTAAATACTAAATGAATTTGGAACATGAATTACTTTAATTTATTGTTTAGTCTTTATGGAGGCCATTTAGCACGATGACATTCATGCTCGCTTTTAATCGTGAGGTGTTTCATGTACATAATCACTCTCTAGGGTCCAAATTTAAATTTAATATATGAATGCCAATGTCGTGCTTATCCTTCATGCTACCTTAGAATAAGGCCCACATTCAACTTTGTCTTTTTCTTATAGTCCAATATTGATGTATTGTAAACCTTGAGTCTTACATGGCAGATATGTTGCAGTGAACATGCTGATGAAAATAATATCTATAGATGGTCAAGCTGTGTCGAGACATCGTGCTACAATCTTAGAATGTGTCAAGGTAACCATATCATGCTTTAATAATTAGTACATTCATTAGACTAATGAGGCCTGAATGTTGCACAAGAGATAAATTTTACTTTATCGACACTAAAAACTGTTTATTAGTTACTTCAATTGAACTACATAACTGAGCATTTTCCAGAATATACAAAACCATTACACGGTATCTCAGAAAGTGCATCCTTTTTTATTCAGGATTCAGACGCTTCAGTCTGTAAAAGATCCCTTGAACTTGTGTATCTTCTGATAAACGAGACTAGTGTCGAACCTTTTATAATGGATTTTATTGATAAGTGAAGGGGTTTTCGTCTTATTAAGCGTGGCTAATTGTTTTTTGATAATTACAAAATTCTTATGACACTACTATCTAACCTGGTTTATAATAATATGATCATGTAAGCATACTTTTGAGTGTGTTGCATATAAAAATTACTTTTGACCTGACTATGTGGGACAATTTCTATGTTTTCAAATGCGACTATGTTCTTCTAGGCTTTCCCCACATAAACTTTAGTACATTAATTAGATGCTCAAGGTTCTTTGTAAGGTATGCATATTTTAATAGCTTTTTCATATTATAATTTTCTGTGTATCTATTTGATGCTAAACAATTTACATGTCAAGTGCTTACAAGTTCAACTAATTGCAATTGAGGCTCTTCCCAGTTAAGGGATTGAGTGATTTATCTTTATCTTATCTTCCTATATGTTTTCATTATTACAGGGGTAAATACCAACCGCATACAAAATGGTTAAAAATGATGAGATTATTCTTCATAGTCTACATTGAAGGGTCTTTGTTGTATAAAAAAAACCGAATACACAAACTCTACAACCAATTTGTATATGAATAATGACCATCCACTTTATTTGTTCTCACACTTTTCATTGACATTTTTAAATATATTACATGAACGCTTTTCTTTATTTTCAATTTTTGTGTTTAAGATATTTTGTGTTATTCATGATTTATTTACATCCGGTTACAATTGGTGAAGTAATATTATGAAGCTAGCCCGCCCATTCGGGCGGGCTATGAAGCTAGTACATATATATGGGACTAAACATGACACGTCATTAATGCTGACTAAGCATAATAATGCTGACATGGAGCATCTATGATGATGTGGAAATGATGACATGTCACTATTTTCGATAAAAGTTGTAAAAATTTTGTCACAAGCCAGGATCGAACATTAGTCTATCAAACCATATATATATGCCTCAACCACTAGAGCAATCAACAATTTATGTTTCGAAATAAAAAAACAACCATGTCATGTTTAAATGGCAACTCATTTTCTACACCATTTGACTTCACACAACCGTTTCATTCTCAGCAACCCCTACAATTTTGCCCTAAAAACCCGGATTCAATTGAAACTCATAACTCATTTCCTAATCTAAAAAACACATCACACGAATTCAAATCTCATATACAAATGGCAGATAAAAATAAATAAACACACTAATCATAAGCATCAATAGCCACCAATCTTTATCTTCATCAAAACAACCAATCTCATAAATACAATTGAATCTATGATCTTTAGCCAGGTTTGTTTGATTTCGAATTTGTTTTTCAATTGATACTACAATCTCTTTGTAAATTTTATAGCTTTTTTTTTTGTTTGAATCTTTTATCATATACTAATTCATTCTGCAATTTACTTAATTTTGTCTATATTATATGATGGTAGTTTAATATTCGGAAGGGAAAAAATGGACAAATACATATATTCAACTCTTTATATACACCTGGGCAATGATTGAATTTTTGCTTAATAAAGTGTTTTTCTGCCACATTACAATGCAATTCAATGGTATGTTACTTTTCAAAGGAAGTTTTGTTATGAGTATCTATTTGGGTGTGGTGATATATGGACATTAGTTTGAGAAGTCATTTATTTGCTAGGTTTATAGTTGTATACAAGCATTGCTATAATAGTTTGAAATTTTTTATAATAGTTTATAATGTCGAACACTTGCTTCTTAAGTATTAATTATCTTTAACTTCTCTGTAGCTCAAGGAAGAAATGTTAATGCTCAAGTTTTATGACCTCATGGCGGCTCAAGGCCCAAGTAAGAAGGTAATGTGTCAAATTGATGCATCTACCGTGTTCCTTTCCATGTCACTACTCATAGACTGATTGTGCAAACCTAAATAGCAGGTGTATGCAGTAAAATACCAAAGCCGGTACTCCAGTGTATCTCGCCCGCCATCATGTTGTAATACATAGTTGGAATACACTTTGTTACAACTTTATTCTATGTCTTTTTTATTTCTTATTTAGGAGCTAATAAATGCTGTTTTTTTCTATGTATTCAGAGTCCTTTGAAGACTATCGCAAGAATATGACAGGATGTGTACAATCCTGTGGTGTATCTGTCCCAGCTCTTGACAAGGATATACTTTGGGAATTCCAGCCAAATAAAATAGGTAAACTGTTCCCATTAAACAAAAGAAAATTATGGGATCCTGAGTACCAACTATTTAGTTGTTTATACAAGACAATATCTTCGAGCTTCAATTTCAAGGTGTCAGAAAGCAGTTTACCATGCTTCAGGTTTTATACCTTTGTTTTTCTAACATGATGATCATATACTATTTAGTTGTTTATACATGTGCTTTCTTATTATGCCCTGCTACTTTGATGATCATATATATGATTTCTAATAGTAATTAAAAGTGCCCCTGTCGAGAAAGGCTAATTGTTAGTACTAATTAAAAGGGGTCATGCTGACTTGAAACTCTTTTTATTGTCGTTTTCTATGATCAGTGTGCTACTGTAATTGCAAAGACATTTTTACAGTAACTACCCAAAAAATCTTATATAAATCAAATGGATGTTATATGCATTGAAACTACATATGGGGATATTAGAAGAAGGTTCTTGCTACCGACTGAGTAACTTAGTAAGTGAAAATAGTGGCAAGTTCACGCTGCTGAGTCACACATGTAAGATATTATTTTTAAAGAATATGATGCAGACAAGGATCAATAGTTTTGAAGAAATGCCAATGGCTTCAAATTTGAACCCTTTGGTAATTTCATGACAAAATAATTTGTTGAGTTTGATTTTATTGGTATGTCTTTATTCTTTGCTGGATACACATTTTTTATGTACTGAATTTATTATGTATAACAAGATTATTAACCATCAACTTTACATAAAACCTGGACCATTAACTGTATTTCAGATATCATTGATGTTGAAAGATGTTGAGTCATATTCTTGTCTTTAACTAACCTTAATGATTTTTGCACTCATTCTTCAAAAGAATGCCCATTTGGTGATGTTATAAATTATAATACCTTTTTTTTTTTTTTTTTTTTTTTTTTTTTTTTTTTTAAGCTTAGCTGAAGTACATTGATATACTGTTCTGCAATGTGTTCTAATTGCAACTGAACCTACGGTCTTAATAATTTCATACCCGGTACTCACTTCAAAACATATATCCAAACACCCATAAATGAGTTTTTGATTATTTTCTGGATGGTTTACGTTTGGATTCTGAATACTTGTGTTACATGTAGGACTTTGCATACAAGTACTTTGAGGTGATATTGGTTGATTCATCCTTACTGTAGTTCGTAGTGACCCAACGATGGTCACCGGACAGGTAACCTGGTGAACAAGCACAAAGGACACCATGGATTAAAATTGGGACTCCATAAACTAATATATGTTGGAAAAAAAGTACATAGGTCTCCATGAAAGGGACATTTGAACCACAAACAATCTCCTTTATGAAGTGGTACCTGAAGAGGAAGAACAGCCTTGCGTTTTTTATCGTTATCGTTAATAATGTTTATGCAATGTTTTTATGGTTGTTCTATCTGTCATCAGCTTAATCTACAAATCTTCTTTAGGGATATTCTGAAACCTTAGGTACTTTTAAAAGATTTGATTAGAAGTTGGCTTTGAGTTTTTGCGTTTGAGAATTGTATTGAAGCAACATTTTGATGCTTAAATATGTAGTGAAAGTGCCTTTCCTTTGGAGGACATACTCTAATTATATAGCTTGAAGGTTCTTTGGTGTGAAAAAAACGGGACTACACAAAACTCCACAACAAACATCGTTTACAAATAAGCTTTACAAATCATTTTTATAAGCGGCATCGATTTGTATTGAAAATAAGTTAATTATCTTTTTCAATATATATTGCATGATTGCTTTTACATACATTTTAAGAATTCGGCATGTATTATCATGAAGCTAGCCCGCCCATTCGGGCGGGCTATGAAGCTATCTTATATATGCCAAAGACATAGAAACCCCGTGGCCGAATATTGTTAAAAAGGTAAAACTTAAAAAGAATATTAAAAGATAAGTCATAAAACAAAATAAGAAATACGTAGAATTTAAATAAGTTAACAGATAAAAAGCTGTGGTTGAAGAATTACCCGATATAAATTATAGTTGTATATTAAGTTTAAGACATGTGTGAGTTTCACTTCCTATACTATTAAAGTGAATGGCAAGTTGGCAACAATGATTTTGTCCACATTTTTAATTTTTTCATTTGTAATCATCGACCCCGTTTGTGTTATTACCTGAATAGTTACTTCTAAATTTCGCGACTCTCATAACCCGAACCTAGCTATGCATTTCCTTCATTTGAAGAAATATATTTTAGGAATTGATTTGCACACTCATACTTTTGATTAGAACACTCAATTGCATGTATTACATACTTGTACAATACTTACAGTGTGCTTTAACTGCTTATACAGTTGAGTGTCTTAATAAAAACTATAAGAGTGCAAATCAACTCCCATATATTTTACAATTGACAGTTCAAATACTATCACTAAACAATGAAACATTATATTCATTATAGAACAAAAGAAATTAAATATGACCACATTAATTGAAGATTACAACGATTGGTTAGGAGTTGCCATGACTTTATTTTGTTGTGCACATATAAGTCAAATGTACGACCACAAAGGGATGGAGCACAATGTCAATACTTGAAGTTTACTCGAGCATCTCAGTTTGTCTATGATTATGACGTTAGAATAAGGATAGACAGATACAAGAGATTTAGAGAAGCAACTTGGATAACTTGTCAACCAATACATAAAGATATGCCACAATATGTTTTTCTTACATTAGAGCAATCACAATAATAACTTGAGTTATAAAATAACACCGTTCACGTCAGCGCCACATCAGCTTTAACATTTACCTTAACATCCTCAAAAAACACCCACAGCAATAACATCTCAAGTTAAACTTTAACATTTCACCTTAACATCCCCAAAAATACACCTCTAACGGGCGTTGCCCATTTAACGCCGACCATTTTTTTCCTCGTTAAAGCCGCGGCTCCAATAGTTATAACGGCTTCAACGCCGTTAAATGCCTTATAACGCCGTTATGGCGTTAGTAATAGGAATGCTCTTAAAAGAATACAACTAGGACATATATCCGAGAGTAGATTTAAAATTCATACAAAGGTTTATTAATTATTTCAACCATATGAGGAAAGTTATTTTACATATCAAACTTTTCTTATATGCCAAGTGACTCATCTCCACCATCCATCTAAAAAGAAATTATAATTTAAATATCTCTTAAACCGTTAATCGTTGAGTGAAAATATTTACACCGTCGCGAAAAGCATTTAATTATCTTTTTATAGACGGGCACTTTGATATACTTTCGAAAAGAAAAAAAAAAATCGTTTTTTTCACGTTTTTTCGTCTTTTTTTACGTTACTTGAAATTTGCATGAAAAAATCATATATGATTAAAAAATAATTTGAATATCACATATGATATTAGTGTTAAATCATATATGATATGTGATATCACATGTGATATGATATGTATATCATATGTGATATTACATATCATATATGCTATAACACTAATATCATATATGATATAACACTAATATCACATGTGATATTCAAATTAGTGTTTAATCATATATGATATTTTAATGCAAATTTCAGTAACGTAAAAAAACGAGAAAAAAAAATGAAAAATACGAAAAAATATTTTTTGTCGAAAGTATATCAAAACGCCTATCTATAGAAAGATAATTAAATGCTCGTCGCAATGATATTTTTTTTTTTCACTTAACGATTAACGGTTTGAAAGTTATTAATATTTGGAAAAAGAGGATGAAAGTGTGTTTTTTAAATTGTTGAGATTAATCTCATCCATTAGATCAAATAAAAATGAATAGTGAAGATTGAACCCTTAATATGTAAATAATCTTTTGTCCTCAAATGATCTTAAATCTGACTTTATGTTTCAAATCACGTGCAATGAAAGAGATTTAAAATCCTAAACATGTTCTCAATTTAACGAAGTTTTGTTATAAAATAGTTTAAAGATTAGACGTCTCACGTATGTGTGATTAGGGGTTCACAAATTGACAAATATCTCTAGTCGGAAAAACAGTTACTAGGCTATTAGATTAAAGATTAGCTATTGTTTTTGTAAACCATTATCACCCCGTTGAATTGGCTACTAATAGACATACGGGTGTAGGTACTAGCTACCCGAACTAGACTTAATCCATACAAGATTTACTAAAAAGGAAGACATTAGACATTGTACAAGTAAATCTAGTCATCGATACATATAAGCGATTAACTAGGTTGACACCTTCTTCTCTTATTGATTTCCATCTGTTTTTCATTGCTTGTTATTTGATTGTTTCTCAATTTTAATTCTTAAAATCATGATGACCTCTCAGATCAAAAACACCCCCAAATTTCTGTTTATTGTCATTTAAAATGTTGTCATTTTCATTTATTCAACATAATTTATGGCTCGTGCGAATAACCTGGTTTTACCAAATTTGTACTATATACGAACGGATACATTGTCCGTAAATGTTAGTTTACTTGTAAAAAATCTAAAAACTAAAATATAGAACGAGATTTAACACCATTGCCGTCATAAACGGATTGATGCGACCAAAGTCAAAAATCTAGATTTTATAGACCCGACGTGTGTTAGTTGTTTTGGCAAAAGTCTTTATGATCATTAATAAAGTTGGTAGCATGAGTAACTTTGAAGATTTCGCCATTATGTTTTTCCTGTTACAATTTCCAACGATTTATAATACGAAAATTGATAAATAAAAAAAATACAAATTTGTTTATAAAGTTAACGATTCTCCTAAGTAAATGCAACTATAGTTGAGGATCTTCATGTTCAACTTTTTTCCTTTACAGCCTAGTAATCATTTTTTAATTATATTTCGTAGTGATAAAACCTAACCTGTATGGCTGTATTAAAACTACAGGTCAAGCCAACTTCTCGCTACTTCCAATAAGTTATTTGCATTTTTCCTATAACCATCTAATAAACAGCATTCTTCATGAACACGTTCCAGTTATAATATACTCCCAAGATAGTAACAGCTTGCAGCATATAAAACAGAATCCTAACGTACAACTTAGAATAACAAAAACCTAAAATATTGATATCCAATATTATAACCTTACATGACTAAAAAATTACCTCTGAGGTTTACAAATGCAAAATTTTAGAATACAAACATGGCAAGTGTAACTTAATCAATTTAATTCTTTAAGGCGGACTGTGTATGAGGCTATGAGCCAGTTAGTTGGGACTTAATCCAAGTTAATCCAAGATAATCCAAGACCAAGGCCTATTCATGATTCAACGATGTAAAATCAACATAAAAGAATCAATCAAAATCCTGAGTCCCGGTTCTAACTGATCCTAACCTTTCAGGACTTGGTCCTGAACCAGATGGTCAAATAAATCGCAGACCTTTCATGATATGGTTCTAAACCAAATCTCAAACACAGGTCACAGCCTATCTATGAACTAATCTGGAGGAATACTGAGATTATTACAGTATGACAATTGATAAGTACATGTGGATTTTGGTATATAATCAATGAATTGCATCTTTAGCAGTTACTCCGCATTACATACATAAACGGATGTGGTTTTCCCTGTTCAGGTTACCCGGGGAGGACGAGCCTTTTGACTGCGGCCTCACCAGGTTTATCTAAGAACCGTTTCCAGCCCTTTCCTAGCCACCCCTAAATGTATGTAATTACATACATCTAAATTACAAATTACAATTAGAATGTGAAATCAAAACAATGGTGATAACTTAACCTTCTATTTTCCTGATTAGTCCATCAATAAATTTCACCAGTCTGACCATGTAGCAGCCATCTATTATTATTTTTGTTTCTACCTTTTGCCGGCTATGTTACTACACCAGATCTTCGCTATATAATCTGCATGTCGCAACTTTCGGTGTTTGTTTCAGATGAATGTTTCTGGTAGCAACTATATTGATCCAGCAATGAAATATCTTCACTTGGTAACGATAATGCGCCATTACTCAAGTAATTTCGAGCAACCCTCTTTCTGCAGAATAATATCAACTCAAAAGTTAAACCCATGAAAAAGTTTTAAGTATTGAACATGTTTTGTTGCACAAGTGCATATATTATACCGTCTTTGGTTTGGTCTGTTATTGGCTTCTGATAAACGTGAAGATTCCGATCTTGAAATTTGGGAGAGTGATGAGAGGTATTCATGGAAAACATAGCCTTTCAATGATAATTGTGATCGTAAAGGAACTATTGATTGAACTGTATTGCAAAGAGGCGAGTCTAACATGCTGCATATACATTCAAAACAGGTCATTAGTCAGTCGTAGTGCATATGTCCACATAACACGTCAAATAATTAATTTCACATGCCAAACGATTGCATATACATGCAAAACAGTTGATTTAGTCAGTAGCAGCGTATGAGGCGTCCAGAAAGCAAGACAAAAAACTGAATTCCATATTTCTGGAGTATAGAAAAAAAAGAGGTTGCAAAATGGATGGGTTGGGTAACAAGTCAAACAGGTAGATTCAAATCACTTTTTGTCCAAAACTTTAGATTTTTTTTATAAATACTTAGTGTGCCAATACTCAATATGATTAAAAACGATATTAATTCACTGTGAAGGTGATATTGTATACTATGTTTAGGTTTTTTGCATTAAAAATACATTGCAAGACTTTCTATCCATTTGACCCTTTTCCCTTTAGACTAAACAATTATGGGTTGATAGGTTGAAATTGCCACCTCACAAGTGAAGATCTACCCATCTACCATTCTATTTCTACCCAACTCTTGCATTCTAAATAAATATGATCATATTGCAGCATTGAGGTTCAGTAACTGTAACAGTACCTTTTCGAGGAGACTCCACTTTGCAGCTTTTTATTTCCTAAACTCTTAACCAATTTGTCGTTTTGGTTTATTAGTTTTCCCAAAGAAGCAGCATTAGTTGATGCAGCTAGCATCTCCGACACCAAATCCACTCTACCATTTATTCCAGCAGATACACATTTTTTTGCATATAAACAGAAGCCATGCTGAGCAAATTTTGATGCAATTTGCAGTTGGTCATCGTGCCAGCTGGACGACTGTGATTTCTCAGATGAGAACATTGACGGTTTTATGTAATCCTGTAGATCAAAAGACTCAAACCTTCAAAACAGCATACAAATGGTAATGTATCAAATAACAGCAAAATATATACTTACACATGTTAATGATTGGCAGTCAGCAAGTAATAAATCTGCTTCAGAGATTAAATTAGTCATTCCATAAGAAATCCCTAAGGCTTCCAACGAGTCTTTTTCCTCAATAGAAACATAGTGACTCAATTCCTTAGTGCAATTTCTAAGTCTTTTCCATGTTTCTTGTACAATATCTGTTGATGCCACTGTTTTAGGCCCGTGAACAAACTCTGCTTTCCTACTGAAATCTATTCGGCTACATTCATCCATCATTTGATAGTCTCTAGGTGGATCTTCTGTGGGTTCAACGTGAGAATCTCCAATTTCCTCTCCATGAACTGGTGCGGTATCTAAACCCAAATCTCTAACCATTTCTGAGACTTTGTCTTCTTCCGCCATATTTCTGGGTGCACAATCAGTGTTTGTAGGAGACTCTCCTACACCACCATCAACATGCCCACTAGAGCAGAGAGTAGAGTACATCATTGTTCCATTCTCGATTACTGTGTCGGGAACATAAGAAGATTCCGGAACACAAGATACATCTCCAGACTTGCATACACCATTAACATTGGAAAAAGATGGTACTTCAGACGGATGACAAGTGTCCTCCAGCTGCTCATTTCCCACATGGAAGAACTCGCCATCATTTATATCCACGCTTTTATTACATAAACCGTCATTTAAGCACTCTTCTTCTGAATCAGACGACAGTACTGCATTGTATTTTCTTCTTGCATTTCTTGTGTCGACAGGCACTTCTTCAATTACATCTTCGTTTATATCAAATAATCCTTCATTCCAGCAGTGTCCTGAATCAGAAGACATTTCTGCATCATATTTTCTCTGAAGAGTTCTTCGTGTGGATGCAACTGGAGAGTTTGAGCAACTGGGAAGCTCGTTGGTGGTGTTGCACTGAGCTGCAAAATCATTTCCATCCTGATCAGAGCAGTGCATGCGTAGCATTTCATCCTTTTTGGCGTCAATATCGTGTGTTTCTTTAACATCTTCCTCTTCTTCCTCGATTATCTCCATCAAGGTAGCATCTTTTTCAATCAACAGAGTTGACTTGATAATCTCGCTCTCAATCATTTCAGACAGCTTGGAAGTGTAACCACAGGGAATCATCTGTGGTAGAACATGATGCCCAGCATTGGTATCAAACACCAGGGGAGCATATGTATTCCGCACTTCACTATCTGTACAATCAGGAGAATGTAAGGTCAGCAACTACTGTTTCAGTAGAAGTGGAAAAATGGGATTGCGAAGGTTGGATCACTTGTCAGCAGTCAAGTCAGGTTGTGTCACCTGTAAGCACTTCTTATTCTTTCTTCTTTTTTTTATATTATAAATAATCATTTGTTGTTATGATTACAAACTATATTATTATAATAACAATCCAGACTACCAACCCGTTCACCTCAAAAGTTTGAGTATATTCCAAACATAATTTCTATACCTGTTACTTATTATAAAACTAGATTATCATATACAGTTACACTGTTACACAATCTTGTCGACTAACCTTTTTTCTGATATTGACCCTGGCACCAAAACTGGAGAAGCATGATGCTTTTACGAATATCACCTTGGCAATGGTCAATAAATCGCTTTACCAGTACAGGCTCGATTTTAGCTTTTTCTGCAGCGCAAACCTAACAAAATACGTATACATCAATATACAAGTCAAAATGGCAACATGGTAGAATTTGAAACGGGGCAATTCCATATTTCCCCAAAAAAAACACCAAAATTCCATATATCCCCAAACATGCATAAAAATCATTGCACCATATGCATTATTCATGGGTAAATATAACATTTTGAGGTTTATATTGGGTAAATATGGAATTTTCTCTTGAAACAAAAAATGTGTCCATTACCATATATGCAAGGTTGAGGAGCTCCTCTGATGATGGTATTCTAAAGCAAACCTCTATCCTATCTAGGTTATTTGGTAAATCAAGATCATCACCTATTAGGAAACTCAAGATAACAGTCATTAGATAGCATAATAAAGTTTGATAGGAAGAAAATTCTTTAATAAACTCTTACTGTTGCTAGTCAATATCATTGGTCGTTTTGCTGTCTCTGCAAGTTGTTGTATAGTAGCAATAAAACCACGATCTTCATATAGAGTTGCATCCACATCCTCAAAAAGAATTAGTGTTTTAATTCCATTTTGAGAACTGACTGGCTTTAAAGCAGATGCACCACCATTTTTTGAATCTTCATCATCTAATAAGGGTATCAAGTCAATATCATCGGTAGACATTTGAACATCTTCCGCCTTACGTTTGGTAGGGGTTGACTTCAGTTCACTCTTATCTGGATTTTCGGGATTGGGCATAGAGCTGATCATAACAATTGCCAAACACGGTGTGATTAACGGGTAACACGAATTATAGGGTTTGTTATCATAAATAGGGATAACAATTAAATGTCATACAATGGGTAAAATAAAAAATGTATGAACTCTTAAGTTCCAAAAAGTAACTAATTTTTAATGATTATGCATGATATAATATTTCAAAAGCTTGCAAAGAATAGTTTTAATAAACCTTTGAAGCCAGTGTGATTCTACAGCTTCCCCAAATTTTTGCTTGACAAGTGCACCATTTCTCCAATCTGATGTATTCACCTAGAAAGGCGTATTGATGTTAACTTTCAATGTTTCACTAGATTTATATAATAACAAAAATTTAAGAGAGTCAAATATTAAGTTACCTCAATAACTTGAAACCCCTGTTCTTTGGCACAGGCATAAATGGCTGCAGATTTCCCACTCTGCAAAAAATAAGAACAATTTTAACTTAAATTACAAAATAAGAGATATTTACCGAAGGCTGTTGATAATTAAGTGAAAGACAGAAGATACATACCCCAACTGGGCCTGTAACTAAAAGAACATTCTTGAGATTAGTTTCTTCCTCAGTATCAGAACCAGAGTCGCTTGGACAGTAGTTAAGGTCAATGTCTTGCATGATCTGGTTATCATTATCTGCAGGACATTTATTGGTTCTTGAACCCTTCTCTTGCCATAAATGTAGCCATTCATTAAGAAGCTTAACAGATTCACAGTTTCCACATATCTGCAGATCACAATGAGTTTAATAATTGCACTAACAAAAAATTAGTAAGATATCTTTGTGCAAAGTCAAAGTCAATACAAAATAAAGTGAGTATTGCTATGCATATCAATAAACGTATCATTTGTTGCATTTGTAAAGAGAAATTCTGATTCAAGATATCTAACCTCAATGGCCTTTTCAGGCTGGTACTTTGTTGTCCATAAACAATTCTCAGGCTGATAGCTACAATCGTGATAAATTGATGCCATCCTGATAACACAAGAGAAAAATTATTCAGCTACAACTATCAAGACATAATTGTTGAAATTTATGCATGAAGAGATTTTTTGAAAATAATAGCGTACACAGTTTGATTGATCACTCAAACAACATATAACTGAATAAAGTATTAGCCAGCATTTTGTTTCATAACTTCCAAAGATTGTCTTAATCTAACTTTTTAAAGATAAAAGACAACGTTCACCTTTTTGAAAGCAGCATATCCTGCCACCGAGTATCCAATTCTGAATTCTCGAAGAAATCACCTGTTTTTCCAATTTCATGACCCTGCCAATTTAGTAATACTTATATGACATACTCATACTTGACTCTAATAAGCAATGTACGAGTAATATATTCACAGGAAGCTACTGGCTATCGAAACAGGCAAACCAATGCTTACCACCTCAATGTTTTGGATATCCAGAAAGTTATCAAAATCCAAACAATTGACTGATCCTTTAAAATTTTGTTGCAAGCAAGCATCTTCAAGATCTTGACTGGTCTTTGTGGAGATGCTTTCCGAAAATGTCCAGTTTCTCCAATCAACAGAGAATGTTTCAGCCTGCAAAGGTGATTTTTAGATCAGATGTAATAAACTAAATATTAAAAGTAGACATTCAAGTAGTGATAAATTAGGTAGAGTAGATAGCTAAGATCAGGTCAATGTTCCTTGCCTCCTTTTTCTCAAATATGTGAACAGGGCTGAAATCGTTGTTGCCTCCCTTTCTCTCAACATGGCACCAACTATTCTCAGTGCCAGTATTCTCAGTGTTTTTCTTGCCAAATTTCTTAGATGAAAAGAAAGGATGTATTTGCTTTCCTGCAAATATACGTGAATTTTCCTGATAGAAAAGGATAAAAAAAATTCAGAGTCCAGAAAGAAAAATATTGATAAAGATTCTGGCCATAAAGCATAAAGGTTACAAAGGCTGTTATTACAAGGATGATATTTACAGTTCAAACACAAATTGTTGATTTGCATATTCACATACAAAGCTACATTTATTCTAATTTGCCAGAGAACTATAGTTAGCACTAACCTCTGCAGTCTTTTTTGCCTCTAACCGAAGATCAGGTATTGGTTTAGGGGGACTAGCCAGCATTACATCAGAGGAATTTTCACTTTGGGCACCATTACTGGCATTTCTCGATGGCGTTGCATTCCTTTGTCGCTTCTCTGGAGTGCAACTAGTCTGGCGCTTCTTTGGTGTAGAGCTAGTTCGTCTTCTGAGCTTCCGAGGGCTCTTTGAATCTTCAAAGCCACATCAAAACAATATTAAACATATGCCGTTTGTGCTGGCACTGGCATATATCGAGGGAAGGAAAACTTATGCTTAGTAGGATGGTGAGCAGATTGATGTCTTGACAAGATGTGCGCAATTTTAAAATTTTAAAAAATTGTTAAAATACTGTTTATTGTATAGAACGTAAAAAAAAGGATCTGTGTGATTCCTTAAGGTTTGGGAATTAGCTTAAATAACTAGCTATTACAAGGTTGCTATACCAATATAATGAGAAAGCAAATACTTGACGAGTGGATGACAAATATACATTGGCCCCGTCCTTAAGATTATACAGACATACAAGCATGTCCTAATTGTAAAGATCTCAAGCTTATGAGCCATAGAATGAAGCTATGGAAATGGGCTATTCAGCATCACTTAAAATATTAATAGTTGAATCAGTAATTTAATACATGCCATTGGGGATTAGCAACAGCGCAAAAATTTCTAAACAGACAGATTGCTAGCAAGGGTCAAAAGAGAGGATATATATTTTTAATCAAACCAAGAGACCAGCATAGTACTCCCTAGCTTTCCTAACATTTTCATCCGTGATAACTGATTTACCTAAAATCCAACAACACAGTAACAAGGGTTTTATTAAAATTCATGTTGGAAAAACTCGTCGTACTTGTAATAACATCTGAAGGTGTACAAATTTGTTCAATTTTCTCAGGTGATTGGATGGACATTGGCTCCTTTTTCTTTCTTTGCTGCTGCCGTTTCTCAGAAACTTTCGCAAAAAAATCAACCTCTGCACAAAACAATATAACTTATAATGAAATACATCGTTGATGCCGTATAATCATAATCAACTTTACATGATGTGGCAACAAAAACATAGAGGACACAGGAAAGGCGTGGCCTGTGTGCAGCTCAGCATTGACTTACTAGTAGTAGAAGGAGAAACTTCTTCAATATCCTTTCCCCCAATCTCATTTCCATTTGCAGCAACCTGGTACCGATAAGCAACAATTATTGTTTTTAAACAGAGAGAACATGAAAACCCATGCACTGCCACATACTAATGTAATACACTTGTCTTAGTCTGAGGCTCTGAGCCTCATAAATAGAGTACTTTTCCGTAGAGGAGCACGAGCGGAGAGTTCTTTTGTGCTCCCCCCTTAAAGAGGAGCTGCAACAAAAAATTCATTACCTATACTCTTTCTTGGGGAAGAGCGACATATGTAGCTATGCCAGGGGCAATGACCAGAGGCGGTTATAAGTAATTAATCGAAACATAAGCTGAAATATATAGCAAAATAGCAAATCTTGTATCAAATTTCACCGACTAACGCGCCTATTGGCAATGAAAACTTACAACATACGCATACGTATAACTTCCTACTAATTCAATCACGCAATAAACTACAATAGTCACCGCCCAACATAAACGCACTGATTTTGTGGTGACGTATCCATTGCTTCGTATTTCATTCTCATTATTAAACATTGTTCATAATACACTTATCCAGCTTCTTCCTACTGCAATATCATTCGGTTTCTGGAACGCACGTAAATCATCCACCAGAATCAACTACTTAATTTAATCAACACTCTACTCTCCTAAAATCAGCTCAATTACACTCTCTACAAACAAAAATATATAAAATTAAACAATTCAAATCGAACACAACCTTCCTCGGAGCACGCGGTTTCGGCTTGCGTTTCTTACTTTTCGCACTTTGACTCTGGCTTCCGGCAACACACTCATCATCACCTTCTCCCTGCTCCAAATCAATCGGCTCAATTTCATCATCCACTGATACAACATTCTCCGGCGATTTATGTGGAAAAAGTGTCGATTGAATCAATCGGCGACGAACACGCGGTTTCGTCTCCGAATTCGGTGAATTTTCCATCCGATTAGATGAATTTGTGTTCAATTTGGGGGTTTAGGGTTTGGTGATAGGTGTGTGTTTTTTTAGATATGGATAAATTTGGGGGAATAATTAATTTATGGCTGGTTTCCCGCCTTTTGATTATTTATAGTTTGACAAAAAGAGCTTGAATTAATTTGTAAAACAAATGGAGGTAAATGGTTAGTTTTATTTCCATTTCCCGCGCTTATTCAATCTCTTTTATGTTTATGTTTATCAAAAGTTAGTAAGATATTTTATAGACAAATTAATAATCATTAAATATGCATACTGTGTTTAGTGAAAGAGAGCTATAGGAGGTGGACTCAACCTCATATATTTGGCCATCTAGAAAAGTCATGTGTATGAATGGAGTTGACAAAACTTTGAAGCATTTTCTATTTTTTTTTAGGCCCAAATATAATCTCACCCTCTCATTCAATTTTTTACTACTTTATTAAAAATACATTTTTTTTATTTCATTTTATAATAGAGTAGTGATTGGGAGACCTAAATCATATGCCTAAAGATATGACTAACCATATGTGGCATCATCCTGATGGCTACAGCAATGGGACCCGCTTTTTTATAAACCACCAGGATCATGCCATATGTTTTTAGTCACATCTTTAAGCACATAATTAGTCTTCCCAATCATTTTCCTTTATAATATGTGATAAATAACTTATCTATTTTTTATATTATATTTTTTCTCTCCTACATTAAGGGGCTGTTTGATAATATATTTTGATTAAGCGCTGAGTGAATCAATCGTGCTGAATGATTTAAAGATCCTGAATGAATTTGGTTCTGAATCATAATGAACGTTTGAAGATTATTCTGAATCAGCGCTCTGAATGATTTAAATTACCATTTTATCCTTTAGAATTGAAAGAACCCATTGTACAAATCAAGTAAGCTACCAGACATAAAAAACTAATAATTATATAAGACAACAAAGCAAAACTCCAAAACAAACTAATCGCTAAAAGTATTGTCAAAAAATGTACAAATAAAATAACTTATGAGCTAAAAAAATTAAATTACAAGATATCTGCAATCATATCGCGCGAAACCCTGCTAGTAAAAACATCACCTTCCATCAATTTCAAAATAGCAATTTTATATTAAGCTCCTAAAATTAAACCTTTTAACATATATTGAAATCATGTAAAATAGTATCTCTTTTCTTAGCCTTTCGAAGAAAAGAAAAGTACATACTGGTTCTTTTTTCTACTAAAGTCCAAATGAAAAAAAGAAGTCATTGACCAAAAATAGAAAAGGATAAAAAAGGAAGTGGTAGACGCTGTGTCATTTTGCATTCTTGTGGCCATGCATGATTCAGAAGACATCAAAATCGTTCAGCATCAAATATTTTTCTATCAAACAAGAGTTGTTCTGACCGATTCATGTAATGTCCTCTTAATTGCCCAATTCAAAGGCTATCAAACAACCCCTAAATCCAAATCCAAATTTAAATCCAAATCCAAATCTAAATCCTAAACCCATCTACAAACCAAACGGACCCTTATATTATAAAGTTGGGAGGTGAAGTGTTTGTTTTAATATATGTGTTTAGTGTTGAAATTTAGTTCAATTGAGAGTTTTCTGGTCATATTTGGTAATGAATTTGAAGGTACGGAATGTATACTCGTCAGGTCATGTTGATCCCAGTTTATACTTGTAAATATAGATCGAATATAGCTTAGATTAAGAAGCTATTTAATTCACTAAGTATTATGTGGAATCTAACACTTAATGATTAAGAATAACACATAGAATAACAAACCAAACGCTTCAATATTATTGATATAATACTAATACTCTTAATAGCTTTTTAGAAACAAAACCCAATCATCACAAACAAAAACACACACATACACACACACACAAACACCTTAATTTCGCGCCAAATATCTTCTCAAAATGGGTATCACCCACAGACATATCCGAAATAGCCTTCTTCGACCTGGAAACAACAGTCCCGACTCGACCCGGACAAGGATTTGCAATCCTAGAATTCGGGTCAATTTTAGTTTGTCCTAAGAAGCTTATCGAGCTCGAAAGCTACAGAACTTTGGTTAAACCACATGATATGTCCCTCATTTCGAGTTTGTCAGTTAGAGTTAATGGTATACCGCGGATGCTGTATATCGGCTCCGTCATTTTCGGATGTTGCGGATAAGGTTTATGACTTGTTACATGGTAAAATTTTGGTTCTGTTTTTAATGTTATGATGGTTGGGGTTATATAAGTGTGTGTTTGGATTAGCTTTTTTGACAGTCTTACGAGCTTATCCACTTGGGGTTATGAACTTTGAAATCTAATAAACTCAAATGGATAAGCGTGTAAGCCAAAAATAAAATAAAATAAAATTCAGCTTATCAAGTTTTCAATATGCTCGTAAGCATGTCAAATAAGCTTAGACAAAGGGGTGTTTGTTTAAGCTTGTTTGTGGGCTTATGAGCTTATTCATATTTGGCTTATATTTTATAAGTCCACATTTTCTAGCTTATTTGGACTTATGGGTTATACAAGTTTGTTATGACATAATAAACTTATATAAGCGTGTACGTCATAAAATAAGAAAAAAATTGAGCTTATGAAACATAATCCAAAAAAAGATAAGCTCATAAGCCCATAAATAAGCTTAAACAAACACCCCAAAATATAAGGTGTAAGATGGTATTTGGATTAGCTTACTAAGCTGGTTAATGGGCTTATTTAAATTTGTGAAAAAGAATAAGCTCACTTTTTATTAATATCTTATTATCCACTTGAAGCATATGGCTTCAAGTTGGTAAACTTATAAACCGTTAAGTGGGCTTATTGCCTTTTTCAAGTTCAAATAATCCCATTAGCTACCTTAAAAAGCTAATGCAACCACCCTTAAATGTGGTTATTAACACTTAAAGAGGGTACTGAAGTATTTGTAGAATTCTATGGACTATAGTTTATATATTGGATATCCGATGCAGGTATTTCGATCAGAATTTAATATTTATAGTTCTCGTCTACTTAAGGTCTACCTAATGCACTAACGAGCAGTGAACCCGATCGTGCGTAGTATAGAGAGTGGTAAAGCCGAGGTCGTTCCGAAGAGTTGTTTAGATGAGGATACTATTAAGTCTAAGTGTCACTTGTTTTAAACTGGTTTTAAGGTTGAAATGATTAATTAAACTAAAGACAATAAATGAAATGCGTAAAATAAATTAAGGTTGTGAATAATGGTGAGAAAATGTGCTAACCTAATTAATCATCCTATCCTGTAATGTCTATGTTTTCTAAATTACTTCCAATTGATTCAAGTGGGGATTTAAGTATCTAGGACAACATATGGTCAATTTGTCCTAACCTATCAACAAAGGTTCCTACCCGACGTCAAAGGCCAACCCTGGGGAGTCGAGGGTCTTAAGCAACCTAAGCCAAGTCATTAAGTACCCTACATGCAATATTCGAAATAATTAGTACTCGGGCGCTAGCATCTTAGACACTCATCCCTAACTTCTTAAGTTCGTCCATCCGAACGGTGATCTTTTGGTCAATTCGCACAAGAGGGGAAAGGTAGTCAGTTGGTCAATTCTTACCAGTCCCTTCTCTACATACTTACTTAGGGTCAGTTGGTCAATTCTCCTAAGCAACTAGATACGACTGTACTTCAAAACTACCGAAGCTAGGGGCTTAGGCGTAAATCCTTCTTACACGTAAGCTTTTAGGTTAAACGTAAGCTTAGGCGTAAACTAAATGCTTAGAAGTAAGAAACCTTAGGCGTAAGAATAAACTTAGGCGTAAGATGTTACTCGTAGGCTTTTATGCTTATGCGTAAACTTAGGGTTTTACCCAAAATCCTTTACACTTGTCCAAGTGTAAAAGATATACACAATTCGAAGTGTTTTCAGGCTTATCCAAGCAAGAAAACACTGAGTAATTGCAAAATTTAACCATTTGAAATAATCGAAGTAAAAGTCCAAATACAACTATAGTCCGAGTAATTGCAAAATTTAACCATAATTTAACCATTAATAACCAAAAATTCGGATAGCAAACTGTGGAAAACTAGATGGGGGGTTGAATAGTTTACCGATTAAAAACTTTGTTTTGAAACTTATTGAAAGATCAATTGATATTGATCTTAGATATGTTAGTGAATAGTAATCAACAATATATAAAGAGTAGATAAGGAAAGAAACAATCAAACCACAAGTTTTTTATAGTGGTTCGATCTACAATGACTCTTTTTCTTTGCCCTACTCCACTCTCCGAGTCTCACACTCGAGAGTTTAACTTCACTAGTCAACAAGCTCCTTTCACCGGCGGAGAAACCTTTACACTTCGCTTACACACTATTTCCGACACTAAGCTAGATGTCGAGTTCTTTTCAAGGGTACAACCACTCCCACACACAATGTATTTTAAGGACTAAAATACTAACCACTCACACTCACAATATTATGATGGTTTGGTACAACAATGATGTATGAATCAACACAAGATCATACAACAACAAACAAACAAGACTTCCAACTTCTTGTTAAAGCTTGAATATGCCTTGATCTTCTTTGCTACAAAAGAGATCACTAATATGATATGAAACTGAGTTATAAATGTTAGAGAGTAGGAATGTATGAGAATATGATAGAAAGGGATGAAAAACAACTTGGTTTGGCTAGCCAAAATGTTCAGCACGCACCACGGACCATGGAACCCTCAAAAGGGTTCCGCCCGTGTTAATTTTTGGTGCCTCCGAGGTCTGATAGCAAGATCACAAAATCTTACCAAAGTCAACCATATCTATCCAAAATTGTGTAAGATATGTAGAGTCTAAATATACAAAAAGTATCTAGTGAAATCTTCTAAGGATTTCAATGATGCACCACATGATGTCATGTGTTTATTTTTCTATTTTTAGAAATATGTTAAAATGTAAATACATATGTAATGTTTTGTTTTAAGAAATCAAAACATTCTTGAACTAAAACTACTATCATACATTATGGTTTAGAGTCATATCAAGATATGATTAATCACCTGTTAAAACCTGTTGTGACAGTGGATGCTACTACTTCTAGGGCTAATCCATTTGAGCATCTTAAGGTGCCGCAGTCACAGAAGGAGCTAGAGGAGATGCTTACTGCTATTGGTTATTATTCGAAACCTCCTCAAGATACTAGTGTTCCTATGGCTTCTAATTTTAATGCTACTAGTAGTCCTAATAATGTTAATGATAAGGTTGATACAAATGCACATGGGGTTGTTGGTATTGAGAAGGTTGGTGTGTATGCTATGAAACAACCTTCTACATCATTTGCTGGTGTTACTTCTACTGAACCTAAGAAACACACGTCAAACTTTCGTAGGTTGGAGTGTAATAAGAAAGCTAATGGTGTGGATCTTTCTATCCCGATGAAAGTGGTTGAAGAGGTGAACTCTAGGTTTGAGAATACTTTGTATGGGTATTTCCTTGGTCAACGACTTGCTTTTCCTGTTGTTGATTACTTTGTACGCAATGCGTGGGCTAAGTTTGGTATACAAAAGGTAATGATGAATGCAAAGGGGTTCTTCTTTTTTAAGTTCAATTCGAAGAAAGGTGTTGATGATGTTCTTGAAAACGGTCCTTGGTTGATTAGAAATGTATCTATTATTCTTAAACCATGGACATTGAACACCAACTTACTTAAAGAGGATTTGACCAACATCCCGGTGTGGGTTAAATTCCATGATGTTCCTCTTGCTATGTTTTCTTATGATGTCCTTAGTCTCCTTGCCACATTGATAGGCACGCCCAAAAGGTTAGATGCTTTCACTAGCCAAATGTGCAAGGACTCGTGGGGCCGTAGTAGTTTTGCTAGATGCATGATTGAAGTGAAGTCGGATGAGGTGCTTAGGGACAACCTTACTGTTGAGATACCGTTACTTGATGGGTCGGGTTCGACTATTGAGAAGATACGGGTTGAATATGAGTGGAAACCACCTCATTGTGATAAATGTAAGATTTTTGGTCATACTCTTATTGAATGTCCTAAAGTTGTCGAACCTCCTCCTGCTCAGCCTACTAAGCGCGTTAATGATGGTTTCAAGACGGTTAATAACAAGAAGAAGGGAAAGCAAGGTGGGTCTACTATTCCGGGTCAATGTGGGTTTACTAAACCTGTTGTGGGTAAGCAGTTTCAATATCAACCCAAAAATACTCCTACTGATCCTAAGACTGTGGAAGTCACTAAGAAGAATGCTTTTGATGTGGCTAGTTCGAGTGGAACAAAGATCTCTACATCTAACCAGTTTGATGCTCTTAATATGGAATATACGAATGCGTTTGGTATTCCTTCTAATGACACCAACGAGGATGTGGATTCTGGTCGTACAATGGAAGTTAATGAAGATAAGTCTTACATGTACTGCATCACAAGAACCCCTTGTGAGTGATTTGAAAGAGATGGAGTCGGGTGTGGCTCCTAATACTAGTGATTCTTGTAATCCGCCCGCCTCTTCTACTAAGAGAGTTAATCCTTTTTCTAAAGTAGGAGAGATCGTGGTTTCTGATTCTGATGATGAGGTGGTTGCTAACCCATTTGATGAGTCTGCTAATCTATTCGGTGGTGGTGGCCAAGAGTTTGAAGGTGAGTATGATGACTATGACTATGATGACTATGCGAAGCAGGTTTATGATCTTCCTGGGAATTTGGATGCCTTTAATGCCATGTATGGCACCAAGCTTCAAGGTCCTAGGAAGTAATTTTCTTTCGTTATGTCCTATGTTATCATTTGAGTAGTAGTTTGTTTTCTTGTTTAGAAAATAGGAAGTATCCTGTTATGTAAGCTTTATGCCTATGTAACGGGCTGAGATATGGGATTTCACTCATATCCATTGTACTTAAACGCTTTTTTTGGTTAATATATTTACCAGGGTGCAGGATTACTCCCCTTTACCCAAAAAAAAAGATATGATTAATCACAATGTAAATGCTTGAGTGATGAAGATATTATTTGAAAAAGCTTGTTTTAATATCTATTAAACTTGACAAGCTTTAAGCTTTATAAAAATTAAATTTACTTTTGTCGTTAACAAAACTTAGGTAAAGATTAAAAATATAAATAATGTTTAATGACGATATTTGTATTAACAATCTCCCCCTTTTTGTTGAGGCCAAAACATAAATTTTATTTTTATAAAAGATGTAAAGATTACAAGATTTATAAAGATATTATTTTTAAAACTTGAAAGATAAAGATGATAATGCAAGTATGTCCAATGTAGACATGATGTTGACTTTTTCAGAAAGTCATGGTATGCAGTTGACTTTTTCAGAAAGTCAAATATAACCAAGTTCTATATATTTCTCCCTTTTTTTGTCTCAACAAAAAGAAGATGCGAGTCTGAATGTGTAATGAGCCCAAGCCATTATCTCCCCCTTGACCAATGATCCCTTAAATTGGGTGCCAAGAGAAAGATACATGGATTGTGAAAAAGCTACAAAAAAATGTTAGTAATAAGCATCATCACAAGCATTTCCAAACACCATGTAACAATCCACAACCATATAAGAAACACCATTAATTTGTTAAAATTTTTCATGATTTAAGAATCATGAAAAGGGAACACAATGAAGTGTTAGTACAATAATAAAATCCTATAAAATAAAATAAAATTATCCTAGAAAATAAAAAAAATACAAGAAAAATCCTAGAAAAATAAAAATGCTTAAAGAAAATAAGCTAAGACCCTCCTATTGAGGTTGTGGATGAGCAATAGCATTGATGCGCTCTAGGATGTGATTGAGGATGAACCTCATTTCGTCTTGAAGCTCATGGACCATCACCCGGGTCCTTTCGGTTATTTGGGTGGTACGCTCACAATTGGAGCAACCATGTCTAGGGGGTAGTATGGTTCATGGTTTTACGGTGGTGGAATGGTGGAGGTGTTGGTGTTGGTGTTTGGAGTGGTGATTATGGAGGCTAGCAAAGCACTTTGCATTTGCATAGCATCACAAAGATAAGAATCCAACATATTTGAAAATTGGTTAAGATGATGGAGTTCGACTTGAATCTCTTCTTTGGTGGGGTGATCTTCCCACATGGATTCCTTAATGTCCTCTATATGAAGAGACATTGATGTAGGAAGTGGTTGATCCCCATACAAAGGATCATGGATTTCCTTGTGAATGGGATGGAAAAAAAGAGGTCTTGGCCCTAACGGGGCGTTTGGGTCAAACGATGGACGTGGAGACTCATGAGTTATTCGCTCAATAGTACCAAATGATGGTAGTGGAGGTGGATGATTAGGCCTAGAAGGCAAGTCCTCCAAGTCTTCCAAAAATGGATTTGGAGATGTAGGTGGTGTAGAGAATAACTCTAATGGGATGAGTGTTTTGGAGGTGATGGTGATTTTGATGTTTGGATAGGAGCCGGTGGTGGTGAGCTAGGAGTATTTGTTGGTGGTGGAGTAGTGATAGTGATAGGTGATTGTGGAGGTGGTGTAGGAGTAGCCAAAGTGAGAGTGGTCTCATCTCTTATGGGTGATGAGATGGTTAATGAAGAAGATTTGGAAGAAGAGCTTATGTTGACAAAGCAACAAGATCTTACGCTCATTCGAGCGGTTCTTTTGCAAGGCTTGGTTGATGGTGAAGATTTAGTCATTTTGACTTAAGCTTTTGCTAGTAGATGATGAGAATTGTGAAGGTGTGAGGATGATCATGGTAAAAGCTCTTAATTTATAGGAATGGAAAATTATGGAGAAATGTCTTTGATTTGATGTTAAACCATAGAAGAGATGAGGTTCCTAATGATTTTAAAGTGGGTTTAATGCTAGTCATATCACCCAAGTCAATCCATACAAGAAGGATGGAGTGAAGAGACAAAGATTTGCAATAAATATGTTCTAATGATTATGAGATCCTAACACTCAGATTACCCACGGATTGCAAGGTACCAAATTTTTGGTTCCTTCCTTTATGCAAAAGGGCTCCTTGGGTGGATTTTTGAAATTTTTGAATTTTGGTGGGAAATGGATATCTTATGTGCCTAAGTGTGTTATACTAGTTCTAATATGGGTAAGAACTAGTTAAGATTAACATAGAAGCAATGTATGGTAATTTGGAATGTCGAAATAAATGAAATTGAGAAAATTACCTGTAGGATCCACGACACCAAAAAATAACACAGGCGAAACCAAAAAAATGGTGTCGCCTGGTCCGCCTGTACAGGTATGGCGGTACCAAAATTTTGAACAGATGGTACCAAATTTTTGGTGCCGTCTGATCCGTGGACACCAGAAATCAACACAGAACAGTTTTTTAGGTGTCGTGGACTTTTCCGAAACCTGAAATTTTGCTCAAAACATGTGACATTAATCATTTCTAGTTAGGAAAAGTAAATAACACATATACAAACATTGTGGAGCATAGACTTTGACCAAGGGCTAACGATTTTCATATAAAAGTGAAAATGGGTAAAATTTGATAACACACTTGTGCTATCCCCCTGCATGAAATTGTTAGCATACATCATTGTTTTAAGTCATATTATCATCCTCCAAATTAAAAGCAACCAATTTGTATCATACATCAAAGTTATTGTCATGTTCCAAACACTCCTTCAAATGAACCTCACTTATCCAACTTCTTGTAAATCTTGTTCATCATCCTACCAAGGCACTTAAACACCCCCTTGGTTTGCTTGAACTCCGCCGATTCATTCTCAATCTCGGGGAGAGAAGCATAGTACTATTGAGGTTGAAGGCGAGAATTTGGAAGACCATCCTCGGAGCTATTTGATGATGATGAAGTTGGAGGTTTTGCCTTTTTGCCTTTAGTCTTAGCCACTCGCTCGTCACTCAAGGGCACAAAAATGTGAGGGATGAGCTCATAGTCAAGCTTCAACCCTTTTGGGCTTGGTGGAATGGGTGCAAAGGCTCTATAGAGACGGATGAGAAGCATCCCGTAAGGAAGAGCAATCGATCCTTGAGTTGGAATGTCAATCATTCTCCTAGCAATGTAGTAGGCTAAATTGAATGGTTGACGGGTGGACAAGTTGTAGAGAATGTGACAAAGGCAAGCATTGATATGGTCCCTATTTCCTATAGTGCTAATGACATTGGCTCTAATGAGTTCCTCCCATTTCTTAAATTCGGGCTTAAGTTCATTGAGCTCCGTTCCATATGGATCTCGGTTCACCTCCTTTCCCTTTCGGGTGACACGGGTTGGAGCGGCCCTTGCATTAAAAAGGTGCTCACGGATGACATCCTTATCCGCTAAATGAGTTTGGTAGGGAAGAGAGCGGTCATTGATTGCATCAAGGATAGTGAGTGACCACTTATCCGAGTAGACGCATGTCCCTCGGTTGGGAATTCCTAGCACTTGAGCAAATTGGGTTAAGGATATGGTGTAGTCGTTTTGATTGATCCTAAATCTAAGGCTAAATTCATCATCCTCATCAATGAAACCGGTAACACTAGCATAGAATTCTAACACAAAACTAGGACAAATTGGTTCATCGATGTCAAGGAGACAATCGAAGTGAATGGCGGCTAGTTCTTGGCGGAGATTGGTTCCGTCGACAAAGGAGGAGTGAATGGTTCTACCCTAATGGAAATACCTTTGTTCTAGACTCTTAAAAATTTCGACTTGTTCTTTGGAGAGGCCCTTGGTTTTGTGATGTTTGGGAATGTAGTTGAGAGTATCCTTGTGATCATAGAATCTTGTGGCTACCATGGTTATTCCTATGAGCAAGAATTTGCATGTTAAAAATGAGAACAAACTTAACGTTTTGGTTCTAGTGTGTGCCTATATGAAAACGATTTGGAGTTGTGGTTATCTCGACTCATTTTATGCATACAATGGTTTTTAGTGGGGGTGTTTGGCAAAAGGCATGAGATAACCCAAACGCTCCTAATTCAATGTGGCTTCATTTGAATATACCCGAGAATACATATTAGTTATGTATTACCTTTAGTGTTCAAGAGCATGCAAGTGATGAAAATTTACGTTTCTATTTGTATTAGCAATGAAAAATTGTTTTCCTACAAGTGAGAAGTTTTTCAAAATTTTTTGACATGGGGTGTTTGGTTATTTGAATAAAACCTTATAGTCATTATCTTTTGATTAGTGGGAAACATGATTTGTTTATGCAATGTGACAATGTAGTACCTAATTTCAATGACTAGTTATGCAATTTGCCAATTGAATCCATGTTTTGTACAAGAATATACATAATCCATATGTAATGATTTTTGTGCACAAATTGGAATCCTAGACTCATAATTAAGAGATAAAATGTAGTTAGGATACTTACAATGATGTTATCTTGAGTGATTAGTGGGTGAGAAAATGTCAGCAATGAGTTAGGTCTAATGTTTACAAATTTTGGTAAAGTAGGTTGTGAGGAAGAAGATGTTTTGTAGGTAGTAGTTTTGCTACTGTTGTCACCACGGACCAGACGGCACCCAAAAAATGGTTCCGCCTTTGTTGTCGTTTGGTGCAGTGGGAACAGTAGCTGTTTTAAACAAATTTGTTTTGTTTTGTTTGTTCTATGGTTTAGACTTTAGACTATGTTTTACCTACATGTTTGGTTCCATTAACCCCAAACCAAGTCTAAGAAGATTAAATGGTTCTCGTTTGAGAGGTTTAGTTATAATGTCGACAATGTTATCTTCGGAGGATACTTTCTCAATTGAGATGTTTCCTTTTTGAACATTGTCGTGAAGAAAGTGATGACAGATTTCAATATGCTTCGTACGAGCATGTTGGACGGGATTTTTGCTGAGATCAATAGCTCCTTTGTTGTCGCAAAATATAACAATATCGTTGAGATGAATTCCGTAATCCACGAGAGCTTGCTTCATCCAAAGAGCTTGCTGACATGCTTTTCCGGCTGAGACGTATTCGGCTTCAATAGTTGAGATAGCTAAAGCCGTTTGCTTCTTTGCAAACCATGAGGTGAGACAATGTCCGACAAAAGTGCAAATACCACTTGTACTCTTTCTATCGACATAGTCACCGGCATGGTCCGAGTCGGCATACACTATAGCTTCTACACCCGTTCATTTGGGATACCATAATCCTAAACATGTCGTTCCCTTAATGTATCTAAAAATCTTTTCAAAGCTTCTAAGCGTGATACCTTGGGATTTTCTTGAAAGCGAGCGCATAGACAAACACTAAACATAATGTCGGGTCTACTAGCCGTGAGATAGAGTAGGCTACCAATCATTCCTCTATATTTAGTGTTATCTACCGATTCACCTTCCTCATCCTTGGTGAGTTTAGTGTCCGAAGACATGAGTGTCTTAGTTGGTTTTGAGTCTTCAAGACCAAATTTCTTAAGCATATCTTTTATATATTTAGATTGGTTAAAGAATATGTCATCTTCTAGTTGTTTAATTTGAATTCCTAGAAAGAAGTTTAATTCACCCATCATACTCATCTCAAACTCATCGTGCATGATTTTAGAGAAATCATCACATAGCTCTTGACAAGTTGATCCGAATATGATATCGTCAACATATATTTGAACAATGATAATGTGTGATTCCTTTTTCTTGGTAAAAAGAGTATTATCTACTAATCCAAGGGTATATTTGTTTTCAACAAGAAAAGTCTTAAGTCTATCGTACCAAGCTTTGGTGCTTGCTTAAGACCGTATAATGCTTTATTGAGTTTAAAGACATGATGTGGCTTCTCAAAGTTAGTAAAATCGGGAGGTTGAGCAATATATACTTCTTCGTTAATAAACCCATTAAGAAACGCACTCTTAACATCCATTTGAAATAATTTAAAGTCATAAGCACATGCATATGCAAGTAAGATTCTAATAGACTCAAGCCTAGCTACCGGTGCATAAGTTTCATCATAATCAATCCCCTCTTGTTGATTATAACCTTGTGCGACAAGCCTAGCTTTGTTTCTAGACACAACACCATTTTTATCCATTTTATTTCGAAAAACCCATTTCGTTCCAATTATAGTTTGATCTTTAGGTCTTGGAACTAACTTCCAAACATCATTTCTAACGAATTGGTTAAGCTCTTCTTGCATAGCAATTACCCAAGATTCATCTTTTATTGTTTCATTTATGTTTTTTCGGTTCAATGGTAGACACAAAACAAAAATGATTACTTTGATTTTGGGCTTGTGATCTTAAGGTTCTTTGATTTAGTTGTCCTATGACCTTTTCTAAAGGATGACTTTTGGATTCTTTGATGTTTATAATTTCATTATTTAATGGTTCATCTTCCTTGTCATTTTCAATTATTTATTGACTTTCTACAAGTTGACTTTCAACTAAGTCATCATCTACCAAAGGTGATGTCTTAGAGGGAGGTGGACTTTCGTCGAATGTTATGTTCAACGATTCCTCGATTCTCATTGTTTATTTGTTTAAGACAATGTAAGCTTTACTAGTTTGTGAGTAACCAAGAAATACACCTTCACAAGACTTTGGGTCAAACTTGGTGAGATAATCTTTAGTATTAAGAATGAAACATTTACATCCAAATACTCTAAAATATCCTAAAGTTGGCTTTTTACCTTTATATAGCTCATATGATGTTTTGTTTAAGAAAGGACGTATTAATACTCTATTTAAAATATATGTAGAAGTGTCAACGGCGTTGCACCAAAACTTTTGAGGAATGTTTTGTTCATTAAGAATTTTTCTACTCATTTCTTGAATGGTTCTATTTTTACGTTCTACAACTCCATTTGATTGAGGTGTTCGAGGAGCCGAGAAGTTGTGTGTTATACCATTTGCATCACAAAAGTTTCCAAATTGTGTTTCATTGTCAAATTCACGACCATGATCCGTTCGGATCGACACAATTTTAACACCTAGTTGATTTTGAATTTTCTTGCTAAGAATTTCAAATTTATCAAAAGCTTCATTTTTTGTTTTCAAAAACAACGTCCAAGTAAACCTTGAGGAATCATCTACAATGACCAAAGTGTATAAGTTGCCTTCATAGCTTTTTATAGTGGATGGACCAAACAAGTCCATATGCAAAAGTTCTAGACACTTAGATGTGGACACCATGTTTTTAGCCTTATGACTACTATGGGTTTGTTTACCAATTTTGCAAGCGTCGCAAAAATGTTGGTCATATTTAAGTTTTGGTAAATTTCTAACTAACTCTTTTGAAGATAGGTTTTGTATAAGTCTCATATTAGCGTGACCTAAGCGTCTATGCCAAAGAGTTGAGCTATCATCTGATGTTATTAGAAAAAGTTTGTTATTAGATGTTTTATCTATTTTCATGACGTATATATTATTTTTCCTAACTTCTTTAGCTATGGTGATACCATCTTTTAGTATTTTACTACCATTTTCTTCAAATAGTACTTTATACTTTTTATCACATAGTTGGCTAATACTGAATAGATTAAATCCTAACCTATCGACATGAGCAACATTTTCAATAGTTAGGGAGTTATGAGCTATCGTACCTTTGCCAATGATTTTGCTTTTGAGATTGCTACCAAAAGTGACATTACCTCCGTCATATTCTTGGTATGTTGAGAAGAGGATTTTGTTGCCCGTCATGTGTCGTGAGCATCCACTATCTTTTATCCACTCATCAGGTTCCAATCCAACTTTCAAGCATACCTAAGACACAAATAACTCAAGCGTTTGGTCCCCAATATCTCATGGTTCCGTTTGGGTTAAACATACCATTTACTTGATTCATGTATGGAAATGACGGGTAAGAGTTCCATGACATGTAATATGGAGTTTGATATGGTCTAGGGAAGTTTTGATTCCAACCGTTATGTTGATAGTTGGTTTGTATGTTATGGTTGCTCTTAGGAAATGGGCGTTTGGCAAAAGGTGTTTTATGTCGTTGTTGAGTAGTTTTTTTTTTATCTAAATTCATTTTTAGCAAGTCCTAAACCTGATGTAACATCAGGTTTTAGTTTAACACTATCCTTGGTTTCTTTGTTACTTTGACAAATTCACTACAGTCCGTATCACAAACATTCTGTCCTGCTGCAGTTCCCACGACACCATTTTTTACAAAGGACGGTACCCTATTTTTGGGTCCGTCTGGTCCGTGCTGCACTGCAGCAGTTTTGATAGTTTGTTTGTCTTTTTCGGCCGTTTTGGTTTGACTATTTGGAATTAACACCTCATTAAATCCTAGCCCATTCATGTTTCCTGGTGTTTTTTGAATTCTAACTATTTCATCGGCACATGCAATGTTTTTGTTAAACCTTTTAAATTTAGAATTATGTTCGATTAGAACATCTTGTGTGAGCTTTAGTTTTTCTACTTCAAGATTAAGCTCTTGACATGATTTGCAACCATCGTCATTTGCTTTTCCCTTTTATAATCGTTTTGCCTTTTCTTTTAACTCATATACTTCATTTTCTAAAAATTCCTTTTTAGTCTTTAAAAAATTATTTTTAGTTATGATTTTTAGACTAAGCTCACACAATTGATTATATTGTTTTTGCAAAGTGTCATCATCAATAGAGGAATAAGATGAGTCGGAATGTACCTCGTTTGACTCATGTGCCATTAGAGCGATCTTATCCTTGCTTGACTCTTCATCATCCTCACTATCACTCCAAGCACCACTTACAAAAGCTCGTTGAGTTTTGCTTTTAGGTGGCTTGGGACAATCTCCTATTAGATGACTTGCATCACCGCATCTAAAACACTTTCTTTCACCTTTACCCTTTTTGTCATCCAGATCTTTTCGGAATGGCTTCTTTTCTTCTCGAGGTTGTCTCACAAACTTTCCTCTTCTTCTAAAGAACTTTTTGAAATCTCTAACGGCCCTGGCATACTCCTCATCTTCACTACCGGAGCAAGATTCGTCATCATCACTTGATTCCGTTCTTGCTTTTAGAGCAACAGATTTGATTTTCTCTCTCTTTCCTTTGATGATTTCCGAATCTTTCTCCATCACCATTTCATGTACTTTGAGATTTCCGATTAGCTCGTCTAGTTTCACTTTTGAGAGATCTTTTGATTCCTCAATAGCCGTCACTTTAGCTCTCCATTTTGGACGGAGCGCTCTAAGAAATTTCCTGACAAAGTTCTTACTACGAAAAGATTCATCAAGTGCTTTAAGAGATGTAATAATAGTATTAAAGCGAGCAAAGCCACAATCAATTGTTTCATCTTCAGGGATAACAAATTGTTCATATTGTTGAACAAGAAGATCAATTTTGTTATCCTTGACTTGTGAATTTCCTTGATGTGTAATAATCAAAGATTCCCAAATATCTTTGGCGGTTTCACACATAAAAATTCTTTCATATTCTTTTCTAGGCAAAGCATTGTAAAGCATCATTTTAGCTTCATTATTTTTAGCTATTAATTTCTTTTGTTGATCAACAGAAATATCTTTTTTTGTAGAACTAAAATCCCCTTTAACAATAACAAACCAAAGATCTATGTCTTTTGATTTTACATATGTTTCAAAATGGTTTTTTCAATAGATAAATCCATTGGTTTCAAAGAGTGGTGTTCTTTGCATAGATTGCCCTTCTTTAAAGTTTTCATAATCCATAGATCGTTTCAAGTTTATAAAATACAATATATTTTAGAAATTCTTGAGCAACGAGGCTATGGTACCAATTGTGGAAAACAATAAGGGGGTTGAATAGTTTACCAATTAAAAACTTTGTTTTGAAACTTATTGAAAGATCAATTGATATTGATCTTAGATATGTTAGTGAATAGTAATCAACAATATATAAATAGTAGATAAGGAAATAAACAATCAAACCACAACAAGTTGTTTATAGTGGTTCGGTCTACAAGGACTCTTTTTCCTTGCCCTACTCCACTCCCCAAGTCTCACACTCGAGAGTTTAACTTCACTAGTCAACAAGCTCCTTTCACCGGCGGAGAAACCTTTACACTTCGCTTACACACTATTTCCGACACTAAGCTAGATGTCGAGTTCTTTTCAAGGGTACAACCACTCCCACACACAATGTATTTTAAGGACTAAAATACCAACCACTCACACTCACAAGATTATGATGGTTTGGTACAAAAATGATGTATGAATCAACACAAGATCATACAACAACAAACAAACAAGACTTCCAACTTCTTGTTGAAGCTTGAATGTGCCTTGATCTTCTTTGCTACAAAAGAGATCACTAATATGATATGAAAATGAGTTAGAAATGTTAGAGAGAAGGAATGTATGAGAATATGATAGAAAGGGATGAAAAAACAACTTGGTTTGGCTTTGCTATTTATAGCCAAAATGTTCAGCAAGCACCACAGACCACGAAACCCTCAAAAGGGTTCCGCCCGTGTTAATTTTTGGTGCCGCCGAGGTCTGACAGCAAGATCACAAAATCTTACCAAAGTCAGCCATATCTATCCAAGATTGTGTAAGATATGTAGAGTCTAAATCTACACAAAGTATCTAGTGAAATCTTCTAAGGATTTCAATGATGCACCACATGATGTCATGTGTTTATTTTTCTATTTTTAGAAATATGTTAAAATGTAAATACATATGTAATGTTTTGTTTTAAGAAATCAAAACATTCTTGAACTAAAACTACTATCATACATTATGGTTTAGAGTCATATCAAGATATGATTAATCACAATGTAAATGCTTGAGTGATGAAGATATTATTTGAAAAAGCTTGTTTTAATATCTATTAAACTTGACAAGCTTTAAGCTTTATAAAAATTAAATTTACTTTTGTCGTTAACAAAACTTAGGTAAAGATCAAAAATATAAATAACGTTTAATGACGATATTTGTATTAACACAAACATCAACCAAAATTTGAATAACATGATTTCATCCCAAGCCACCTTTTGTTATAAACCACAACCCAAATTTGGTTAATCCAATAACAGCCCAATAATATTAGCAATTCTAACCAACAAGCCTTATACACGCCCATGTTTTATCCGAAACAAATAAACAACCCAATAATTATGTAAAAATTCGGATACTTAAGCTCAAGTACCAAAGTCAAACCATAAAACAAAGAGATTATATAAGACATCATATCCTAGTTTGTTGCAACCCTAATATCATTTCTTCTACACTTCACGCAACCACACTTTCTTCCACACACAAACCAAAGTTTTCTTCCAGCCACACACACTTTGTTAACTGAACTTAAAACCTCTTCATATATTTCTTTCTTGAAAGAAATAGAACCTAAGATTTTTTGTTGTTCATTCTTGTTTGAGTCTTGTTCGTGTTTAGATGTAGATAAGATTGGGGGAGTGATGTGAGCATTTTTTTTGCCGTTCTTATCAATTATGAGATAAGATAGTGTCGTTTGTTTTTGTCTACTGTTAACATGAGTAGATGGAATAGGATAGAGGTGTTGTAGATAGTTGTTGGCTGTTGTGGATTTGATGTTTTTCTGTTCTCCCTTTTCGTCTTTCTTCATGTTTTCGTTTGTTGAACCAAGGAGGACCAATGGTCTAAGGTTAGAAGAACTGACAGGTTTGGTTTTGAAAGTCAAACGTCAGTAATTTGGTTTGGTCAAAATCGGTAACGGGCGATTAAAGTTGATAAATATGGCCAAGTCGGTAAACTTTACCGATTTACATCTCCTAAAAGCCCAGACCACAACCACAAGTACTATTACCGACATTTGAATATCGGCAAAATTTAAATTTACCAATTTTTAGGCAGAGTTCAAGTACTTTTTTTTTTAGATTTAGTTATAGACTAGAAAGAGATAACCCAAAAACAATAGTTGTGAAACCTTAAAAAACGGGTATAAAAACTGTTAACAGGTTGTGATTAGTGTTGCAAAAATCGACTTAGGCAGCTGATTAAACGCTAGGTGGGGATTAACAGCGTCGATTTCCACTAATCGGCCTTATTAATCAGTTTGCTAGAAAATCGGTCAGAATACCGATTAATAGGATAAAAATCGGCCAAATCGGGCATAAATTGGACAAAATCGGTCAACTCGGTTACGGATAAAAATCAGTTAAACCAAGCATAAATCAGCCAAATTGAAAAAAAAATCGGTTAGATCGGCCAAATCGGGCATATAGTTTCAAAATTTTATAATTTTATACATAAAAATACAATCCGATTAATCCCAGATTAATCCCCGTCTAACCGATTAATCGCTAGGCTGTACCAGGCCGCCTAGCTACCGCCTAGCGATTTTTGCAGCCTTGGTTGTGATAGTGAAACCTCAACAACTGTTGTAAAAATAGTTAAAGTAAAAAATGATATAAACTAATATGCTTTATTTTTGCTTCTGTTGGGACCAGAAATAAGGACCAAGATGTTTAAAAAAAAAGATTTGAATAGTAACCACATAAATCAACTAAAAATGATAATAAGGCTCTGATGCCAATTGTAGGATCAAAAACTAGTTGATCTGTGGTGGTTCGGGAGGTCGAGGAAGCTCGAAATATGAGTAAGACATGGTATAATGTAGAGAGAGTAGTGAGAGAAGGTGGAAAGATGTGTATTATAAAGAAGAAGAACCTAATACACACACAATGAATGGTGAGCTTCACCCTCCTAGTTGTGACTATAAGTGGTATTTATAGTTACAAATACGCTTAACTATGCTATATTGAATAATCTAGTCCCTGCGTATAAGTAAACAATGATGCTAATGCAATTTCCTTAAATGACATCACTTTTGAGGCTAACAAATGGGCTTAGAGGTATGGAGTGTACGCCCATCAGGTCACTGAACTGCCCTGACTCTGTTAGTAGAAAGTGGAATTAATGTCGCTGATGAATTTCAACGGGTTAACTCTTTAGTGAGTAACACTCTGAATGGCATCCATCAGGTTGATGAGTTCAGCTTTATACTCTTTACTGAGTAGACGCTGAAGGATCTCATTAGGGAGTAGCTTCTTCAGGGGGTTCAACTCTTCAGAAAGTAAACTCCTCAGTGAACCTACTCAGGAACATCTCTTTCAGGGAGCATGTTCATCAACGAGTAAAGTCGTTGGAATTGAATTTAAATTAAATTGTAACGGTTTTGACCTATTCAATGACAATTTTAACTGCAATTTAATTACTACGTTTAATTGATCGTGTAACCACTATATCTTATAATGAAGGGACATTATGATGTAATTAATTGGCCGATTAATTATCATAATTTTATTATTGAGATTTGAGTTTTTCTATTTATAAGAACACACATTTGCATGGAAACCACACAAAAAACAAAAACAGTTAGAAGTGAAAGAGTTCTTGATTTGTGTCAAAACCAAGAACATTACACTTAGTCTTATCACAAAGAGAGATTCGTGATAACCAATCATTAGGGTCAAATAATTTTTTTTGAAAAGTGATAACACGATTCTAAGTGATATCCAGTTATATTGATTTTATTAACTAGAGGTGGCAAAACGGGCACGGGCTACGGGCTAAACGGGCACGGGCCAAACGGGCTCATGTTATACGAATCACTTTTAAAAAGACCCAAAACGGCGAAATAAATTCCTCGAACGTAACACCTCGTTTATATTTAAAAAATTAAATATAAGTTTTTTCTTTAAAAACAATATAATGTTCGAGAAAAACATGTGACCATTATGCCCATTTAACTTCTAAATGGGCAATATATGGCCATTTCAAAAAAAGGAGGGGGCTCAAATGTGCCAAAATCTTTCAAAAGTTTGCCTATTTAACAAATTTTTTTGATTTTGGGCACAAATTGCCACCTCTAATATTAACCCTACTGACAAACAACCATCAACATTTAGCGAATTAGTTGTAGCTAAAATTTATTATTGTAAAATAACGTAAAAGAATTATGGAATTAAATTCACATATATTCCGTTTCCATTAGGTTCACTAATTTTTAAATTTTCATTTCCATTAGGTTTACCTATATAAGCTATAAAAGATTTCGTAAGTTTGTTTGACAAATAAAACTTATTTTATAAGTAATTAATTTAAAAACTTAGCTACATAAGTTTTTATAAATTGGAATCCAAGCCCAGGCTATCTCGTACGATTATTATTACGAACAAATGAACATATAAGCAGTTGGTTAAAGAGTATGTCACGGATATTGTTAATCTACAAACCCTTCAATGGTTCTTGAATAGTTTACGAGAATTAATAATTGTGGACGTATGGTCCGGACTGGGTTAGGAATGGGTCAGGCCCGGCAGATGCGGCCCACTCTACGCCTAAACCCTAATCCATGTCCTATATATACATGACAAGTTATCTCTAAACCTAAGAACTTTTGATATGCTACATAGCATACTAACTTGACCGTCGGAGGTGGACCCCGGGGCTACGGCCTCGGGTCCACTCCTAACGGGTTCTCTTTGTTGACAGGTCTACTAGGGCTCGAGAAGACGACTAACGGCCAAGGAGAGTCGTTGAATCCAGTACGCGCCAGATTATGCTTCAACAAGTTGGCGCCATCCGTGGGACCACGAATAAACTATGTTTCGTGTTCTCATATTACCAAAAAGCAGAAATCAATTTCTAAAGTCGGTAACTCTAAAATCTTTGCATTCTGCCATGCGTAGAACTTGCTTTACCATCATCAGTTTATTAAATGGGATGTTCCTGTTATTCCGATGCGCACAATTTTGATGCGTAAATATTTTATTAACAAGATAACAGCTAGTACACCTTTATGGTATATTGTTCCTGTACGACAAGTTCTAGTAAGGCAACTATCCATTATCATGATGTTATTATTTTTATTATAATTATCATTATTAGTTGTTTAATTCACGTGAACCAACATCTAATATCACATGTATACGATTCATGATTTTCTTTACATAAGATACAAGAAAAGTCCTCACGATCGGACCTATTTTTTATCTTTTAGTCCGCATGATCGGACCTATTTTATCTTTTAGTCCGCACGATCGGACCTAAGAAAATATCCGCACGATCGGAGTTATTTTATTTTTTAGCTGCGAATTAATTCGCGCAGATACTGTTTTTACGGTTGGTACGCCTGTTCGCGCTCGAACAACGCAGTCGCGATAAATCTACCCGCATTAGGCCGTGCGTTCAGACATCTTCGCAGAGAACGCGTACGCGCGAACACCACGATGCTAGTCAATCGCCATGATGCGCACTGGACCAAAGGCCGTGGTATAAACATCTGCGATCATCCACAAACGTTCGAGTCTATGCGGTTACGATAAATCTATCTGTGTCTATTAGTCGCGGTCACGGTACATCTATCCGAGTTTTTTATAAAAAAAAAAACAAATAAAACAATTAATTATTTCGTCGGTACGCATCCCACGACGGGTACGCACTGCCACTTCTCGTATGTGCTATATATTATTTATGCTATGTGCAATATATTATTCATGCTATGTGCTGTCTATTGTTTCAATTCATTAGGTTTTATATGCTGCGATTCGCGGCATATACTTTTAATCTTTGCATTCAGTGTTTTTCGCATATTAAATAAGTTTAATGCTCCTACACGAGTAGCACCATCCGTGAGACCACGAATAAACTATGTTTCGTGTTCTCCTATTACCGAAAAGCAGAGATAAATTCCAACATGTCGGTAACATTTATCACGTTGAATTGCATATTGCGTGTCGGCCTAATTTTGGTCAAATTTAAACGTGGTCCTACATTGAATAAATTTATGGAATAAAATATCACATTATTATTGCGTATTGTTATATCCTTATTTACGAATAAGTCTATTCTTTTATTACGATAGATAAAAAGAAAAAGTCCGCACGATCGGACCTATTTTATCTTTTAATCCGCATGATCGGACCTAAGAAAATATCCGCACGGTCGGAGCTATTTTATTTTTTAGACGCGAATTAATTCGCGCATATACTGTTTTTACGATTGGTACGCCTGTTCGCGCTCGAACAACGCAGTCGCGATAAATCTACCCGCGTTAGGCCGTGCGTTCAGACATCTTCGCAGAGAACGCGTACGCGCGAACACCACGATGCTAGTCAATCGCCATGATGCGCACTGGACAAAGGTCGTGGTATAAACATCTGCGATCATCCAGAAACGTTCGAGTCTATGCGGTTAAGATAAATCCATCTGCGTCTATTAGTCGCGGTCACGGTACGTCCATCCGGGTTTTTTTTATTATTATTAAAAAAAAATCAATTAATTATTTCGTCGGTACGCATCCCACGATGGGTGCGCACTGCCACTTTTCTTATATGCTATGTGCTATATATATTGCTTAAATTCATTAGGTTTTATATGCTGCGATTCGCGGCATATACTTTTAATCTTTGCATTCAGTGTTTTTCGCAGATTAAATAAGTTTAATGCTCCTACATGAGTAACACCATCAAACTTGGGGGGGCTACCAGGGTATATGCTATCACTGTTTCCGTACGCATCGCGCATATTATTTGAAAGCAGAACGCAAGCTCGGTACAAAGACGGATTTAAATATTCGCACGCATCTTTGCCGCAGGGGAGACGTCCTCTGTCGGTTGTAAAGACGGATGTAATGCGCGCAGAAGCACGTCTTCTGTCGCTTCTCTTTGTCGCGCACAGCGCGCACTTCTGCTACAGAAGCACGTCTTCTGTCGCACCATGCTGCGTCACTACTGGTACAAAAGGTACGCCCTTACCCAGGATGCAGCATACGGGTTCCACTTTCACCTACGCAGCCATCAGAACTTAAGTCTAGCATAACATAGCCATGCGCTATCTCATACTAGACTTGGGGGGCTTGTGGACGTATGGTCCGGACTGGGCCAAGAATGGGTCAGACCCGGCAGATACGGCCCACTCTACGCCTAAACCCTAATCCATGTCCTATATATACATGACAGGTTATCTCTAAACCTAAGAACTTTTGATATGCTACATAGCATACTAACTTGACCGTCGGAGGTGGACCCCGGGGCTACGGCCTCGGGTCCACTCCTAACGGGTTCTCTTTGTTGACAGGTCTACTAGGGCTCGAGAAGACGACTAACGGCCAAGAAGAGTCGTTGAGTCCAGTCCGCGCCAGATTATGCTTCAACAATAATTGTATTTGACCTTCAATGAAATTCGTATGCAAAATGTAACGAACATTAACTACCATTTTTATATTTTGTTTTTCGTAGTCCAATTTCCTTTCATTAATTGTCGATAAAACGTGGTTGTAGTGGTTATCACTTTATGAAACTGTGTTGCCAAGAAAATGAAGCGACATCAAGTTAAAATTAAATGATAATTGAGTTTTGAACCATAAGTTAGGTTTTACATCATGCGCCTGGTGCAGACCTCCAAGAGCCTTATTGTACGAGCCATGCTAAGATAACTTCTCATTGCAAAAATGTGTTCAGATCCTGATTATCAAATGAATGGTTGATCCAATGGCGATGGGTGGAGCTGTTAAGCATTCGACCCATAATACCCTAATTTAAAATCTTGTTTTCAACTTTTTTTTTAAACTTTTAGTGAACTACCAAATAGCCTTGACACATTGAATTTCCTTGACAACACAAGCCATGTCCTTATATATATACATACTTTATATACAATCTAAATAAATATGAGACATATATATTATAATATTATTTATATATTAAAAGAGTATGTCCCGCTGCAACACACGGGCTCAAATTCCTTATTAAATATATAGTTGAACTTACTAGACAAATATTAAGTTAACCATGCTTGTGAAGCTTTCCTTGAAAGAGTCGAATTTAAATCTTGACCTAGGGCCCATAAGAAATAACCGCCTAATAACAAATCTCGTGCATACTGAACCTTGGATTCAATCGATCTAACATCGTCATACGAGATCCACGAATCTCCTGCGTACGAATAATAAGAAATTCTTGTGTTGTCGAACACAATCGTTGCGTTGTTCTTCCTATTAAATTCGACTACTTGAGAGTAGCCTAATATACCACTTCCAGGGCCCGGGCCAATAGTAGGGGATCCAACTGTGTTCACATTCGGATCCTGGAGTGTCCATGTTGCCCCATAGAGTGGTAGACCCATGACAATCTTTTTAGCAGACATTCCTACTTTCATCCAAGATCTAATACCATAATCTGTTTTAAGATCATGGTTTGGCTCATATAATGCAGAATGCGACCCAGTGAAATTCTCCCATGAGCCATGATAACCGAAACACCTCAGATTAATCCAGTCAACATTACGATATATCTCGTTGATTGGGTATGATCTAGGTCCACCATCGTAGGAAATGAAGGGCGCGTAGTAGACGGTTGAAGTCAATATAAGGCGGGGCCTTCCTGTCACATTAGCCTCAAATTCAAGCGCGGCACGCCACTCCTTAAACAGCAAACCTAGGTACCACATATCAGACGAATTCGTTGGAAATTCCCAGTCAAGGTCGAGACCATCAAAATTGTAATCTCGAGCTACTTTAATAGTCGAATTAATAAAACTAGCACGAGAATTCTCTTGACTAGCCATTTGAGAGAAAATACGCGACAAAGCACCACCTCCGCTACCCCCAATGGCTAACAGTGTCTTAGCTGGAGGATTCCATCTACTCGATGAATTTGCAAACTCAAGAAGCTTCTCTACATCAGATGTAATGTTGAGTGCATAAGTTGTAGAAGACGGACGAACAAACGCGTAGTAAATGTGAGAGAAGTACGATGTGTCGATGGAGGAAGCAGGATATCCAGTAAATGAAGGCCAATACGCTCCCCTAACGCCTTGATCCCGAAACAGCTCCTCAGTTGATGAGGATACCAACATGTTAGGTTTCGACGCTGGTGCAAAAGAGACTCTCTCGCCATGAAGAAAGGGGAAATTCAATAATGTAATTAAAAAGAGGAATGTGATTCTTGGGCTAGCCATTGTTAGCTTAGCTCTTGCTTTGTGAAGGTGTAAAGATATCATATATCCATTTATAGACTAAAGTGTAATTTATTCTATTCCTTTGTGACAGATTTGAACATGCATTACGTGTCCAATTATAGCTAGAATTAGTAACTCGTCTCTTGCTTTGCAACGGCGTAACTTATCTCTTGCTTAGTAAAGGTGTAACTTATACTATTGCTTTGTGACGGATATGAACATACATTACGTGTCCAATTATAGCTAGAATTAGTAACTGATCTCTTGCTTTGTAAAGGTGTAACTTATAGTCTTATACTATTGATTTGTGACGAAAATGAACATGCATTACGTGTCCAAGTATAGCTATAATTACTAACTGATCTCTTGCTTTGCAACAGCGTAACTTATCTCTTGCTTGGTGACGGATATTATATATCCATTTATAGACTTGGTAACCGATCTCTTGCTTTTGCTTTGTGACGGTGTAACTTATCTCTTGCCCTGGGGTGGGCGGGCAGGGCGACGACCCAGGGCATCAAGCGAACGGGGGCATCAAATTTTTGGAGTTGCGAACTAGTTTTAAGTGATGAATATGGTTTTGTGATGATAAACAGAATAGTAAACAGTCGTGTATGCAAAATAAAGCATCTATATAAAGGAGGTCATCACATCAACAACATAGTTCAGCAGAATCAGAATGCATTTCAAGCTCAGCAGATTAAGAATGCAGTTCAGCAGAATCAGAAGCCAGCAAAGCTAAAGCTTCATCAGAAGGCTCAACTGAGATGTGGAATCATGTAATTAGTCAATGTATATATGTAGTAGTAGTAGTGCTTAAGCCTTAGCTTTAGTAGTAGTACTGTACAAGTAACAGTAGTTCTATAAATAGAGTGTTGTAAACTTCATTTCATTCTAATGAGAATTAATAACTTTTCCCGCCTTATGGCATAAATTCTCTCATTCTTCAAACTTCAATATGATATCAGAGCAAATGATCATGCTCAACCGTAACAACCGTCAATCACCATCCAACTCTGCCACTTCTAATTAACTCCACCGTTTCCAACAAACTCCGACCACCATAACAACCCAAAACCATCACAACAACCACCATTCATCTTCTTTCACTTCACCAAATTCAACCAAATCACCATCTTTCTACTCTACTCAACACCAGGAACATTCTTACAATCACCAATCATCACAATATCATCATTTAATCAACAAATCACTCAAATTTTACAAAACTCATAATGGCGGGAACCACAACAAACACCACCACAACTGCAACCACGTACTACTGATACTGAAATTACACCAAATCACCCACTGTTTTTACACCAAACAGATCATCCAGGACTCATTCTCATCTCCAAGAAACTCACTGGATCAGATAACTACAGTTCCTGGAGAAGATCAATCACCATAGCACTCAATGCCAAGAATAAGATGAAAATCATCACAAGAGAATATTCAGAACCATCAGTGGAATCAGATCTCAGAGCAATCTGAGAACGAAACAATGATATGTTGATTTCTTGGATCTTGAATACAGTTAGTGAACAGATAAGCAACAACTTGAATTTCATCAATTCTGTGTCAAAATTATGGAATGAATTGCAAGAACATTATGCTCAAATTGATGGTCATAGAATCTTCCAACTGACAAATGACATGGTTCAGTTGAAACAAGGCAATTCCAGTGTTGAAGTGTACTATCACAAATTAAAAGGGGTTATGGGATGAATATGATGCACTGGAGGCACCTTACATGTGTATTTGCAGTTGTACTTGTGAAAATGGAAGGATTAATGGTGAAAAGGATCAAAGAAAGAGATTAATTCAGTTTTTGATGGGGTTGGATGAAGGTTACTCTAATGTCAGGGGTCAAATTCTTCTGATGCAACCTCTTCCATCAGCTGCAAAAGCTTACACTATGGTAAGACAAGAAGAGAAGCAAAGAGAAGGAACTGCTCCTAAGTCAATGACCTCTACCATTCTCAATTCCTACACCACCAATGCAAGACCACAAGCCAACTCTGCTCCAAGATACAACACCTATGCTAATCCAGGAAACTCATATCAAAACTCCCAACCCAGGAACAATTACCAATCAGAAAGAAACAATTTTCATCCAAACACTACCAATGGTTCAACCATAAGCTCAAGCTCAGAAAGGAAAAGCACCTTTAAGAAAGGTGTCTACTGTGGAGGTAAAGAAGGTCATCTACAAGAGGAATGCTACAAAATTGTGGGATACCCAGCAGGCCATCCTCTTCATGGAAAATATCAACCATCACAGACACCAAAATTTACCAATCCAAGGACCACAAGGGCTGTAAACATGGTGACTGAACAGGAGGACACAAAGACACAACTCTCTACTCCACACACACAAGAGGCACCACAGAATCATGTATCAGCAAGAATGGATCAATTGCAAAATCAGCTCAATCAGGTGCTACTCATGCTTCAAAACAACCAAGGAAATCTCTTCCAAGGTATCTTCTCCTCCACTAGTCTCAAAATTCCTAAATTTATTGCAACTCTCATTACTGATTTTAAAGATGCTTGGATAATTGATAGTGGTGCAACTGACCATATCTCAATCACACTCACTCTAATGCACAATGTTCACACACTTACTACACCAGTCCTTGTATCTCTTCCTGATGGCAAAACAATCAAAGTCACAACTTATGGATCAGTCACTCTCAATGCAAACATAACACTACATAATGTCTTCTACATTCCCACATTCACATAAAATATCATCTCAGTGAGCAAACTATTACATGGAACATCTATTTCACTCACCTTAACTGCTTCATACTGCATTTTTCAGGACCAGAACAAGAGGATTGCACATGGCACCCTCTGTGATGGTCTGTACTTCATCTCATCAACACCTTCAACTCATACCAGCTCAGCAACCATCCTTCACACCAACACCAATCCAACTTTATGGCACTCCAGACTTGGACATTCTTCAACTACTGTACTTAAGAAAATAAAATCACTTTCATCATTGTTCAAATGTAATTCAAATTCAGTTTGTGATATATGTCCTTTAGCAAAACAACATGCTTTACCTTTTCACTCAAGTACCTCACATGCAAATCATTTGTTTGATCTTGTTCACATTGATGTTTGGGGTCCATATAAACATCCCACAGTTAACAAATGCAAATATTTTCTCACAATAGTTGATGACCATTCAAGAGCAATTTGGACTTATTTAATGCCAAACAAAACTCACACCCCTTCCAATATCAAAAAATTATGTGCTTATGTTCAAAATCATTTTCACACAACCATCAAAACAATCAGAAGTGATAATGGTACAGAATTTACCAATGCTTCTCTCTCAGAATATTTTGAAACTAATGGTATTCTTCACCAAACATCATGTCCCAACACCCCTCAGCAGAATGCTAGAGTAGAGAGAAAACACAGACAATTACTTGAGATTGCAAGAGCAATAAAACACCAAGCTCATTTTCCAAACCACTTCTGGGGATATTGCATCCTTGCAGCCACCTATCTCATCAACAGACTACCTTCCAAACCAATTCATCACAAATCACCATATGAACTCTTACATAACACCACCACTTGATCACCTCAGAGTTATTGGATGTAGAGCTTTTGTTCATCATCATGGCCCAGACAAACTTGATCCAAGATCTATTCCCACCATCCTATTTGGCTATTCATTCACACAAAAAGGATATGTCTTATATGATCCCAACACACATAAACTTATTACCAGCAGACATGTGCTCTTTGATGAAACTGAATTTCCCTTTGCTCATTCACCATCCAATACTACACACTCACTACCACCCATTTCACCTGATCACATCAATCTCCCTGTCTTTCATTCATCATCCACAGTCACCAATGACATTGATCCATCCACAATTATCTCACCAGTTCACACCCACACCAACAATTCACCAACCACTGATCCACCTCAATTAAATTCTACACACACAGATACACCATCTACCACATTACCTAATTCCTTACCTACATCTTCCACTTCCACTGAAACTCACATCAACAACATTCCTCAAAATCCACCATTACCACACAGAGTATCCACCAGAACCAAACAACCATCCATCAAACTCACAAACTATCAATGCACTCTTCCAAAATCACTTATTCACAACATCACAAAACATCACTATACTCACTACATTAATTATACCAACATTCATACACCATCCACTAGACATCTAATTCACAACATAAACACCACCACTGAACCACACAATTACTCACAAGCTTGTATCGGAGGATCGCGATGGGACGAAACCGGGCATAATCATCGCCACGGGTCCAAACAGTACCCATTAAATGCCAGATTGGTCCCTTGACCAATACTGCCGTTGTCAACGTTATTTTGCTGAGGGCAAAACCGTCTTTCACTGTAGCGTACTAAATAAAACCGTGACTAAAATACACCGTTGGTCCCTAAACTTGGCTCGAAGGATCGCGATGGGACGAACCTCGCCCTTTTCATCGTTGGGGGTCCCTATTTTCACTGTTCATACTCGTTACAGGTCCTTTGACAAAGTCAATGGCTGATTTTTGTTTTGTAGTCGAGGGTATTTTAGTCCATACACATTTATACTTTTATAACACATTTATATTTTACCCTTTCATCTTTCATCCTCTTCATCATCTACCCAAATCATTCATCTCCTCAAATCATCATCTCCCCAACATCATCCTGGTCATCATCTCCCCTGCTTCATTGTTGCAAAGGGCTGGAGTGTTTTTATGTTTCCAAAGGGCTGGAGCTTGAGTGAAGCTGTGAAGGGTCTTACCGGATTTCCTTTTGCTATGATTTTTGCTGTCTTGTGAGTGATTATGCGAGTTTTTGGTGTCCTTTTCCTGTTGTTTTTATTTGAGTTGTTATTTTGGGTTTTATTGTACCCATTTTGAACCTTACATATCATTATCATATTTTGCGATGTGATTATGCTCTACGCAGTTATGCAGATCTCTGAATTTTTTTGTTTTGCGTATGATTCCGTTGTGAATTCCCCTATATGATATATAGTTACCATGAAGTTTAGTTGATAGAAAATTGGCTAAATGGTTGGTAAAACGAGATTTAAAGAACCCATGTAGCCTTTGGTTCATCATTGTTCTAGTCCTTATATAATGGCCTCATTTACCGAGACTTGAGAGTCTTGCTCAAGTTATCCAACTGTATAATCTGCAAATGAGATTATCCACTCTGCATTCCTTGTAATCAATGTATACTTGCTTGTTGGCCAAGGTATAGAAATGCAAACTTCTTGACTTTCAGTTGTCAAACGTAAAAACAAATCTTCGGTAATTTTTTTACTTGGCCAGAACTGGCAATGAAGTACAATGGTTAATCTGCTATAGCTCATAAAAATGTGCAAAAAAACGCATTAGAACACTTGCATTTGGCGCACATAACATAAAGTACAAGTGCCGTCTGGAATTCTGAATGCCACTTTATAGTCCTTGTCGGGTAGTGGTATACTACATCTTCTTCTTACACTCTTGAAGACCCAAGCTTTCGCTCAAACAGGCGTTGCAGAAGATAAACCTGAAGGATGCTAGCTCCAATCAGTGCTGCTGATTCAATCAGCGCCTTGTGGACTGCTCTCTTACCCATTTTTTCATTTACTGCACACATGGAAAAAAGAACGATGTACAACTGTTAATATATAAAACTCAAAAGTCAAAATATATATGTTTTCTTAAAACAGTGTGAAATATATACCAACTGCGTGGCGATCATTCTCAGCTTGTAACCAATGTTGTTCAAACTGAATGTTGTATAGAGCTTCTTCCAGTTTTGCTATCTGATCAAACAACGGCTTGATATGCTCTGCTGGTGTCACTGGCAGTAAGAGTTTTGCAGAAGAACTCAGAAGGTTGTCGGTTTTGCTTGAGACCCATGTCAGATATAAGCAATGCCTCTTGATCATACTGTTGGTTGCATAACAATTTAATCAAAAATGGATAAAAGACATGCTGCGGTCTAATTGAAAAGTATGCAGGTGACTTACTTTATTAACAGGTTGAAGAGTCATCTGAGCATAGACCTCGTCGGTTTCAGCATCAGCCTGGTGATTTAGAAAATGCAAACAAACAAATAAGCTTTTCCAATTAATCAAGTAGGTGCTGGTTTGAATTAGAAATAGCTAGAGAGACGCGTGTGTAGTACATGTAAGGTGACATTGTGAAGCATACATATGAGCTTAGAAGGGAGATTGGGGTAGCTGGGGATGTTGTGAGTGTCTTTCTGCATAGACGCGGCAACCTGTTCGCTGTGGCCTTGTGGAAAGTAGACAACGAGGTTGCGTACAGGAGGCAAAGAGACCATAGGACCAGCACAGGCGTGCCATAACTCTGAATTCATTAATTTTTTTGCTCCTGCTATTGAACACAGGCAATTAGTCAGCATTAATAATAAATCTTATCTTACATTAGTTTAAAACATTTTGGAACTTGTTTTTATAGTAGTCTTAAAAAGAATTACGTTAGACACTTACTATTGATGGCATGATTGGTGAAAAAACCACAAATTTATAACATCTGTCTTAATGTTGATGGAGTATTCAATCTTATAAGTATCAAATTCATAATGAAGTTCATTGAATTACTCACAAGTTCAGTATCTTATAGTAATTTATAAATTTGGTGATTGAATTACTGATAATGAAGGTGATACAAGTTTTGAGAATTATAAATTTGTACTAATGTAATCCTACGTTAACTTATTGATGATGCTCCACATAATACTTAAAAACCAATACCAATTTTGTCTAAAAATATGTGAAAATCACATTTTTGACTCTTACATATCTCAATAAAATTAAAAACCGTTTTAAAGTATGCGCGGGATGTTCTCTTAAGTCTAAAAATGATGAATTATTCGGTGCTTGAAAACATAAATATATGAATTACGCCCGTTTATAAAAGGTAATGTATGAGTAGCAAGCAGGTAAGTAACAAAGTGAACTGAAATGAAAAATGGAATAATAATAATAATAATAATAATAATAATAATAATAATAAAGACCATTTAATGAGTGAGTGACTGACAGACCTTGTTGTTCTGCTGCTATTGTTGAATTAGTTTGATGATAACCACCATTACCATTACCTTACCGTTACTGCTTAGAGGAGGAGGAGCTTTCATACTTAATTAATTAAGTATGAATAATCAATGAAGAAGAATTATTTGCTGATACATACATACATACATAAATTGAGAGACTAATTAGTTAGAAGATGCATTTACATAAATTGAGGGAATAATGTGCAGATGTTCATCAACAGATTTTTTCCAGGATGATTGTTGGGGAGATGATGATGTTGGGGAGATGAATGATTTGGGTATATGATGAAGAGGATGAAAGATGAAGGGGTAAAATATAAATGTGTTATAAAAGTATAAATGTGTATGGACTAAAATACCCTCGACTACAAAACAAAAATCAGCCATTGACTTTGTCAAAGGACCTGTAACGAGTATGAACAGTGAAAATAGGGACCCCCAACGATGAAAAGGGCGAGGTTCGTCCCATCGCGATCCTTCGAGCCAAGTTTAGGGACCAACGGTGTATTTTAGTCTAAAACCGTTCTACAGTGTATGCAGCTAGTATATGTGTGTAACAAGGTTTGATCTACATTTATGACCCATCCCTAAACTATCCTTCAAAACCCGTCCTCTTCAAAACGATAATTGTTTCAAGATGGTACGTTGCTGGTGTGGTAAGCAAGCTATTATTCGTACTTCGTGGACCTCTGCCAACCCAGGGCGTCGATTCTTTGGTTGTCCTGTTCAAGTAAGTGCGTCTTAATATTTCTTGTGTAAGTTTGTAACAATGGTGGTTGTTTAATGACTTGTCATAACCATCAATAGGGGTCTTCTTGTCGGTGGATAAGATGGTATGATCCTGAAATCTGTGCTCGTTCAAGAATGATCATACCAGGACTTTTGAGGGGGAGAAATGAGCTTGAGGCAAGATTAGTAGCTGCTCAAGGTGATGTGTGGAAGTGGAAGATTTACATGGTGCTAAGTTGGATGTTGTTCTTCATTGTTTATGCATTGGGATAATGTTTTAACCTTTTATGTAATGAGGCTAGTTGGTTAATGTTGTGTATCTTGAATTGTAGTAACCTTGTTATGAAGTATTCAGTTTTGTTTGTTTCTGATTTTCTATGCCTCATGGCTATGCAGATGGTTTGCAATGTGTTTAGGGGTTGACTTTTAAATGTCAACATTCTTATGATGTTCTATTTTAGCTTTGGTTACTTTTGACGCAAACTATTCACACATCAAGCTTAGTCAATTTCAAAAAATACACAATAATGACATGGTTCCATAGTTAATGCAAATTTATATAATTCCAGCTGCATAAAATTGCATACTTTTCAAAGCATGAGCGCTACAGTTACACACCCACACACAGATATGTTTTTAGATTAGATAACTTGTCCATAGAAAATAAATAGTAAACTAGATGAAACATTGTCTAGATAATTAGCATAACAGATTTGACCTATGGTGAGGCCATCATTCTTTCCAGTGCAGCCTGCTTCCTAGTCATTCTTCGTGTAGCAGGCTGGGTTGAAGCAAAAACTGCTTGAACATCACTTGACTGAATCTGAAAATCAGACTGGGATTGCTCATGCATGATGGGATCGGCAAATGCTTCAGCTTGAAGTTGCTGGGATTGTGACAGGGATGCATCATGTATGATGGGATCTTCAGTTCCTGGCTCTTGATTTGTAGATTGAACACCACTTCCTTGAACTGCACTAACTTGGCTTTCTAGAACAACACCCGTACCTTCAGCTTCTTTATCTGCTGCTACCTTTTTACATTTAGGATGTCTTTTTTTTCCTGCAGCTTTAGTAGGCACCTTTTTGACATTTACCTTATTGGCAGTTCCACTATGTTGAGCTCCACCATACCCTAGGCATGTTACCCGGTTGTGTCCAGCAATGCCACAAATACTACACCTGACACTCTTCCAAGCCCTTGACAGCTTACCATCCTTCACAATCTCTTCAGTTTCAGGTGCTATCCTAACTCTTTTTCTACCTTTTGCGGCAGGCGGGTTTGTTTCGGATTTCGGTGGAACAATTGTTGTTGGCATAGTTGATTTTTCCCAATGTACACTGCTAGTTATAGGCTGGACATGGTGTTTGTAGGTAGCCTCCCAAGTGAGAAGATAGTAACAAGGATGAGCCCATGTTTCTACAGCTCCGACTTGTTGGCCATTTAAAGCCATATTCCAATTGGTAGCAACATCATGTTTACATGGTAAACCTGTTATCTCCCACCTTCTGCAAGTACAAGTCTTGTGTACAACATTAACTACACATTGGTCACCCCATGGTCCACTAACCTGAAACTTAGATCCCCCATTCCATAACACATTATACTTAACAGCCTCTTTCTTAATAGCCTCTAGCATGTGTTGTGCAGTTGGTGTTAATGGCCCATCACTCTTCTCAATCACCATAAGAACATGCATTATCCTCTTCATACAATATTCCCTGATGTATTCTAAGGCTGTAATAATAGGTTTGCTTAACCCCTCTTTAATTTTCTCATGAAACACTTGACACATGTTATTAAGTAACACATCAGAAGTAGCTCTCCCTAAAGATGACAAGTAATAAACATGTATTAATTGTAACTGTTTATACTGCATTTACGAATACAAAGTAAGTGAAACAGATAGATCACTTACATGAAAAATGTGACCTTGACCAATGGATCGGTGGTATCTTACTTAACGAATCATGGGCTGGTTGATTAAGTTTCTTGAGATCAGCCATAGCTTTCAGAAACTGTACAACAGTTGAGGCTGTTGCACATTTCCACAGATGGTCTTTATAGGCCCTACCTTTCTATTGCAATTTCATTTTCTCATGTATGCTTTTAATACAGAATCTGTGTTCTGCACTTTCAAAAACTTCTGCTACAGCTCTACTTATATCCTGCACAAAATCAAATATCTTTACTGTCTGTTTCAAAACAGTGAGACTTAAATTCATGAACAGAGTAAGAGAGTACCTTATTCATGTCAGTAATAAAAGTGATGCTTGAAATTGGCCCAAGTGCTAAATCATCGGATAAACAATGAAGAAACCAAGTCCATGATCCTATGTTATCTGAATCAACAAAAGCATAAGCGAAAGGGTATATACCATTGTTGCTATCAATTCCCACAGCTGTCATCAGTTGACCATTGAAAGGACCACGAATTGGAAAAGCAGCCAGCCCCAACAACGATCTCCCACAATCTTTAAATCCTTGCTTCAGTGCACCTAAACAAACATACACTCTCTTGAATTCTCTGGTTGGAAGAGACTCATCCGGAGGTCGTTCCACATTCATCTCCACTGTCGTATTAGGGTTTGTCTTCTGAAACTCTTGAACATAATCTCTCAACATGGTAAATTGAAGCTTGAATTGACCCCTGATGGCTTTTATAGCTAGGTTTTTGGCCCTTAATACCTTATGCAGGGACACTTGAAGATCGTATTGGTTGGTAAGTTGATTATGCACCGACCTGACAGGAAGCTCTGGATTTGTTTCAACTTGTGCTGTAATTTTCTGTGAGATATAGCGAAGGTCAAAAGCTCTGACTTCCCTTGATTGCAAACAAGTGTGTTGCTCATTATATGTTCTGACCGACCAGATACCTGTCTCACCATTCCTGCCGACAAACAATAGCCATGGGCAGAGTATTTCTGAAGGGTCCTTTTTGGCAGAAAGCAATGCTCTTATACCCCTTCTGCTTAATGGACTTCTAGATGGGCCAATATTCAGTCCAGGACCTTCACTTGGGCCTGAAACTGGAACACAACCCCTACACCTGACCCTTATTCTTGTTTTGTCATTCTTCAAAACAACAACTCCCTCCTAGTTTCTATTGAATGCTCTCTTACTAGCTTTTTTACTTCCCCTACAGTAGCAAACTCCTGACCAGTATAGAAAAAAGTGGTATAAACGCCATTAGCAAAGTGTGCGTGTTGGAAACTAACATGGTCACCGCAAAATACTTCATCAACCATCACAGGTAAATCATTTACCAACTGCCTGTCATCACTTATATAACATGTTGTTCCTTCTTCACCTGAATCAGTAGTCTGACCTACTTGTAGCATACCAAGCTGTGCATCATTCTCTTGACAAGTGTTATCTTGATTTGGTTCAACTGCATTGCCAAATTCACTAGTGTCACTCGCTTGTAACAGACTAAGATCAACAACAGGATCCTCTTCCATGTTATCCTGAGTCAGTTGAAACAGACTTACATCCACATCAGGCTCCTCAAAGCTGTTATTCACATCAAGTAGTGGTCTGCCTGCTTTGTGTAAATGCTTGTCCTGTGTCAATTGAAACAGATTAACCTCAAAATTTGTAGGCTCCTCAAAGGTGTTATTGACATCAACTAGTGCTGTTCCACCGTTGTCAAAGTCCTTCCCCTGAATCACTCTAAACAGATTAACCTCAACATTATCAGGCTCCTTTAGAGCATTGTCCTCATCAACAACTACTAAAGCACGCTCACTGTTTTGAACAGGTTGGCTAGCAAATGAGCAGTCTAAGGTGGAAAAGAGTGGCTCAATGTTTGGCAAATTGCTAGCTTCACCAATATCATTGACGTCCACAGGCAATTGTGTAAGTTGGATAAACTGATCTAGGGCAGGTTCATTATCTATATCATCTAACACCAACCGTCTACAACATGATTGAATAGCCGCAGTAGCAACTTTTCTCCTATCTTCATCCATCTCCCAAAACACAGTCTTAATTGATTGTGGGGACATTTCACAAAATTCTAATCTAGTCTTCCCTATTTCAACATACACGTCTATCAGCTTATGCTGTATGACAACATCTTTCAACAAGTCTAGATTAGCAGGTTCACGGAAAGAAAACAAACCGTCGTCTAATGTACAACCAGGCTTAAGAAATTAGAAATAATTGGTTTGTCCAGACTCATAACCGATTTGGGTCATGAGAGCATCCATTTCATCAACTGATACCTCTTTTATTTCCACAAGATCAACAAGGCATTTCTTGCCTCCTTGATATATCCTACCTGGAAAGTATTTGAATGTACCTTCATAATGGAACATCATGCTAAACGATCCAGGTTCACCCGCTGTATAAAAAAATGTACAAAAACTTTGTTAAGCTAAAGTTACCTAAAAGGGGAATAACTTAATCACTCGTACTAACATATGATTGTAATAGGCTCTAACCAAAAAAGACTTACAATATCTCCTGACTGCAGCTCTTTCCTCCGTTTCACGATCATCATATAAAGGATATTCCCTTACTCGCCACAGAGTAAATCCAAGGTGGTTGTTTGTTATTTTCTTACTCAGATTATTTGATTTTATGATAGACATTGCCTTAGGGTTTTCTGGGTAGGCTTCCAAAACAAGTTTGGGGATGAGCAATGAGTACCCGGTTTTGTTATATTGTACAATATGGCGGGAAATTGGACAAGACAGGTTCTACAGTGTATACCACATAATGACTATTCTACCCTCAGCAGTACCATGATTACGGGTTTATTTTGGGTATAACGGAACGTTGACAACGCCGTTATTGGTCAAGGGACCAATCTGGCATTTAATTGGTACTGTTTGGACCCGTGGCGATGATTATGCCCGGTTTCGTCCCATCGCGATCCTCCGATACAAGTTTAGGGACCAACGGTGTATTTTAGTCTAAAAAAAAGAGAAACTTAACCGTTATCTTCAGAATTGAAAGGGGTTGGTCATTCGAATCCATATAATAATAGGCTTTTGCGCTAAATAATTGTCAATTTATTTGGCTAGTTGAAGGAGGCCTAGCACTTGCTAGCCACCCCATTGCCTCCACCTCTGAACACAACTCATGTCCTTTTATATATATATATATATATATATATATATATATATATATATATATATATATATATATATATATATATATATATATATATATATATATATATATATATATATATATATATATATATATATATATATAGGATAAAGATTAAATAAAAAGACAAATATCCGTAAAAAGATAAAAAAAAATTTTCAAAAAAGGTTCTCGAAAAATTCTCAAAAAATTCCATAAAATCGGGTATGATGGTGCATGAAAAAGTTGTGAAAAACGTTTTTCTAAAAGTGGATATTTTTTCCGAAAAAAAATTATGAAAAAATACGTTTGCGCATTAAATCGTTTTTTTGTGTATCAAAAATTGGTTTTTGCACCCAACTTCTTTTGACTTTTTTCATCAAAATAACATTGTGCATCTATCTAAAACAAGTTGAAAATTTTGTGCATCAAAATTTTTTTGCGCATCAAAATGCGTTTTTTTGTGCATTAAAAAAAAAACGTATCAAAACTATAAATTATAAAAAATGTTTTCACAAAAGTTTTCTGCACCAACATACTCGATCTTGTGGAATTTTTGGAGAATTTAAAAAAAAACAAATCTTTTTATTCTTTTTACGGATATTTATCTTTTTATTTTAACTTTACCCTATATATATATATATATATATATATATATATATATATATATATATATATATATATATATATATATATATATATATATATATATATATATATATATATATATATATAGGGAAGGGTTCTTTTCAGAACCAGAAAAAAGTCGAGAACTGCGAGAACCAACGTGGACCAATCATTTATTTTAAATATCATTGTGATTTTCTTTTAATCAAAAGGGCATATTGGTAAAACTACTGTTATAATAAATGTCAACATTTTTAAATGTGATTTCATTCCTAAAAATACGATTTGACTTTTTTAATGAATTTTAAATTTGTAAAATTAATTTATTTCCTGGACATGTTTTATGGTAATACATGTGCATAATTTTAAAAAAATAACGAATCATAAAATATTCAGATACTATTATTCCAGCATGATTTTCTATGCTATACGAATCAATTGTTATTTTTTTTATTAAGATTTAAGTTATGTTTTGTATTTTATCTAATAAAAATATATTTGCACAAATGCATACTTTAGTTATGCATCAATATAATATACGGAACTTATTAAAACCAAAAATTACAATAGAAAAAAACAAGATATTCAATATGTTCTTTTTTAATTTAAATTCAATGTGTACAATATTATACATGAATTTTAACTTCGCGACATCTAAAACACCGAAAAAAATAAGTTCGCCAACATAGACGAACACGTGTGCATTCATCATATTATATAGCAATATTTTTTATTTTGAGTTATGCACGCGTGGATTCTTCGTCTTCATCATACGTTATCGACTAAATAACGGGATCTAAAATTGTTCACCATCTTCATGAGACTTGTCTACATAATCTTCACAAATATGCTTGAAACATTAGAAAAAAATATCAAATTCTAGCCAATATTATTTAAATCACAATCAAACACATATGCACAATCTAAACACATAGGCATATTTTGAAACATATATGCATAATTTTTTTTTTTTTTTTATATCAGCCATAAAACACATATGCACACTCCTTTTAGTCATTTTATACCAACCATAAAACACAAATGCATCATTGCATTGATTTTAAATTAACATTAAACACATACGTTATCGACTAAATCACGGGATCTAAAATTTTCACCATCTTCATGAGACTTGTCTACATAATCAACATAATCTTCAAAATCTGCTCGAAACATTAGAAAAAAATATCAAATTCTAGCCAATATTATTTAAATCACAATCAAACACATATGCACAATCTAAACATATATGCATATTTTTTTTATCAGCCTTAAAACACATATGCACACCCCTTTTAGGCATAATTTGAAACATATATGCATAACTCTTTTTTTTTATCAGCCTTAAAACACATATGTACACCCTTTTTAATCATTTTATACCAACCATGAAACATATATGTACCATTTCATTGATTTTAAATTAACTTTGAAATACATATGCACACACTTCTATTGATTTTATATCAACGATAAACTACTAATAATCACAGAAGATAAGAAACTTTTTAAACCTCAAGCTTCATGGGAATTAGTGAGACTAACTGACAAAATTGATAACAAATTTTATCTCCTAGGAATCTCATAAGATTTGGACTGTTGCAAAACGTGAATACACGATGGTTAACATCATATGATAATATAGAAAAACATTCACTTGTAGTCTAGAAAATGTTCAGAAACACAACGTATGAATACCATTCAAGACAAAATATGGATAAACGAAATACACATACGATCAAATTAAATCCTATACTATTATAACAAATATTAACAAACCACCTAACATAATCAAACAAGGATCTCTACCCTCTTATAATATAGAAAAACATGCACCTGTAGTCTAGAAAATGTTCAGAAACACATTGTATAAATACCATCCAAGACAAAATAAAGATAAGCACACATACAATCAAATTAAATCCTACCATAATACTATTATAACAAATATTGACAAACCACCTAACATAACCAAACAAGGATCTCTGCCCTCTTATTATAAAATGGCTGTGTATCCTTTTTTTTGACGTCTCACCATTAACCATGACAGTTCTTTGTCGGGATCATAGTGTTTATGGTCGTGTAACACGATGATGGCATGACCGGCGACGAATCGCAGAGGTTGCTTTAAGATAATTCTATTCGAGATTATGATGTAAGAAAATTAATTTTAGATACATCTTGGGTTATCTTGTATCCCAAACCCAAGATATTGATGGTTGCAATGTCGAGCGAATTAAAAGCGACTATTTCAGTTTTGAAGTGTATCGTGGGATACGAAACTGCTTACAAGATTATAGGGATTTGATTCTAGGCAGTTATGAGATAACTTATAAAAAGTTCCTATATTACCCTTTTCTATTTTATAATAATTAAAACAATTAAAAATTCCACATATACAGAATGATTGGTCTACGTTGGTTCTCGCAGTTCTTGACCTTTTCTTGGTTCTGAAAATAACTCTACACTATATATATATATATATATATATATATATATATATATATATATATATATAAAATTTAGATCAAATAAGATCAAACTTAAAGTTGTTAAAATGCGATTCAACTAAAATTTGACAAACGAAACTCTCCTTATAACAAAAATAAATTTTTTATTAACTACAACTAAAATTGTTAAAGTTTCGATATATTTCTTTTTAAAATTTACGAAACCTAGGTGATACACTTTGATTAGAAGTGTAATGTGTATGAAGTTTTGGTATGTGTATCAGATTTTGAAATATTTATTAGTGTAATATGTATCAGGTGTATCACTAATCCAAACTAATTTATCATTTGGTTATTAGTTGCTAAAATGTTAATTTGTATTAAAACATTATTTTTATGTGTATTATTGCTAAAATTCTTATTTTTAAATATTTTAGTGATTTTTTAGACTTGATCTTATTTTTACAACTTTAAGTTTGATCTCACGTTAACTCTCCCCTATATATATACTTTATTATACAGTTTAAATAAATTTGAGACATATATATTATAATATTATTTATATATTAGACGAGTATGTCCCGCTGCAACACACGGGCTCGAATTCCTTGTTTACATAGATAGTTGAACATACTAATATTAAGTTAACCATGCTTGTGAAGCTTTACTTGAAAGAGTCGAATTTAAATCTTGACCTAGGGCCCATAAGAAATAACCGCCTAATAAAAGATCCCGTGCATACTGAACCTTGGATTCAATCGATCTAACATCGTCATACGAGATCCACGAATCTCCTGCGTACGAATAATAAGAAATTCTTGTGTTGTCGAACACAATCGTTGCGTTGTTCTTCCTATTAAAGTCGACTACTTGAGAGTAGCTTAATATACCACTTCCAGGGCCCGGGCCAATAGTAGGGGATCCAACTGTGTTCACATTCGGATCCTGGAGTTTCCATGTTGCCCCATAGAGTGGTAGACCCATGACAATCTTTTTAGCAGACATTCCTACCTTCATCCAAGATCTAATACCATAATCTGTTTTAAGATCATGGTTTGGCTCATATAATGCAAAATGCGACCCAGTGAAATTCTCCCATGAGCCATGATAACCGAAACACCTCAGATTAATCCAGTCAACATTACGATATATCTCGTTGATTGGGTATGATCTAGGTCCACCATTGTAGGAAATGAAGGGCGCATAGTAGACGGTTGAAGTCAATATAAGGCGGGGCCTTCCGGTCACATTAGCCTCAAATTCAAGCGCGGCACGCCACTCCTTAAACAGCAAACCTAGGTACCACATATCAGACGAATTCGTTGGAAATTCCCAGTCAAGGTCGAGACCATCAAAATTGTAATCTCGAGCTACTTTAATAGTCGAATTAATAAAACTAGCACGAGAATTCTCTTGACTAGCCATTTGAGAGAAAATACGCGACAAAGCACCACCTCCGCTACCCCCAATGGCTAACAGTGTCTTAGCTGGAGGATTCCATCTACTCGATGAATTTGCAAACTCAAGAAGCTTCTCTATATCAGATGTAATGTTGAGTGCATAAGTTGTAGAAGACGGACGAACAAACGCGTAGTAAATGTGAGAGAAGTACGATGTGTCGATGGAGGAAGCAGGATATCCAGTAAATGAAGGCCAATACGCTCCCCTAACGCCCTGATCCCGAAACAGCTCCTCAGTTGATGAGGATACCAACATGTTAGGTTTCGACGCTGATGCAAAAGAGACTCTCTCGCCATGAAGAAAGGGGAAATTCAATAATGTAATTAAAAAGAGGAATGTGATTCTTGGGCTAGCCATTGTTAGCTTAGCTCTTGCTTTGTGAAGGTGTAAAGATATCATATATCCATTTATAGACTAAAGTGTAATTTATTCTAGGGAAAATGACAAAAAAATGCATCGAACTTGACACTTGTTGTCATTTTGTGTAGTCAACTATTTTTTTTTTCATTGTAACACAAACCTTTTGAATTTTTGTCATTGTATGTAGCCAGTTAGGTGAATTTGTGTTATTGTATGTACCCAGTCAGGCTTAGCGTTACATCGTTAGTCCTTTTATATTAACGGTCTTTAGTAAATAACTTAAAATTTCGTTCTCTTACGTTTTTATTCGTTTTCATCCGTTATTATACGTTTTCGTCCGTTTTTATACTTTTTCGTCCGTTTTATACATTTTGGTCCAATGCTTTCATCCGTTTTTTACATTTTCATTTGTTTACTTATGTTTTCGTATGTTTTCTTACGTTTTAGTCCGTTATTATACGTTTTCGTCCGTTTTTATACTTTTTCGTCCGTTTTATACATTTTGGTCTAATGCTTTCATCAGTTTTTTACATTTTCGTTTGTTTACTTACGTTTTCCTACGTTTTCTTACGTTTTAGTCCGTTATTATACGTTTTCGTCCGTTTTTATACTTTTTCGTCCGTTTTATACATTTTGGTCCAATGCTTTCATCCGTTTTTTACATTTTCATTTGTTTACTTACGTTTTCGTACGTTTTCTTATGTTTTAGTCCGTTTTTATACGTTTTCGTCCGTTTTTACACGTTTTTGCTCGTTTTCATCCATATTTATACGTTTTCGTCTGTTTTCTTACGTTTTCATCTGTTTTTATGCGTTTTGTCCCTTTTTTTACGTTTCATTCGTATTTATACGTTTTTCATCCGTTTTCTTACGTTTTCAACTGGTTTTATACATTTTCGTCTGTTTTTTTAAAGTTTTCGTCTGTTTTCTAACATTTTCATCTTTTTTTATACGTTTTCGTTGGTTTTCTTACTTTTTCGTTCATTTTCTTACTTTTCTGGAAGAAAATGTATAAAACTTAAGAATACGGACAAAAACGTATAAAAATGGATGAAGGTGTAAGAAAACAGATGAAAACTTAAAAAAAAGACGAAAACGTATAAAACAGATAAAAACAGACGAAAACATATAAAAACAGACGAAAACGTTAGAAAATCGACGAAGACATTTAAAAATTGACGAAAACGTATAAAAACGGACGAAAAAATATAAAACGGATGAAAAACGTATAAAAATTGATGAAAACGGACGAAAACATATAAAAACGGATGAAAACTTATAAAAACGGACTAAAACGTATAAAAGCGAATGAAAACGTATAAAAGCGGACGAAAACGTAAGAAAACGGACGAGAATGTAAGAAAACAGACGAAAACGTAAAAAACGGGAAAAAGCAACGGACGAAAAAGTATAAAAACGGACAAAAACGTATAATAATGGATGAAAACGAATATAAACGTAAGAGAACGAAATTTTAAGTTATTTACTAACGACCGTTAATATAAAAGGACTAACGATGTAACGCTAAGCCTGATTGGGTACATACAATAACACAAATTCACCTAACTGGCTACATACAATGACAAAAATTCAAAACGTTTGTGTTACAATGAAAAAAAAAATAGTTGGCTACACACAATGACAACAAGTGTCAAGTTCGATGCATTTTTTTGTCATTTTCCCTTTATTCTATTCCTTTGTGACAGATATGAACAGATATGAACATGCATTACGTGTCCAATTATAGCTAGAATTAGTAACTCGTCTCTTGCTTTGCAACGGCGTAACTTATCTCTTGCTTAGTAAAGGTGTAACTTATACTATTGCTTTGTGACGGATATGAACATACATTACGTGTCCAATTATAGCTAGAATTAGTAACTGATCTCTTGCTTTGCTACGGCATAACTTATCTCTTGCTTAGTAAATGTGTAACTTATACTATTGCTTTGTGACGGATATGAACATACATTACGTGTCCAATTATAGCTAGAATTAGTAACTGATCTCTTGCTTTGCTACGGCATAACTTATCTCTTGCTTAGTAAAGGTGTAACTTATACTATTGCTTTGTGACGGATATGAACATACATTACGTGTCCAATTATAGCTAGAATTAGTAACTGATCTCTTGCTTTGCTACGGCATAACTTATCTCTTGCTTAGTAAAGGTGTAACTTATACTATTGCTTTGTGACGGATATGAACATACATTACGTGTCCAATTATAGCTAGAATTAGTAACTGATCTCTTGCTTTGCTACGGCATAACTTATCTCTTGCTTAGTAAAGGTGTAACTTATAGTCTTATACTATTGATTTGTGACGAAAATGAACATGCATTACGTGTCCAAGTGTAGCTATAATTACTAACTGATCTCTTGCTTTGCAACAGCGTAACTTATCTCTTGCTTGGTGACGGATATTATATATCCATTTATAGACTTGGTAACCGATCTCTTGCTTTTTCTTTGTGACGATGTAAGTTATCTCTTGCTTTGTGATGGATATGGACATGTATTATAAATCCATTATAGACTTGGTAAAGGTGTAAAGATATGTGTATTCTTAGTTGTACGATCCGTGTTTCGTGTCGTAGCATGCGTGTGGAAAAAAAGACTATTATTTCTTACTCCATTTATATTAAATACGTAGGTGGCATTGTTTGACATCAGAATATTTTTTATCTATGTAAAACCCAAATCATAACCATCATATATAAATTTTTACCAATTAAGAAAGTTAGTGTTAAGGCATTTTTTTGGGGGTACGCAAGAGATTTAGCCAGTAGATTAGCATGTAACTGGGGACACAGTTAGAAAGAAGTAGATTGAGAGATATAGGCAAGGCCGGCCCTGGGGGTGGGTGGGCGGGCAGGGCGACGGCCCAAGGCATCAAACGAACGAGGGGCATTAAATTTTTGGAGCTGCGAGCTAGTTTTAAGTGATGAATATTGTTGATACATAATCTGGCGCGGGCTGGATTCGACGACTCTCCCTGAGCCGTTCGTCGTCTTCTCGAGCCCTAAGTAGACCTGTCAACAAAGAGAACCCGTTAGAAGTGGACCCGAGGCCGTAGCCCCGGGGTCCACCTCCGACGGTCAAGTTAGTATCGATGCGATGTAGCCTACAAGAGTTAGGGTTAGTGTAACCTGTCATGTTATCTCCTCAAGAAGGAGATCCAGCCATATATTTATAGGGCATGGATTAGGGTTTAGGCGTAGAGTGGGCCGCTATATGTCGGGCCTGACCCATTCCTGGCCCAGTTCGGACTATACGTCCACAAGCCCCCCAAGTCTAGTATGAGATAGTAAATGGCTATGTTATGCTAGACTTAAGTTCCGTTCATGGCCGCGTAGGCCCAATCAATCATAACGGCATGGCCCATGTGTGCGCAACTCAAGTGTGCACATGGAACGGACCATACTGCGCAGCCCAAATGCGACAGTGCGCACTTGACCCATGGCGCTGTCCTGTTTAGCCCATTAGACTATATCCGAATCCGCGACCTTGTAGGCGCGTCCGTGGTGACCATGTTCCATCCTGAGTAACACCCGTTCTTACATGACGGGGAGGAATGCGCATATGCTAGGTTTCCCGCCACAATGTGACAGTAAAGACCCCGTAAGAAGAACACGTAGTTCTATAGTTGGGGTAACAATGACATTGCGATTGTGAGAGTCTCACAATGGTGACTGCGTTGTTCGATCGTACAAACAAGCGCGAACATGCATACCAATCGTAAAAACAGTATCTGCGCGAATTAATTCGCGACTAAAAGATAAAATAGGTCCGATCGTGCGGACTTTTTCTTTTATCTGTCTTAGTAAAAGAATAGACTATTATACACATTCTTGTATCTCATGTAAAAAAATATTATGATTCTTATACTTGTTATTTTCCAAATTGGGTACCGTGTAACAACTTGGATGACCTTAATTAATTAATAAACAATATGTCCTATTTTAAGCTTGGACAATACTATATACGATTTATCATGTTTTAATATTTAGCCAAATCACATGGGTGAAACACGATTTGATAAGCCGAAGTCTACTGACCTGAATGAGTGTATTCATAAATGATTCGATAAGCTGTCTGCTAACCTTAATGAGTGTATTCATACCGTAAGTCAGCTGGTGACAATATATGGTGGGCATACGAGACAAAATATTTTGTTCGGGTCCCACGGATGGCGCCAACTTGTTGATACATAATCTGGCGCGGGCTGGATTCGACGACTCTCCCTGGGTCGTTCGTCGTCTTCTCGAGCCCTAAGTAGACCTGTCAACAAAGAGAACCCGTTAGGAGTGGATCCAAGGCCGTAGCCCCGGGGTCCACCTCCGACGGTCAAGTTAGTATCGATGCGATGTAGCCTACAAGAGTTAGGGTTAGTGTAACCTGTCATGTTATCTCCTCAAGAAGGAGATCCAGCCATATATTTATAGGGCATTTAGGCGTAGAGTGGGCCGCTATCTGTCGGGCCTGACCCATTCCTGGCCCAGTCCGGACTATACGTCCACAAATATGGTCTTGTGATGATAAACGGAATAGTAAACAGCTGAGCGAGTTTTGATAAATGTTTTCGCCGGAAAAAGATATTACAATCGCCGAAAAAGAACAGTCGTGTATACAAAATAAAGCATCTATGGGCCTGTTTGGCAATGGCTTTTTGGAAGAGCTGTTAGTTTTTTGTTACAAATTAATCTCCTATAAACTAAGTAGCTTCGTTTGGATGTATTAACTACAAGCTTTTATTTCAAACAAATAGCTCCAAATTGAAAAGCTGATTCATGAAACTTTTTAAATATCTTGGAGCTGTTAAGACTTTAAATTACTGATATACCCTCCAAACATTTATTTACAATTATAGATTTGTCCTTTTATGTCATTTTACATCTTATAATCATATTTAACAGCTAATTTACCAAACACTTTTATTGAAAACAGAATACAGCTTGTAGCTCATGTTAACATCTTTGCAGTTTACAGCTTACAACTTACAGTTTACAGCTTACAGCATACAGCTTACAGTTTACAGCTTACAGCATACAGCTTACAGCTAGTTTTGCCAAACATACCCTATAGCTACAAATACAAGTACACAACCCAACCATGCCAACTTTATTTGGAGCTATGAATAATAGAAGTATGATATGCGTGTCGTTAAAGTATAAAATGGAGATGACACATTCCAAAGCTACATTAAACAAGCTTATACTTTTTGGTGCACTTTTTTTTTTATATCTTTTTTTTGTGTGTTGCTTTACATTTACACGTTTTCATATGTGAATTAACAAACAAACCTGATTTAGCAAACTAGACGCGTGTCACGAATATGTATTTTTATAGCGAAAATCCAACAAAATGCGACCCTCGTTGTAATTTAACAAATTTTCTTGATCATGACCATTAAATTCATGTTTAAGTAATTAAGTTACCAATTAAGTTAAGATAGGCATGCAATTTCAGAAGCATAAAGCCACTTATTCTTGTTTTAGCAAAAAGCCCACATATTCAGTTTAGTAAAAGCCCACTTTCCTAATTAGGTCCATATCTGATGTCTTTAGTCGATTTGAGGTTGCATTTCTAACATTCATGTTGTTACTTTTTCATTTAAGTTGTACACTTGTACACACATTATTACTATTAAGAACTTACAACTATTTTGATTAAATTTTAGATGATATACATGATTCGTTTACATAAAAAACATTAAATTACATGCAATATTTACACATAATTGAAGTGGTGTACGTTTTTCATCGTTTGTGCATGGCCTTTCTTTGAGTTCACACATTTTTTTTAAAAAAAAACTGGGAAGACAGTAGTACACACATTATTAGCAACGAGTTTCATATTCATAAGTCATAACTATTGTTACATGATATCTAATATCGATTTTTGTGTTAGAAATTTGTAGATCCAAGGATCTTGAATCAAACACATATGTAAGCATCCTTTCAAGTTTCAACTTTGTTAGAATTCCTATGGTAGTGCGAATATCTTTTTCGTAAAACAAAAAAAAAAAAAAAAAAAAGAAAAAGATAATCTAGCAACAATCACTTCAAATAGAAGGGACTAAAAATTCCACTAATCACTATATCCTTTTACTTAATTATATTCTCAATAATCCTCTTACTTTGGCATGTTACTCATCCGAACAATTGGAAAAGTGTATGAACGTTATGTTTGATGGGTAACATGTGAAAGTAGGAGGATAAACAGTATATAAGCGGAAGAACACATCTTTTCTAAAAATTTATTATTACATCATAAATAACTTTAATCAATCTTATTAGGTGCCAATACGAAATCCTAGCAAAAGCTCTTATTTGGTGCCAATACAACTATACAAACTCACGGCCCCGTCCATGTCAAAGACTACCACCATATTAGTCTTATTTGGTGCCAATACAAAGTCATAGCAAAATTCTTGCTAATAGACTTATGAAATTTATTCATTCGATGGTAAGTGAGGTACAAACAAGTGAACAACTTATATAAAAGGTAGGCAAATCATTGATGACCCATTGATGGTGAATGAAATTATTTCTTGGGTTTCTAAGAAGAATGAACGTCTTTTCATCTTGAAAGTGGACTTTGAAAAAGCGTTTGATTCTATCAATTGGAGCTTCTTGAACCACACCATGAAGCAAATGAGTTTCTCTCAAAAGTGGAGAAAATGGATAATGGGTGTTTGGATTCATCTTTTGGCTCGGTTCTTGTCAATGGCTCACCAAGAGGACCTTTCTAGCTTAATCAAGTGGGGAGACTCGGGCCCATTTCCAACGTTAGGGAAGATATGTTTTGATGCAGTTGTTCAAACAATGTTTTGGATCATTTGAAGGTACTGAAACCAGTTGTGCTTTGTTGTAAAAAGACCAAGGAGAGACACATTAAGTGAGGAGATAAAAATCATTTCACACACTTGGATCCTTCATCGAAATAGGAAATTCATCTCTAATTGGTTTGATTGGATCTTCGATCCAAAGCTTGCTTGTACAAAAACTATGTAATCACGTTTTTTGTCTAGCTTCTTTCTAGTTTTGTTTTATATAATATCCGCGGTAAAAAAAAACTAAAATCAGAATAAAATAGTCAATTAATAGTTATCATTAGTTAAATTAAAAGTTAAACCAATCATTTCTTAATCAAATTTTCAAATTCAAATAGTTGAAACATCAAAATCAGATTTCCCTCAAACATTTAAAACTCATTATTTAATTTTGTATCAACCAATACAAGCTACTTATATAAAATGGACCATCCCATTAACACCTTTATACAACATTTCTTAAAGGCTCCAAGATACAAAAAGGTGAGACATCAATTTTTCAAAATCCAAGTTCATGAGCAAACATGCCTGAATACTCATTTTCCTCATCAAAAACCTCATCATCTTATAGACACATCAATCATAATTCTTCATTTGTTGTTCAAATTGTATCCAAATCGTTGTCAGATGGATTGCTAAGCAAGTTCGTGGACACATCCGAATTCAGTTTTGATTACGAAACATGTGGATTATGGTCTCCCCCTATCACTCCTCCAAGATACTTCTTAACGTCACCTAATGGTTACATTTGCTCAGTTGACGACTTGCTCAAGAAGCTACATAGCATTCGCCAGACCAAACTATCAAGATTCAAGAAATTTGTATGTTGTTGTTTTGATATGTGATACAAGTTTTTTTCTTTTCTGGAATTTGTGATTAGCTTGAATTTTTTTGAATCGTCACTGAAGTGACGGTTAACGTGGTTTATGTAACTTTGAGCTTCTTTTGTTAGGATGGTAACATGTAAGATAGCCTTTGTTTCGATTTTGTATCATTACTTGTTAATTTATAAAAATCACTTGATTATATTGACATGGGTTGATGAGTGCGTTCCTTCTTCATACATGATCGATCAAGCACGTTACGTCATTAGGTAATATAACACCGTTGAGCATCGTTTGATATTTGTCTTAGTAATGATAGCGTAATGTTTGTGTCGTTTAATACATTGTTACTTAATTTGCACTGTTAATATTGTAGTTCCAAAAGTTTGCAGAGGTACAGTTTATACTAAATACGTTGCTTTTGAGTATCTTCGGAGAGGTACAGTATCTTAGAAGTGGTAAGATCGATCTTTTTCTTTTTTTTAAACTTACGAGTGATACATCAAGATCGGTTATGTTTTCCAAAGCATGTATGCTCGTGCAAATATATGAAAATACATTAGCTTTAGTTTTCAGTTAACCTTGGTTTTAGAAAACCTGAACTTTTGATCGACAAACAAATCATTTTTAATTCTAAACTTTAAAGTATATTTGATGAGATGCGTACAATATATATTTATATAAGACAAGAACAACCTTTAACCTAACGAAATTAATGTGACACCAACTTATAATTTAACTAGTGAACATACAAATTCAATAGAATACAACTAACAAATACAGACACTGAGACAAGGAATCATCAGATCACGTACTCAAAACTTACTACCTTTTAATACTCACATCTATACTTAGGGGGGTTTGTCTTTACGTATAGTTAGCGGACTTAATTATCAGCTTATAAAGTTTAACTTATAGCCGAGAAAGTAGCCTTGTGAGCTTTTTCAAATTTACATCACCTAATTATCATTAATCTTGCTAAATAAGCTAAGAGATACACCCGTTACTAGCTACTCATGAACCAAGCAATTGAATGCATGCAGAAACCAAACCAAACCAAACTTTAGTTTACATTCACAGATTTTTTCTTACAAAACTAAATTTAAATGACTCTTTTCAATTTGAAACGAACTTACTTTTTTATGGTTTCATCGCACATTTCTTTATACATTTTTCGGTTACACAACTTTTAAATTTACATCTGCTAAACAGCATGTTACCGGAGATTTTAGTTTCAGAGAAGTAAATTTTTATGCTCGGGGCCAAAATATATTCTTGGAAAATATTGTATTGAAACTCCAAATTTCCAAAACATCCATGCTCAAGACTCGAAGATATTTTTAAAAACTATTCTATTGAAACACCAAATATCTAAACGTCTACACGTATATCCTTTGTTGTAAGGGGTTAATGCGTTTTTAAAACAGATTATGCGTTTGCAAAAGTAGGTTACAACTTGCTTTCTCTCAAAGATATGATAATCATTTCTTTCTAATGGTTTACGATTGTTTGTGTTTTGAAAACGAAATAATATAAGATAATCTACTCCAAATTAAAAAGCCATCCTAACTAATTTGAATGTGTAACAATGACACTTCATCAAGCATGCACAGTAATATGCTTATAAAAAGCAGAATGTTCAAACACATTCTCTGCCAAAGACCACTGATCTCATTGTTCCAAACTTCAAAACAATAATTGGCTGAAATCATCATTCATCAATCGTTATTAGCTTCAACTTTGTTATGTATTGAAACACTCATGACACCTTTTCTTTGTGTCTGTTGTACTTTTATCCAGTTAGATTCCTTTTCTTGCTGTAAATTCTTTTTGTGTTTACCGATTTCATTTCTTTTTATTTTCGCCAATTGTTCTTAGAATCTATTGACTGACCGTACGACTAAATTTTGGATTTTTGTTCAAGAGTTTATACAGTGACGTAGTTTGCTATCATAAAGTTGAAAATCACCCGACTTTACGTCCATTGGATTTATGTGTCAAAATGTTGTGGCGGCCTACGATCTTTTTGTTTGTCAACATTGGATATGTGTTAAACTTCAAAGGTAAGTGATGCCCATTGGTGTGGTCACTTTCCTGTCATTTTAAGACTGATTATAAGGTCCTAATTAGTTTGATAAATTATACTTTTTAAGTTAAACCTTTTATGCAGTCCATCAAAAAGAAGTCATTTACCTTTAAACATGATGATTTCTAGTTTAATTTAGTACTTTAGTTTTGATTAATTTATTTTGTCTTTATTGAAAGTTAGTTAAGTTGGGATTATAGTAGGTTAGTATTACGAGTATTATTTTTTGTACCAAAACTTCCTATGCATCATGACCATGTATTAGAACCTTTCTCTTATACCAATACTGAATCTCATGCTTTCAGTTTGTTTCTGGCAAGAAAACACAGACTAGCATTCACTATACATTCTTGTGTTTTATTATTAGGCAGGGTGTGGGAATCTCACATTGATACATTTGGGGGCATTCACAATTCTTTTCTATCCATGTATGACAATTAACCAAGATTCACCAATGCCTGAAAAGCGGTGGCCGCCTAGCTAGAGCTTTGTTGACTGTTAATGGCAGGTGACAACTAACAAGATTACGAGAGATGAGTGACTTATGCCCTTGGACTGTTTGAAGGAAGCCAATAGCCTAAGTGAATATCCAAAACTACGAATGATGTTATTCAATGACGCGAGTAGTTGGTGAAAAATAAAAGCGACAATTGAAATTAAGTAAAGACCCTACAAGATTGACCTTACATATATGTATGCATGCACATCATGATAAAACATGTTAATGAATATAACTTGTGACAAATATGTACCAATGTGCAAATATGCTCCAATAATGTATACATCATTACTGTGACATGTAGCAAAGGAAGGTTGAGCAAGTCAATACAGAGATTATAAATACTACACAAAGGATTATTAAATCTAGGACTCGGCCCAGGGCATTGTTCAGTCCAATGGGCTAAAATCAACAGCTGGTTAAGTACATGTGCCAACCTAAACTCACCAATCGAAAAGCTAGTGTGGTTCAAGTCCCGTTCAAGACTCTTTGACAGGTGATTCACATTTTAAAAATAAATACTCGTGTTAGATGTGACTTAAAGCTTATGATCCAGCGTACAACCTTTATATGTTGGACTGAGGATCTTCTTATCACCGTGTATGCAAAGAGTAATTTCCAATTAATGCACTTCCTAACCAAACAAAAATTTGCATATTGTAGACTTGGTTTCAACATATCTTATGTTTCATACCATTCATGAGACATGGAAGTTCCCTTTGTCTAATGTTATTTGTAATGTTAGTGTTATTTTTTCATTCTGTAGATAGTCGTCTTTGTCTTGATCCTTACGAGCCACTTGAATTCTTTCATTCCCTACTTCTTTTCTATCATATTCTTTATTCTTCTTAGAGCATTTGGTATGTTAACGCTCAAACGAGCGTTATTGTTTAACTTTGGGGCGTTAATGCCCGTTACCCACACCATCTTGGGCGTTAAGCCTGGGTCAAAGAGTGCAAGTTACCACAATAACAATGCGTTAAGCCTAAAAAAAAAAAAAAAAAAAAAAAAAAAAAAAAAAAAAATCATTTCACCCCTCTAAACCATTTCAAATAAATTTTCACTTACATCCCCTCAACCTATTCAAATTTAAATTATACTGGTTAATTCTGAGCAGGATAAATTCAAATTCAAATTTGAAATTTAAAAATCAAATATGAGCGGGATTTATTCAAATTCAAAATCAAAATCAACTCTGCCTATATATACAACTCTACCAGAGTTGTTTAGAATACACAACTTACACACACAAGTTACACACACACAAAAATGTCTCGCAAAGATTTTTCTTAACAATTCCCAAGTCCACAACAACTGCCGGAAACTACCTTTCCAACTCCAACACAGTTGCCGGAAACTAGCTTTCAAACTCCACCAGAAGAAGTTGAAGTTTATTCAACACCACCAGAAGATGTCTTTCCGGTTTTCCAACAGGAAAATGTATTTTTAAACACTCCACCTCTTAACAATCCATTTGTTAGCACTCCACCTGTTAACAATCCAGCTGTTAACAGTCCACAGGTGGATCTTGAAAACAATCCATTTGGGTTAAGTGAGGCTTCCCTTCGTCAACTTGAACATGACGAAGAAAATTATAGAGAGATTATGGAACATGAGGCACGCGAGGAAGCTGCTCGTTGTGAACAGGAAGCCAGGGAAGCTCAATATCTTAGGGATAACTACTTTGACCTCATGGAGAGAAAATACTTTAATGGCAATTTTTATTCCTCTTCGAGTGACGAGTGTTGGAACTCAGATGATTCGTATTCTTAAGTTTTACTCCCTCCGTCCCAAAATAATTGGCCTCATTTGACTTTTTGAAGTCTTAATTTCTCAACTTTGATCCTTAATACATTTGTATGTGTTATGTAATACTTGATGAAAATTACACCAATGAAAAAACATTTAAAAGACAATCAATTCATATATTTTGCATCAATTATTATATAACATAAATAAAAATATTTAAGATCAAAGTTGAGAAATTAAGACTTTAAAAAGTCAAATGAGGACAATTAATTTGGGACGGAGGGAGTAGTAGTTTTATTTTCATCAATCTCGTTGTAGTTTTAATGTTTAATGTAATTCGTGTTTAATGTTTAATGTACTTTGTGTTTTAATGTTTAATGTGATATGTTTTTTTAATAAATGAAGTGTTTGTTTTAGTTTAGGGGTTGAATTTGAAAATATGTGAGTTAAGGTTTAACCTTGGGATGTTATGATAGTGGGTGTTTTTTGGATGAGTTAAGGTGAAATGTTAAAGCTGATGTGGCGCTGACGTGGCAGGAAGTCAAACTTTAACCCAGAGCAACATACCAACTGCTCTTATATTAGTCATATAGTAACATAGCAATAACAATAAACAAAGGAAATTTCCCATGTAGCATGAATGTTATGAAATAAACCAAATATTCAGGTTCTTGCCAACTTTCTAATACTAGATCTGATGAACTAAGCATAGAATTTGCATATACACACCACTAGATTTTAACCCTTTAAACAAAGCTTAATTTGGTCGAAATATATATTAATTGGCCTAATTTTTGGCTATTAAAGCCAAAGGTGGTTGATATTTTGAGTACAAGTCGTTTGAGTTTTATCATGGCTTCTCGTTATCTTTTCTTAGCAGTCTTTACAATAATTTGCTCTACTGCAAATTTTTGTGTAGTCAAATCTCTTTGTGTAGCAAATTTATCCCTCCCAGGTATGTATTATTTTTCTTCAAATATTGAAGCAGTAGCTTTAAGAGGCCTAGGTACCCAACGTTTTCCCGTGCGTTTTCCCGCTTAACGTGACCGGACGGCGCGAGTTGGGCACCGGAGCTCGCGTTTTCATGTCCTGAGCCGTTGTGACCAGCCGAGATGGTCCCGGAAAACGCAACACGATGGCGCAAGGTGGGTACCGTAGCTCGTATTTTCCCGTATTTTTTCACGTTTTCCAGTTTTTTGTTTTGTTGTGTTTTCAATTGTGAAGAAGAATGAATCTTGATGGAGGTATTTTAATTTTTTTCAATTGTGAAGAAAATGAATCTTGATGAAGATAAAGGGACATAGATCTATTGAAAGAGAAATCGCTCATGACTGCGTGGGATTGGGACTGGGACTGGGACTGATAATTTAGGGTTTTTTGTGTGAGTTTGAGAAGTATTAGGTAAAATGTTAATGGGCTCTTAATTTGGCTATTATCTGATATTAAGTAATCGTGATAAAGGGCCTAGTGTTTTATAATACCCAAATGTAATTTAAAAAAAAAAAAACTTGTTATGTGTAACTGAGTATGGATTAAAAAAAATCTATGTATGCAAACGTTATAAATATAACAATATTTCAGTTCGCGGAGCATTTATTGAAGCTTAATCACTAGATTGTAATATATCATTACTTTTAATGTATTTTTTATTTTATTTTTTACTTATTTTAATTATTTTTTATGAATATAATTTTAATTTAAGTTAAATGTGCTGGTTTATTTAAATAAATGAAAAAAAGAAGAAAAAACAAAATATGTGGGATTCAAAGGTGTACGACGGCACCAGAAACTGGTATTATAGGAAGGAGTGGGTTTTTGATATTGTGGTGAATTCTGATGTTATGTAAAAAAGTGCTGATGTGACAACACTTTTCTCCATGACACCAGCGGGACGGCACCACGATACCTATTGCTCTAAGCAATTTTTTTTTTCAAAATAGATGCATACTAATGATTTGCACACATATATCTTGCAGCGAATAACGATGGCATCTATCCTTGCAATGATCCTAAGTTTGTAACCGCAAATGATTTCTTCTTTAGCCAACTTCAACTCCCACCAGCTACCACAAATGAGATGGAACCTATAGTTAGTCAAGCTATTGATATTCACTTGCCAGGTTTAAATACGCTTGGTATGTCCATGGTGTTATCTGATGTTGGCCCCAGTTTCCATATCCCTCCACATTTCCATCCCGATACATCTAAACTACTCACTCTTCTTAGAGGGGCCATACTAATACAATTTAACACATCTGCCCCTGAAAATCGCTCCTTCACAAAGGTGGTTCGAGAGAGAGAAGTATTTGTGGTCCCAAAAGGGTTACATGTCACATATAGGAACTATGGCAAAACTGATGTTGCGGTTCTAGAAGTTTTCATTAGTCAAAGAACCAAAGTCGTTTACGTTGGCTAGAAGTCACAAGTTTGATCGGAAATCACCTATCTTTTATTGCTTTCGAGGAATAATATATTAGAGCTGATCTAAATGCTAAGAAATAACCAAAGAACCTTGATAAATCTCTGAAAACACCAAAAACCATCTTGATGTACTTTGAATACATTGTAATGTTTGATCTAAAAAAATGTTAAAACACAATTTTTGGGTTATAGATATTTGAAGTGTTACTTACATACAATATAATGCTCTTACAGTTTTATTTGTTACAAGTACTGATCGATAGCTTGGTCAGGCCCATTATGATTAACGCATTAGTGAGCAAGGATTAATTAGCCTTTACATTGAGGGGTTCTTTCTGTTAAGAAATGATGAGATCATCTTTAACATTATGTAAGAGTCAGATTAAGATATCAAATTAATACTACCTATCAACATATATGATCATGAGGCCATGTTTAAGGAACTCATCCTCTCACCAAATGACAAAGCATGAGCCGGTTTATGTGTTCTTTTTTAGTATACAATCTTATATTAAAGTTTAACCTCGTTAATTTTCCGAATTGTATATCCCTAAGTTAGAACTACTCACGAACTAGACATGCCAAAAGTAGAAGTAATATTGTTGTTAGAAATTTTGATTATTGGTAGTGATATTCAATTCCTAGCAAGAAGTAGGTTATTTACAGTGAATCCATATCATATCACGATTTGATTGAAATTGAGTAAAGACCCTAAAAAATTGACCTGAAAGGGCTCTCAAGTTTGGATGAACATGACTGGTCATATTCTCTCACAGACAAAAGAAAAACTGGATCCCGAACATGAACGGCCATGTCCATCCAAACTTGAGAGGATCTCAATCCATGTGTATGTATGTATGCACATCATGATACAACCTGTTAATTAATATAATTTAGGACACATATGCAACGATGTGAAAATATGTTCCAATGTTTACATCATTATTAAGCTATGCAGCAAAGGAAGGTTGAGAAAGTCAAGTAGATTAATACGACTGCACAAAGGATTAAGTCTAGGACTCAGCCCACGACATTGTTCTTTCCAATGGGCTTGAAGCAGCAGCAGGTTAGCTGGTTAAGTACACCATGTGCCAATTTAGACTCACCAATCAAAAAGCTAGTGGTTCAAGTCTCGTTAAAGAATCTTTGACAGGTGATTCACATTTAAAGATAAATACTCGTTTTAGATGTGACCATAGAGGTTATGGTCCAACACAACCGTTATATGCTGTGAACCAATAATCTCGATACTTATGCTTCATTTCTAAACAAAGAAATATGGAGGACCAAACATGTTAGATAGAAAGTTTGTAACCGAAAAGTAGTTATTGGCGGTTACCAAGTTAGTTAATTAACCGCTAAAGTTAGTTATGGCGGTTACAGATGGTTAGTTATTTTAGGAAGGGACATGTCGGTTCATTTACACCGATTAGAAACCTATATATACATTTGTATGTACAACGATTTGAAGTTAAGACATATATACTTATTCATTTCACATATACTTTGCAATCTACATATATATTTGGATCTAGAGTTTGGGACAACAATTGGCATCAAGAGCAAGTGGGTAATGCGGCTCGTTTGGATACCAAACATACTAACGAGAGAACCAAGGAACACGCTGTGAACATCACGTTCAGTAGGCACGAATAATTTTTTGTTTTCTCTTCTCTTCCAAGAGAAACAAACACTTGAATAAGGATACGTAGAATATAGTGCACGATCATTTACGTAGGGGATTGCAAACGTTCACATCAAACGAATTGGTGGGCAAAACTTTGTTGGTAACAATGAAGGGAAGGAAGGAAACTCTTGACGTAGTAAACGTGGAACAAGAGTAGAAAGGTACCAAGAAACTTTCTTTTGTGTTGGCTGTTAACGCGACATAGGCAAGGAAAGGGCACTTTGTTCGGTTACAGAACGAGTGGGACAAAGACTTTGTGAAACTGGTTAGAACAGGACACAAAATAGAAGAAAACGCGGGGTTTAACGCGGGGAAACGTTGTTGTGGAGAAGAAATTGAAAACGTTACGTAACAAGTAAGAAGTAGAGCGCTCAGGAATTTGTGTGGAGAAGTGTCGGGACGACACAAGGAAACAACAACAACGAGAAGAAAAATCAGAAACATTTCGTTTCGGTGAAGGATACCAATCTGGTACCAAGTTTTGTACGTAGGAAAGGTTTTAGATTTCGGAGCAAAGGAAGAAATCAAGAACAACGTACAAGGAAAGCAACGTGATTAGTGTGGTATAACAAGAAAGGAAAATCAAGATATTATTTTGGTTCAAAGAAGAAATTCGAACATAGGAAGAATTGTTTTGGCTCGTTGGGAAGAAACACGACTTGAAAAAAAAAGGAAATCCGTGGCACTTTGATTCGAAGCAAACAACTCGACACAAGAAAGGAAAAGAAGAACCGTGGTGTCCTGTTTTTTATTTGAAGTATACAAACTCGAAACCAGAAAAAGTAGTCCGAAAGTTTTGATACACGAATAGAAAGTGGAAAAAGTCAACGAGGCAAGGAAAGCGAGGGAACCAACTTGGGAATAACAAGACGTTGGTAAACGATATTTACTAACGCGAGACAAAGGGAATACATTTGTGTTCATCACAACATCGAGGTCACAAGTTAAACTTTTCTGGATTTCAATTATATTAGAATAGTATAGAATAGTTATTTTGTACTATTAGGAAATCCCGAGAACTATTTATTGATCCCGTATTATTAGGATTCCCGGAAGATTAGATATTCCCATATTAGAAGAGATACCATACTAGGAAGGATAATTCCCATTAGATTAGAAATTGAAGATAATAAGCACTTTTAAGATGGCCGGTGATGAAGCAACAAACACATCAACTACACCAAAACCCGTAACACCTATTGAACAATATCAATGCCCTAAGTTGAAAACCACAAACTACACAGTTTGGGCTATACAAATTAAGGTTATAATAGAGGCACACGGTTTATGGGAAGCAATAGAACCTAAGGAAGACACGCAAGTAGATGATAAGAAGGATAAGGCAACGACTGCCTTCCTGTATCAAGCGTTGACCGAAGATGTGATTTTACAAGTAACGGGTTGTAAAACGGCTAAGGAGTTATGGGATTCGTTAAAGAAAAGACATGTTGGAGAAGATAGAGTGCAACAAGCACGGTTACAATCATTGATGATTGGGTTTAACTGATAAGGATTTAAAACGTACACTTTTAAGGGGTCATTTAAGCCCTTAATCGCCCATTTTTATATCCGTTACTGCTTAATTTCGTTCCTTTTCACTTTTTAGGTCTCTTGGAAGCAAAATGCTGGAATGATGCATTTTTGGACGAAAAGGAGTGAATATGTGAAGAAAATGGCTAAGTCAAGATCAAGGCACTCAAGCTGCTGGAATTACACCTGACGGCGTCCCAAACAGAGGGCGACGCCGTCCCTATTTTGTGACGACTCAGGAGCGAATTTGCTAGTTTACACCTGACGGCGTCAGGCTTTAAAGAGTAAGGGCGTCACGAAGACTTTTCTTCTCAAACGGCCTAGATCCAGATTCAGACGACGTCATTGCTGAAGACTGACGGTGTCACAACCACAACGTGACGCCGTCCCAATGATGACTTGGCCAAGACGAAACCCTAATGACGGCGATCTGACGACGTCTCAACTATAAGGTGACGCCGTCGCATATGTAAAATTATATATAGAAATCGAATTTTCAGACTTTAGAGAGGTAGACTTCTGGAGTAAAAACCTAAAACGATTTTGGTCCGGTTTGGACAGTATCTTAGGGTTCTCATACCCTATTTTACATCAAGATAAGTTATTTACTTCATTGATTTTATTATGTCTTCAATTGTATGTGTGTATGCTTGCATGTTTAACATGTCCGGCTAAATTTCTTGTGTGTTTGCTTGGATCTATGAAACCTAGTTATTAATTATTGATTGGTTGTCTCTTATCTTAATTGTAATTGGCTTAGAAATTGCACTAGGCCATCGTTGTGTTTTTAATGCTTGAGTAATCTTTGTGAAACTTAGTTTATAGTCACTTAGCGGAATCGTAGACTAAATATCCAAAGATAACCTTAGTGTTAGTTTATGAATCCTAGAGATCTCGTAGGCAATAACCTTAAGGTATTCTCAAAGAGTTAGGGATAAAAGCATACCCTACGACCTTAGAAGACACAACGCGTTAAGAATAAGGACGTGACAATTCAACCACCAATAAAAGATAACTAGGGAGTAATAGTATCTAGGTAGACACATTTTTAATCATCATATGAGCACACATCAAATAGACATAGACTACCCCTTAGTTTAGATAATTAGATAAGCAGAGTAATCGGTAAAAGTACCAAACCCCCAAATACAAACCCCGAGATTTTACCCTTAGCTTTATAAAAAAAATATAAAAAAAGATAGAAAATAATAATCTTCTTCAACCTCAAACTTTAGTGTAGTACATCTCTCACTAGCATTCCTATTCCCCTAGAGAACGATATCAATACCCGAGGCTTACCCAATACTACACTACAACGCTTAGGTTCACTGCCTAGGGTGTTGAAAAACTTGCTCGAAGAAAAGGAAGTTTCCTTTGACCCTGAACGCTTTATACGCGCATCATTAACTCACTTCAGATGAAGGAAGATGAGACGGTGGATGCATTTACGGCTAAAATAAACGGCTACGCCACGAAGGCAAAAGAATTAGGGAAAACTTTGGATGAATCACTTTTAGTACGAAAACTATTAGACTCCACACACCAGATAGGTTCATTCAGATAGTAGCATCCATAGAACAGACAATGATCTCGACGATATCACTTTAGATGAGATCACTGGAAGACTCAAGGCATTTGAGGAAAGGATAAAACTCTGGAAAGGAGGGCAAGTAGAAAGCCAGGAAAACTTACTATTCGCACATGGCGAACACTCAGGAAACAGAAAACGTTTTTATAAACATGGAGGGAAATCAAATTTCTCACGAGGGAACTAGCAGAATAATAGAAATAGAAATAACTCACAAGGAGGGAACTCAAATCACAAAGGAAATTCGGATAAGAATAAAAGTGAGTGGGATTTGAGTAAAGTACGATGTTACAAGTGTCAGAAACTTGGACATCTTAAGAAAGATTGTAGAGGAACATCAGCAACTCAGGAACAATCAAACCTTATCTTAGAGGACGATGAACCATCACTATTAATGACTATGCACGAAACTGAACACGAGGAAGTGTTGTTGAATGAAGGCCAAATTCAACCAGGAAAATATGCTACAGTGGATGCAAGCATATGGTATTTAGATAATGGTGCAAGTAACCATATGACAGGAATAAAGAGTCATTTTAGGGATATTGATGAAAGCGTAACAGGACGAGTAAGTTTTGGAGATGGATCGTATGTACATATAATGGGTAGAGGGTCTATATTGTTAGGTTGTAGAAACCAGGAACAGAAGATAGTATCGAATGTATACTATATACCAAACCTCAAGAGCAACATACTTAGTCTAGGACAACTTACGGAGATAGGTTGTAAGGTCATTATGGACGGAAACAAGTTGACTTTGTATGATAAGAGCAAGAAGTTGTTGATGAAGGTTGAAAGATCTAAGAATCGACTTTACAATATTCAATTACAGATAGAAGCACCTATATGTCTCTTAGCAAATGTAGATAACCAAGCATGGTTATGGCATGCTAGATTAGGTCATCTGAACTTTGACGATATTGTGGAAAACTAGAAGGGGGGTTGAATAGTTTTACCAATTAAAACTTCGTTTTAAAATATTTAGATCGACTTATGTCAATCTATTTGGTTGTTTATGTTGGACGTTGAAATATATAAACGTGTAATGAAAGATAAAGAGTAAGAAGCACATCACTACGACACAAGTATTTATAGTGGTTTGGCTACAAGGACACCTTCCTTGCCCTACTCCACTCCCCGAGTCACCTACTTGAGAGTTCGTAAACACTACACGACACCAACTCCTTATGGCGGAGAAGCCTTCACAACGTCGCCTACCCTTTTTCCGGTGCTAGGCTAACCACCAGGTTCTTTGACTCTAAGGTGAACCACACCTACACAACGTCGCCTACCCTTTATAAGGTACTGGGCTAAGTACCTAGTTCTTTCACTCCAAGGTGAACTACACCTTCACAACGTCGCCTACCCTTTATTAGGTACTAGGCTAAGCACTTAGTTCCATTGCAATGGAGGAACTACTACCACACTACACCAACGACTAATCCCAAAGGAGATCTACTCCTTTACAACATCATCTAGGATATCAATATCCTTGGATCTAATACTAGTCTATTTTGTACATCGAAACACACCATATCGAATGTACATCTAAGGCACCTTTCACTAATGCCTTTGACTAGATCTACAAGACACCTTTCACTAATGTCTTGTGTCTTGACTTCTAAGCACCTTTCACTAATGCTTCTAGTCTTGACTTCTAAGCACCTACCACAAGTGCTTATGCCATGGACGATAGATACCCTTCACTAATATCTTCGTCTTGACACTTGAGACATCTTTCACTAATGTCTTCAACACTACACTTCTTTGAAGAAAGAAAGGAATCATCAACAAGAAGACTTCAGTAGCCTTGATGATGAGGAAGCATGGCAACTCATGGAATTGAGCTTGCTCGACTTCAAAGGTGGTGATCTTGCCTTTAAGAGGAACTTAGAAGATCACACAAAAACAAAACTACAAACATAGATCTCTTGGATATGAGATTAGTGAGTTTTCAACTCAGGGAGAAAGTGTGTTAGAAAGGGGTGAGAAACAATGAAGAAATGGCTCACTATTTATAGAAGAAAAACTCTACTGTTCCCCGGATCCCACGGATCCCTTCCACAAGGGATCCGTCTAGCGTTAAGCTAGGGATCCGTGGGACGCTCCCTTTTACCCATGGGTATTTTGGTTATGGGTCATGGGTTGAACCATGGATCTTTAGCTAGATACAATGTATCTTTGAGTGCAATGCACTTGGTCACTTGAGTATGGGTTGATCCATGTTATGGATATTATCCATGTATGATATAAGCATGATGTCATGCAATGGGTTATGGGTCAAGCTCCATGGGTTATGGGCTTTGGGTTGTACCCAACTACATTCAATGTATTTGCCCAATGGGTTGTGATACTTAAGTTTCTACCCATTTATATTACCCAATATACTACATACTAGTTATGTGTATATTATACCCAAATATGTAAACACTAGTTGTTGTACATATGTATTACTAAGTCATAAAATCACTTATACTTGTTTTAGTGTTTTATGTGAAAATGTGAATATGTTAGAAACTATTAGTTCAAACCATTTACGTATTTTATTTGTTTCGTTAACATGATTTTACGTTTGTTATCGACAAAACATTAGAAGATCGTAAAATATAAATAAACGTTTTTACGGCTTATTTGTATTAACAATCTCCCCCTTTTTGTTGATGACAAAACATAAAATTATTTTAAGGAAAAGCTAAAATTCGTAAAAGTTTGAATTTGTAGTTTTTACTTTCTTCTCCCCCTTTTTGTCGAAACAAGAAGTGTTTGAAGGAAAGCAACACATTGTTTTTAGGAAAAACATGTGAAAGAAATAAAAATAAGAAGAAATAGAGAGCAAGTAACGGGAAAGGATCTCGTCTTTACTCCCCCTTGACGAGTCCATCCCTATGTAAGGGCGTCAAGAAAGTGATACTAATCTAGTTTGATTGCAAATTAGTTTGCAAAATATTTCGTCTAAGTGACGAATGTGCTCCCCCTTGACGATTGCAATTTTGCAAGGGGATGACACGAAATGTAAACCTAATATTGCAAGTAATTTGCAATGTATTGCTTTGACATAAAGCTCCCCTAGCTTTAGGATGTCAAAGTCTTCATGTGTAAATTTAATAACTACAAAACAAAGGTTAGAAAGCAAGTATAATTCACAATTTCCTTCAAATGTGGTCCAAGTTAGTAGGAAATAGCTTTCTGTCTCACGGATCCCACGGTTCCCTCCTAGTAGGGATCCGTCTAGGCAATTCTGAGGGATCCGTATTAGCTGATTAATTTCAGCAAAGGCGATATAACAAGTAATGTTATCATAAAAATGAGATATGAATACGAAGTAATCATATGATCAGAAAAATAACAAGTAGTATGTAATTCCATTTAATAAAACTAGAGTTATGATATACATGACTCTAAAAAATAAGAAAATACATGACTAGGATTTTCTAAACCAACTATCGCTTGATGCTAGGACACCACTAAAATCTTCTAGCTCAAGTTTTGTTTAGGTTTAATCTCGTCGAAACGTTCGAGGAGATGATAGAACATGAAACGTTGGTCTTCTCGTACTTCATGTATCAAACTTTCAACATGTTGACAATGATAGCAATCTTTGTCATGGCTGGGTAGTGGTGGTGGAAGAAATGAAATGGCTTGATGCGAAGGATCAAGTGAAGCGGCTTGTGGAGCTTCAAACGATGGAGGGATTGGTGGAGGCGCATTTGAGAATGGTTCGACCAAGAATGATGGTGGTGGTAGAGAAGTGTCAACTTCCATATGGTCGGGTGGTTGACTTTAATGATTTCTCATAATCCAAATGGGATTATATGATGGAAACGGCGAAAAGGAAGCCGGAGCAAGTGTTGACTCAACACCTTGATTTTGTACCATTATTCCTTCTAATGAGGAAAATGTTGTCGGCGGAAGCGGATGAGACGGCCTAGGAGGCAAGTCCTCTAAATTGTAGAGGTGTGGTGATGATAGTGGGGATGGAAAAGAGATAGCTCTAGGAACCAATGGTGATGGTTTAGTGGAGATGATATTGTTTGGCCTATGAGGTATGGTGGTGTTTGGCATAGGTAGTTTTGTGGGTACTATCCTTTTAGGAATTGTTTTGATTGGTTGAGTAAAGGTCCTACATTTGTTGGCTTGACCGGAGATAATTCGGTTGAAGAGATTTCGTGTATAACACGAGCCTTTTTCTTGGGTGGTTCTTTGGTAGATAAGTTACTACTTGGAGTTTTCCTCATGATGAGATGATTTCAATAGGTTTGTAAGGGTTTCTAAAGTGCTGAAAGTTAGGATGAAGGTGATGACTATGGAAGTTCTAACAATGTGGTTTATAAAGCAAGAGATTTGGCAAGTGCATTTAAGCCTTAAGCCACTAAGATTCATTGGAATGTGATGATTAACATGCACAAAAGTCAACTTCAGAGTTTGTGCTGATCTAGGAACTCATTTAAGATGAGATGGAGTGTTTGAGTTAGAAAGATGACTTGAAATGATTGTTTTAGCAAGAATTGACATAAACTGTCTTTCGGATCCCATGGTTCCCTCATCAGAGGGATCCGTCTAGGCTAATCCTAGGGATCCGGCTCTCAGCAGCTATGAAAGAGTGGAAATGATGTTTCTAAGATCTAAGATCTATATCATCTTGAGTGTTTCAGTCCTCCTAAGTGTCTTAAATGAAGAGGTGCTTAAGTACTTGAAGGTAATGAGTGATGTAGCTAATGATTGTCTTTTATGAAAGGATTTGGAACTTTCATGAGTACCAATGGATGAGCAAGGATGACACTAAAGATGAGAGTGTCAATTGAGGCTAAATGATCCTAGAGATCAGGTTGTGACTTAGGATAGTGTTTTGGAAAATATCCTAAAGGCTTTGAGATGGGAAAACTAGAATTTGATCAACTTTGATCAATTTTGAGGTAAGGATGATTTATGATCGATTTTGCTATAATCGAAAGATTTCTAAGGTTAGATGTGAGGGATCATGTGAGAATGATGAGTGATCTAGAGAGCGGAAGAGTAATGGGTTTAAGTGAAAATGATAGATCTACAAGCGTCTTGAGTATGATCTAGGTGAGTTGAGTAGGAAAGGATCTACTTAATTTGGTAATGACTTAATTTGCCTTAAGACACTATGTTTAGCTTAGTGTGAGGTGTTCTAAGGATATGTTTGAAATACAATGCTTGCAATTGCATTTTTTTTTTGTTTGCCGGATCCCACGGTTCCCTAAGTGTAGGGATCCGTCTAGCATAAACTTTGGGATCCGTCCATCTGCTCAGCAGAACCTTTACTAAAGGTATGCAATGATCTTGACAATGCATTATATTCCAAGGTTGGTTTAAAGGGGTTCTAACACTAAGATATCAAATGAGATCGAGCTCACAAATAACAAAGAGGTTTATCAAACTTAACAAGCACTATTCAAGAAACTCAAAACATATTTACGATCTAGATTAGTAAATCGTTTGTATTAACAATGGCGTGCAAGGTATATGTCAAGAAAGAAAAGAGTAATTGATAGTATTCACGACAATAGAGTTGTGAGGTGCTAGTTCAAGAAAATCCTATACTTCATCCGGAGTTGTTGTTTTGGTCAATGGAAGCAATGAGCTATGTGTAGTCATTACGGATGGTGATTAGCATACAATGAACTTCATCCGTGAAGTCATGTAGCTCTTCTCGATCAAGGCAAGATAATCGCTTGATGAGGAAAGTGGTTGTGATTAACTAAAGGAAAAATCAATTTTACAGCTTGTTTGATTAGTAATCCTAAGACAACGCAAAGTATTTCCATTGTAAACTTACTTTAGGAAAACACAGGAGTATAGATTTCTCAAGTGAGAGAATGAATATGAGACTATTACTAACGGTGCTCAATTACGGCTAAACACGACCATTTTTACGGGTGATTCCACATACCCAACTTCCATCAAGGAAGCAATTCAACCGTTAGGTCAAATTGAGTTTCTAGTGCAATAAGTTCTCCAGTATTCATTCTCAAGTTAGGAAAATTTATATTCCTACAATGGCCTATCGAAGAGTAACAATGATGATACTTTTCTTCATTTTTATTAATATTATACCGGAAACTACTAAGGTGACGAAGGTGTCATGTTTAAATATAAAAATCTAAAGTTGTCCATAAGGTGAACAAAAATGGTTGTGTGAGCTACTTCAACATATGTTATTGGAAAGATCGAGTTTGGATTTTCGGATATGACCAATTATATTTGCTTTGCAAAATAATTTACTTGAGTATATCGGATGAAATAATCAAGTTGTCAATCCTACTATGAAGCTTGGAAAGCGATCATGAAACGGAAAACGGGAGAGTACATCATCAACATAAGTGTAGGTGATGATCCGATGTACATTCTTGTGGTTTTTAGAAAACAACACAAGAAATATGAAATCAAGAGATCATATAAGCACATAAAACATTTATGTTGCACATATGACAAACTTAACAAGAAGCCTTTTAGTATATTACATGTTTTAAGCATTTTTGAACTTATATGACTTATATAAGTATTTAAACTAACATTTTTGACACACCTAGATGTTATCCCAAACACTCCTTCAAAAAGCACATTAATTAATAAAATAATACTAAATCGACAAACAAGAGAATAAATAGCAAGGTGAGGAAATCACATATGTTATTCAAACAAACAAGCACAAAAACTATTTGAGATAAACAAATAATCAAGTGATGCAAGGTAAGACAATTAATCATTTAGCATAGCATACGAAAGTTCTTTTCATCGCTTTGTGTTAAATATAAACATGTATACCAAGCTTGATTAGTTTCTTTTAAAAATAAGATCAAAACCTTAATTTCAAAAGAGGACACATTGTTATTCAAGGACGAAAACATCCGTCTCCAATTAGATCAAAAGTTTGTGCAAAAGTTATGACCGAAAAATGACTTTCTATTATGAATCAATGATTCTGTAAATTATTGTCTTGAATCAATTTATGAAATCATTTTTAAATGAAAGTAGACTCAAATACCTTTAAAACGATAGGTGGCACGACTTCTAATGACTTACGGTTAATTAGTTATGAATTTTTAAAATTCAGACAAAAACTGTCTTCTGTACCACGGATCCCTTGCTTGAGGGATCCGTCCAGTGTAAACTGAGGGATCCGCGGATCTGACACAGAAATACAAAAATGCATGTTTTAATCCGACCAAAAGGTTTAACCTTTGTAGACTTTTTAGTGAAGTTATATTACCCATTTTTACCTTTATTCAAGCTTCATTAACAAGATATCTAACAACAAAACTTTAAAAAAATCAACAAAACACTTTTCATATTATGCTTATTATAAGAGAGAAGCATATATCATCATTTTATCCTCAAGCATTTAGCACGTTTTTGACCAACTAATTGTAACTAAGAAAACATACCTTTGCTATATTCCCTTTGTATGGTTTTAGAAACCATGGACGCGAAAAACTTCATGAGCTTTAAAAAAACTTAATCGTATTTTGGAAAAGCAAGTTGTGGTCACTTTGTATTCTTCTTTGAGATCTCCAGATTCATGTTGTGAGAAAGACAATACTAAACATTCTTTTTGCGAAAAGAAATATTTAGATAGACTCTTCATGATCTTCTTGGTAACCCTTAATCCAAGTATGGAGAATAATTAACAAGGAAAATGTTAGAACATTCTATCATTGTCCAACAATAAACATTATAATGATTTTTAAAACATGACTTGAAAAAAAATCCTTCTTTGTAGTTTTCAAACATACACGGATCGTATCAAGTTTTTAAAGTACAACATACTCTAACAAACTTGGTAACGAAGATCTGATGCCAATTGTGGAAAACTAGAAGGGGGGGTTGAATAGTTTTACCAATTAAAACTTCGTTTTAAAATATTTAGATCGACTTATGTCAATCTATTTGGTTGTTTATGTTGGACGTTGATAGATAGATATATAAACGTGTAATGAAAGATAAAGAGTAAGAAGCACATCACCACGACACAAGTATTTATAGTGGTTCGGCTACAAGGACACCTTCCTTGCCCTACTCCACTCCCCGAGTCACCTACTTGAGAGTTCGTAAACACTACACGACACCAACTCCTTATGGCGGAGAAGCCTTCACAACGTCGCCTACCCTTTTTCCAGTGCTAGGCTAACCACCAGGTTCTTTCACTCCAAGGTGAACCACACCTACACAACGTCGCCTACCCTTTATAAGGTACTAGGCTAAGCACCTAATTCTTTCACTCCAAGGTGAACTACACCTTCACAACGTCGCCTACCCTTTATTAGGTACTAGGCTAAGCACCTAGTTCCATTGAAATGGAGGAACTATTACCACACTACACCAACGACTAATCCCAAAGGAGATCTACTCCTTTACAACATCATCAAGGATATCAATATCCTTGGATCTAATACTAGTCTATCTTGTACATCGAAACACACCATATCGAATGTACATCTAAGGTACCTTTCACTAATGCCTTTGACTAGATCTACAAGACATCTTTCACTAATGTCTTGTATCTTGACTTCTAAGCACCTTTCACTAATGCTTCTAGTCTTGACTTCTAAGCACCTACCACAAGTGCTTATGCCATGGACGATAGATACCCTTCACTAATATCTTCGTCTTGACACTTGAGACATCTTTCACTAATGTCTTCAATACTACACTTCTTTGAAGAAAGAAATGAATCATCAACAAGAAGACTTCAGTAGCCTTGATGATGAGGAAGCATGGCAACTCATGGACTTGAGCTTGCTCGACTTCAAAGGTGGTGATCTTGCCTTTAAGAGGAACCTAGAAGATCACACAAAAACAAAACTACAAACATAGATCTCTTGGATCTGAGATTAGTGAGTTTTCAACTCAGAGAGAAAGTGTGTTAGAAAGGGGTGAGAAACAATGAAGAAATGGCTCACTATTTATAGAAGAAAAACTCTACTGCTCCCCGGATCCCACGGATCCCTTCCACAAGGGATCCGTGGGACGCTCCCTTTTACCCATGGGTATTTTGGTTATGGGTCATGGGTCATGGGTTGAACCATGGATCTTTAGCTAGATACAATGTATCTTTGAGTGTAATGCACTTGGTCACTTGGGTATGGGTTGATCCATGGGTTATGGATATTATCCATGTATGATATAAGCATGATGTCATGCAATGGGTTATGGGTCAAGCTCCATGGGTTATGGGCTTTGGGTTGTACCCAACTACATTCAATGTATTTGCCCAATGGGTTGTGATACTTAAGTTTCTACCCATTTATATTACCCAATATACTACATACTAGTTATGTGTATATTATACCCAAATATGTAAACACTAGTTGTTGTACATATGTATTACTAAGTCATAAAATCACTTATACTTGTTTTAGTGTTTTATGTGAAAATGTGAATATGTTAGAAACTATTAGTTCAAACCATTTACGTATTTTATTTGTTTCGTTAACATGATTTTACGTTTGTTATCGACAAAAAATTAGAAGATCGTAAAATATAAATAAACGTTTTTACGGCTTATTTGTATTAACAGATATCAACAAGATGACTAGGAAGAATCTAGTGGAAGGAATACCAAGAATAAATCATGCCGGACAGATCTGTGATGCATGTTTATTAGGAAAACACAGTAGAACACCATTTCCAAATCAAGCTAAATTCAGATCAAAGAACCCGTTGGACTTAGTATATGGAGACCTTTGCGGTCCTATAAGTCCAGCCACACACTATGGCAAGAAACTCATTTTCTTGTTAGTGGACGATTGTACACGTTTTATGTGGGCCTACTTTCTGACATCGAAAGATCAGGCATTTAGTACATTCAAGGAATTTAGATGGAAGATAGAAATGGAGATAAGAATGAAACTAAGGATGCTAAGAACGGATAGAGGTGGTGAATTTACATCAAATGAATTCACAAAATACTGTAAGGAAAATGTAATAGCAAGACAGTTGACAGCACCTTACTCCCCACAATAGAATGGAGTAGTGGAGAGAAGAAATAGGACAATGTTATCAACTACGAGGAGTATGATGAAAGCGATGAAGTTACCCTTAATTTTTTGGGCGGAAGCAGTTAAACATGCAATTTACATACTCATTAGGGTACCTACGAGGGCCCTGGCAGATAAAACTACATATGAGGCACTCTACAATAGAAAACCGAATATGGAAAACCTAAGAATATTCGGATGCACAGCTTATGCAAAGATAACAATACCTCACTTGAAGAAGCTGGATGATAGAAGCATACCAATGATTTACTTAGGAGTAGAGGAAGGATCAAAAGCATGTAGGTTATATGATCCAATAGACAAGAACAAACATGTTAGTAGGGACGTAAAGTTTATGGAAACAAAACCGTGGGATTGGAACAAAGATGAAGAGGATACGAGTACACAAGACACATTTTGGGCTAGTTTTGTGGTAGAAGGAGTTGACAATGAAAACCTTACACCAGTCAACACAGAAAACGATGATAACACGTATCATGAACATGATCAGATTCCTGATCCAGTTTCACCAATCATACCACCGACATGCAATTACGCCCCACACTCAGAAGAGGAAGTAGAGGCTACTACTAGTTCTGTAGAGAACTCAAGAGATAGATTTGATGATACACCAGTACGTGAATACAGAGATATGACGGAAATATATAAGTATGCACGTAGAGTTGAACCACAAAGTTTACTATTTATGAAAAAAGAACCCCGTAACTATAAGGAAGCATCAACAGACGAGAAATGGATTGAGGCCATGGAGATTGAATTGGATTCAATCAACAAGAATAATACATGGAATCTTACAACATTGCCAGAAAATCAGAAGGCAATAGGTTAGTAGCAAAAGCATATGTACAAGAACAAGGAATAGACTTCGATGAAGTATTTGCACCGGTTGCTTGGATAGAGACGGTTCGGTTGATATTAGCATTAGAAGCATATCATGGTTGGCAAGTACATCACTTAGATGTAAAATCAGCATTTTTACATGGAGATTTGAAGGAAGGAGTCTACATTATACAACCTGAAGGATTTACTCAACAAGGAAATTCAGGAAAAGTCTATAAGCTTACCAAAGCCTTATATGGCTTAAGACAAGCACCAAGAGCTTGGAATGTGAAGCTAGATCAAACTTTAAAGTTTTTAGACTTTAAGAAGTGTAATCTCGAACAAGCAGTTTATACGAAGAGAAACAAGAATTCTACACTTATAGTTGGAGTCTACGTAGATGATTTGATAATCACCGGTACTCCAAGGAAGGAAATAGAAGAATTTAAATCCCAGATGAAAGATAAAAATTTGAAATGAGCGACTTAGGATTGTTAGCTTATTACCTTGGGATAGAAGTTACACAGATAGGATGAGAGATTACAATCAAGCAAACAGGTTATATTAACAAGATCTTGAAGGAAACAAGTATGACGGATAGTAATGATACGAAGATACCAATGGATACCGGTACTAAGTTGGTCAAGGCGGAAGATGGAAACTCAGTTGACGCAACTTATTACAGAAGCTTAATTGGAAGTCTCAGGTACTTACTACATACAAGACCAGATCTTAGTTACTCAGTTGGACTACTCAGCAGATTCATGCAAGACCCAAAGGATCATCACCTGAAGGCGGTCAAGCAAGTAATCCGATATATTAAAGGAACAAAGGAGCATGGCATAATATACAAGAAAGAAGGTGGCTGCAAGATTACAGGTTACAACGACAATAGTTATGGAATCAACACCGATCATGGAAAATGAACTACTGGGATAGTATTTTATTTTGGAGAGTCACCTGTTACCTGGTGTACTCAAAAGCAACCAACAGTGGCGCTATCATCATGTGAATCAGAATTCATGGCGGCTATTGCAGCAGCATGTCAAGCCTTATGGATAAAAATACTGCTTAGTGAATTAACTGGATGGGAAGAGAAAAGGATAACGCTGAAGGTCGACAACGTTTCAGCAATAGCACTTGTCAGGAACCCAGTTTTTCATGGAAGAAGCAAGCACATCGATTTTGGCTACCATTTCATTCGTGAATGCGTAGAGAATGGGCACATCAATGTGGAACATGTCAGCGGAGAACTACAAAAAGCAGATATTCTAACGAAGGCTTTACCAGATTGAAGTTCGTGACTATGCGACAAATGCTCGGAGTTCAAGACTTAGGACGAAGCAACGATCAAGATTAAGGAGGAGAATGTGAACCAATAATCTCGATACTTATGCTTCATTTCTAAACAAAGAAATATGGAGGACCAAACATGTTAGATAGAAAGTTTGTAACCGAAAAGTAGTTATTGGCGGTTACAAAGTTAGTTAATTAACCGCTAAAGTTAGTTATGGCGGTTACAGAAAGTTAGTTATTTTAGGAAGGGACATGTCGGTTCATTTACACCGATTAGAAACCTATATATACATTTGTATGTACAACGATTTGAAGTTAAGACATATATACTTATTCATTTCACATATACTTTGCAATCTACATATATATTTCGATCTAGAGTTTGGGACAACATATGCTCGACTGAGGGAATTTTATAACCATGTATGTAAAGAGTGACTTCCAGTTATTGTACTTCCGTTCCATTCACAACCTCTATAGGCACCCGGTGCATAAATCTGGATTTAGCAAGGGATGTGTAAAGGATAAAGATGTCTACAACATGATACAGAAGGGAAGATATAAAATTTGGCACCACCCGAATGCTCCAAAAAATGTATATTATAGTTTCAATTATGTTTCAATACATTCATGAGACATGGAAGTTCCCTTTGTCTCATGTTATTTGGTATTTTAGTGTTATTTTTCATTGTATGATTAGTCGTCTTTTCTCGATCCCACACTTGAACTCTCTCGTCCCTATTTCCTTCTCGTTCTTGTACTTGTTCTTGTATTGGTCATAGTAATATAGCAATGACATTAAACAAAAGGACTTCTCCTGTCTCACAAATGTTATGAAACAAACCAAATATTCAGGTTGTAGCTAACTCACTAATACTAGGTCGATCAAATGAAGTAAGCACTAGCGCATAGAGTTTGCATACATACATAAACAAACACAACTAGATTTTAACCAATTAAACAAAGCTTACTTTGGTTGAAATATATGCTATTTGACATAAATTTTCGCTATAAAAGGTAGTCGATATTTTGAATACAAAACATTTTGAGTTTTATTATGGCTTCCTGTTTTCTTCTCTTAGTGGTCTTTACAATAACTTGCTCTATTGCTAATGTCTTGGCGGTCGAATCACTTTGTGTAGCAAATTTATCCCTCCCAGGTATGTACTATTTTTCTTCGAAAATTGAATCACAAAAAAAAAATAATAATAATAAAAAAATAAATAAATAAAAAATCATTAGGAAGCATACTAATGATTTTCCAACATATATTTTGCAGCTAATAACGACGGCATCTATCCTTGCAAAGATCCTAAGTTTGTAAGCGTAGATGATTTCTTCTTTAGTCGCCTCAATTTGCCACCAGCTACCACAAATAGGAGGGAAGCAGGAGTTAGTCAAGCTTTTGATTATCACATACCAGGTTTAAATACGCTTGGTATTTCAATGGAGTTATCTGATATTGGTCCCGGTTTCTATATGCCTCCACATTATCATCCCGGAACAACTAAAGTAATCACTCTACTAAGAGGGGCCATACTAATGCAATTCAACACATCTGCCCCTGAAAATCGCTCCTTCACAAAGGTGGTTCGAGAGAGGGAAGTAATTGTGGTCCCAAAAGGGTTACATCTCACATTCAAGAACTATGGTGAAACTGATGCTGCGCTTCTTACAGCTTTCAGTAGTCAAAGACCAAAAGTCATCTACGCTGATTAATTAGAAGTCACGAGTTTGGTCGTAAATGATCAGAAATCACCAAAGAACCTTGATATATAAGTCTCTGGAATTGCCAGAAACCTCTTGATGTACTTTGAATAAATCGTAATGTTTGATCTTAAGAAAATATATAAAACATTTTTTTTGAAAGGCATTAAATTTACAGCTAGATAATCAAAAACTAGCAAGATGGTAGGGATCGCAATGACACTACAGTGACTACACGACTAATGACTTTAGTACAAGGAAACTACCTGCAAACTGCATGCAACGAATCTTAAACCACAACGACCCTCAAACTACAATAACCCTCAAAATACAAAGACCTCAAATGACCCTCAAAATTACAAAGACCCTAAAAATATAGCACAGTTTTGGGATTATATATATTCAGAGGGTTAATTACTTAGATACAATGCTCTTACAGTATAGTATTACGGCTGTTAGGTAATTAACAACTTTGTTAAAAATGTTGATTATTGGCAATGATATTCCTAACAAGAAGTAGGTGATCTACAATGTATACATATCATATCTATACTACATATAATAGAAAAACGTTCAAAGGTGAAAATTTTGAAAAGTTGAATTGTTGAAATTGGTCAAATGAGAGAGAAATGCATAGTGTAATTAGTACTCTTATTAAAACACCCCATTACTTAAAAGTACAATAATTTATTCATATTGTACAACCAATTAAAAGCACATCTACCAAATTAAAAACAACAAATTAAAACACCTTTTACAAAAAAAGTACAATAAAATTTTCATAATTTACAATTTAAAGAAGCTACAATATAATCCAAAATATAAAATAACTAGCTACAGGCCCGCCCGTTGGGCGGCTAGCTTCAAGAATTCTTCAAGATAAAAATTAGTAGAATAGTTTTTAAGATATCATTGAACTTAATATAATGTTCACAATAAAAATAGAACAACGATTTATATCGTTTGTAAGAAATGATTTGAATGACAAAAGAAAACCGACTAAGACTCACATATGTTCTTAATTTGTTGATCAGTGAGATGTCATATGCATTTGTGGGTGATGAGGTTTCTTTGACCTTCCATGTGTTCAACTAAAACGGCCATTAGTGTCAAGTCTAGTCGAGCATTCAATCTACTCCTTTTGATATCTTCACCAACATATTGTTGTGTTCATATGGACTTGCATTAGATTTGTTAAAAGAAAGCAAAAAACGACTTTTCTCCCAAGAAATCAAGAATGGCTATTTTTTTATTAGGGTAGGACATAGTCATTCCATCACTATATTGTGTCAGTTCTGTGTCATATTGAATACTTTTGACTTATGACGTCAAACAAACGACTTACGTAAATGTTATTGGAAAAATCCGCCAAGTAGCATATATTTTTCTTGCAAACTACTGTACAATAGCACCTCACTCTAGATATCGAACTGCAGGATAATATCATCCTGTGAATGTCAATTACTTGAATTAGATTTTGCATGTTATATATGATATATCCAAAGTATTCTAACTGGATTATATGAATTTCTAATGTGTTTATGTTCCCAAACACATTTTAATAATGAGAAATTCAAGAATAAGAAACAATCTAATAGTAAACAAACTTACAAACATCGAATTAGCATAAAACCTAAGATAACAGATTAAAAGAGATGGAGAAGAAAGAGAGGAAGAAGGAGTGAGGGGCACGAACAGTTGCTCGCCGTCAGGCAGAACTTGGCGCCATTATGTGTCATAACCCTTTTCGCATGACACATGATACCATTAAAAAAAATCAATCAAATCCTGTAACCAACATCAGGTTCCAGCAACGGTTCAGTTTGCGTAATTCAAAGCGTTTTAGAACGTCATTTAGAAGTAATAGAAGATTCTGGCAATATAACACACATATACTACAAAGTTCATTTTTCTTAGGCAATTACATATTTTTCATGTTTAGTTTCAATTAACTGCATTTTCTCTTGTTTTGACCCGTGATGTATTTTAACTTATACTGATCTTCACCTTTGTTATATTGATATTAAGAGTATACGATTAACAAAACAATTACATTACACATACATGACACATTTAACAAACCCCCCCTAAGATACATTCAATTCATTGCAAATTAGTACATTCAATTCACTGGAAACATACAACATACCTTTTGGAATTTCCAGTACCTTCTCCTTTTAAGGTGTCGTTTGTTTTTTCCCAATAACCACTTTTTTCCTCTTTTCACTTCTTTTGTCTGCAGGAGGGCAGAGGTTTATGTTTGTTTTTTTGCAGACATAAGTGCTTCTTTTAACTTCTTTCCACTTCTAAATTTCAGACATTATCTTTCACTTCTTACCTCTTCTTTCACAACCCCTACATCTCTTTCTCAATATCTTACATCTCTTTTACGTTTCGTCTGTCTTTTTACGTTTTCGTCCGTTTTTTTTACGTTTTTGTCCGTTCTTTTACGTTTTCGCTCGTTTTTTTTTACGTTTTCACCTCTTTTATTACGTTTTCGCCATTTTTTTACGTTTTCGTCAGTTTTTTTACGTTTCCGCCCGTGTTCTTACGTTTTCATCCCTTTTTTTACGTTTTCATCCGTTTTCTTACGTTTCGTCCGTTTTCTTACGTTTTTGTCCGTTTTCACCTGTTTTCTTACGTTTTTGTTCGTTTTCATCCGTTTTCACCTGTTTTTTTACGTTTTCATCCGTTTTTTTACGTTTTCATCCGTTTTTTACGTTTTCATCCGTTTTTTATGTTTTCGTCCGTTTTTTATGTTTTCGTCCGTTTTCTTACGTTTTCGCCTTTTTTTTTTACGTTTTCGTCCGGTTTTTATGTTTTCGTTCGTTTTCTCCCCTTTTTTACGTTCTCGGCCATTTTTTTACGTTTTCGTCAATTTTCTTACGTTTTCACCAATTTTTTTTACTTTTTCGTCTATTTTTTACGTTTTCATCCGTTTTTTTACGCTTTCGTTCGTTTTTACGTTTTGATCCGTTTTTATATTTTCCTCTGTTTATTTTACGTTTTCATCCATTTTCATATAATTTTATAAGTTTTTTATACGTTATTTTATCTCACCTAACCAAACGTAAGATAATGTAAGAAAACCGACGAAAACGGATGAAAACGAAAGAAAACATACGAAAACATAAAAAAACACAAAAACTTAAAAAACGATCGAAAACTTAAAAAACAGAAGAAAACGTAAAAAAAAGTAAAGAAACAGAAGAAAATGTAAAAAAAATGGTGGAAAACGTTAAAAACAGATGAAAGCGTAAAAAAGACAAAAACGTAAAAAAGAGATGAAAACGTTAAAAACAGACGAAAACGTAAAAAACGGACGAAAACGGACTAAAACGTAAAAAACCAGCGAAAACGTAAAAAAACGGACAAATACGTATAAAAACAAACAAAAACTTAAAAAGGGGTCGAAAACTTAAAAAACAGACGAAGACGTAAAAAACAGATGAAAATGTAAAAAACGGTCGAAAACGTAAAAAAATACCAAAACGTAAGAAAACCAATGATCCATTTGACCCATATGAGAAAATGGTTTATAGCACTAAAAACGGTCGATATTGGTATATTTTGAACCATTATGTATTGTTTTTAATGCTTCGTATTTTAAGCGATTGCTTGTTTTGCACTCAATAGCACAAAAAACTAGTGAAAAAGAAAAAGGAAAAAAAAGTTACTTCAATAGCACAAAAAATATTAGTGAAAAAGAAAAAAAGAAAAAGAAAAAGAAGAAAAAGAAGAAAAAGGAAAGAAGTACTTCAATAGTACAAAAAACAAACGGTCTTCTTTTTGCAGATGAAAAGCTTAAATGAACCTCTTTTTTTGCAGACATGGTTTGCAGATGAAGAGGTAAAAGCTCTGAAAAAACAATAAGTCTCTTTTAAAACTATATTAATGGATCTATTATCATAAACTATACATCCTTTAATACCTCTCACTTGGAATATCTTTATCTCATGTCTAACTACCTTACTGGTCTCATTCCCTTCTCCATTGGCCACATTACTAACCTGGTACACTTGCAGCCGGTCAACAATCAATTCTCAGGCTCTATTCCCACGTCCATTTTGGATTGGACCAGCTTGCAGACACTAATATTTTGTAGCAAACACTTTCCTGTTGTGTGATGCCCTCTATTAGGATCATGGTGAACTTATTAACTGTCCCAAACACCCCTTAATTTAACAGTGATGATCTCTCAATCACCTCTAAATTCAGCAGTAATAAACACTTTCAAACATCCCTTAAAAAGTAAATGATTCTCAAACAAAAAATAGGCCCAACACCCCTAACTCAGCTGTCAAAACAATTCCAAACGCCCTAAAATAAAGCGGAGAAAACAGACCCAAACACGCGTAAATTCAGATTTAAAAACTCCTAAACACCACCAAATGCATTTGCAAAAAACAGCCACAAACGCCCTCTATTGACTAAATGATTCAGAAACAAAAACAATCGTAAACACCGCTATAATCAGATGTGAAATAAGCTATATAGCCATCAAGATCAACCCATTTCTCCACATGTGTGTTCCTGCTCATGTTTTAAAGAGTTTAGTGATAGTTATAAGTATTTATGATTCCTAAGATGAATGTAACAGTTGTAGGAAACTTAATAATTATATTGCAGTTGCTATCTGGTACAACAAATTACACGTTTTTACATTAGGTTCTTGAAGGAAAGTAAACAAATGGACCCTGCCACCCATACAACATTGATGATACAAAGGCCCAGAGTTGCGCGTCGAAGTGGTGAGACTCTCTTCATAGCAAAAGCGTGCTTGACATGAACAACCTCTGGAAAAAAAAATTCAGACGAAATAGTTCAATGTCAGTATGATTGGTGGTCTTGAAGCTATCTGCACATGTAATGACCATATCATTTAAGAAGTAAACAAAGTACCTATATAGTTGTATCAGGAGTTTCATTATGTTTAAGTTAGTAAAACTCATTATCACTCTCTGTATATATCAAATTGTGAATTATACCCACAAATGACTAACCGCATGCGAGAATTGTGCATCTTGAGGTCCTTGAACATGAGGAAGCTGGTTTTGTGAGCCTAAATTTGTCTTCTTCTTGTCCTCGCCCAACATAACAGTAAGAAGATAGAGATGATCAACATTCTGTCCACCAAAATATAAGGCGCCAGTAAATCAGATGGGGCATCAGTAAAATACATTGGGTACTGTCTAAAACAACTATAGAAAACGAACATGGTGTAATACATGTGATTGAATAGATGCACCAGCAGCTGTCAGTGGCATATGTGTGTGCCCAGCCTCATCAGATGGACCAACAACCACAACTATTACAATGGATCTCCTAGTAGCGTTAGAATTAACTTTATCTTTTTGTTTTTGATAAGATCCGAAACTGACAATATCTGAAAGCACAAACCAACATGAGCATAAATTCCATAGTAGAGACACCACAAAAGGTTAAATTTATTTAGGATGTCATATGTACTTCAGTTCAAACTTGAGATTTGCTTTAAAAAAATTCATTGCATGGGATTTCTGCAAGTTTCTGTCATTGCCCATTCTAACGTACTTGATGTCGTATCAGTTCCAGCAACAAACAAATCCTATATGCAGCAAACTTGAACCGGTTATATATTAGCCACTTTGACATGAGAGGAATCCCTTGCTCTATTTGTAGACTAAACTGCATATATAAAACGTTTTACAAAGATTAGTAAAGGCATAATCTATCTTGATTAAACATGTATTAATTTCACAACACAAAAATCTAATACTAATTTGTGGTGGTATAATCACTGTGTGACAAGTGGTGGTGCGGCCATTTGTAGATACCGTAGACACACTTGTAGCAGCTTGGCTTCCTGGATCAGAAGGCCGATGTGTCACCAATAGCGGAAATAGATGCTTCTGATTTTGAGAAATAATCATTTAAAGTGATTAGCAATGAAGCAAACGACTTATTTGAAGATGACAACATGGTGTTACCGAAATTATCAATCTCCTTATAAAACTAAAGATGAGTGGTATGGAAATCAAATAGTAATAGTCAAATAAGTTGAAGAACAAAACTAAAATAAAACTTGGCTAATTGTTGATCAAGTTGGAATTCTCCCCTGAATGAATGCAGAAATCATTGCCATGGCTATTTCAAATAGAAATGATTAGCTAAAAGGGGAACGGGTCAAATGTGTTGTATGGGTTGCAACACACTGCATTCAATTATTCAGATTCTTATTGCAATAATATTATTTTTGTAATATTCGTTATATATAAAAATTGGACAGACGCTTACATGGGTCGGATGACCTAACTGAAACTGAATAATACTTGTTTCAACACAAACCTGTATTTACGCATTGTCCGACCTGACTAAAAGTAAGTCAACAGATAGTGTAAAAGGTAGGGCAGTACATCAGTTATAAGCACCAATTGCTGGACATATTCAAGCGTCACAAATCGCCATATTCCTTTGTATAAGAATGACTCCAGTCACCATACATAATGGTTTAGCACTCTAGCGTTGGCTTCATTAAAAGTATAGCTATGAAAGATATCTGATTGTGGTAGCAGTAGGTGTTGGAGCCACGGAAAAAAAGTCTGTGAGTAACAATATGTTGGCAGCTATGCAACCCGACCTGGTCTATTTTGACTCATCTTAAAAATATAGCAAACCTGTTTTTTCGGTTACTCATTCACCCATATTACTATCTATAAAAATACTTTTTTTTTGAAAATCTACTTAGCCACTTCAATATAATCATTTCATAATACAAAATAAACATTATCATAAAAAGGAATCATACATGAAGATAGACCAATACTAAAGGGGTGTCTGGGATAGCTTACTATATTTATTAAATTATATAAAAAAGGAAAAATAAAAATCAATATTCATAGGATCACTTGTAAATTTCCAGTGGAATCAATATATTTTTGAGGTTACTCCTTTGTAGGAGAAACTTTAAGTAGTCCTCTCGCATTCTAAGATAAACAAAGACCACAAACATATAAAAAAAGGAATACAGGAGGTGTTAGCAACACCATTTACCTTGGGGAAATATCCGTCTGTGATCATTGTTTTCCTGTGAGCTCATGCCACTTGTTCCAGCAACCTCGTCAACATATGTAACAAATAAATGAGCAAAGAAAGTGGGTTTGCATAAGAAAACTAATTCCAACAAATGACTACAGATACAATCAAATGATTTTCAGCTTAAAGTCCTTTTATTAATTAACTGGGGGTGTTTGGGATGACTTAGTAATACTTCTTAATTAGTTTTGTGTTATGCTATAAGAGTGAAAGAATCACTAAGCTACTCATTAAAAATGATTATCTCATACTTTTAGTTTATTTGACAACATACCTTTAGTTTAGGTGAGTTGTTGTAGATACCAGTTTCACTTATAGCACTCCAGTCATCAACACATATGTTGTGTATGTGATCAGTGTGACCAGTCATTTTTCTTTTGGCTTTTATGCTTGTTATTTGGCAGTGGGAGGTTGGTATATCAGAAGCGGATACTGCATTAAGCGCCGAGTCAAAAAAGGTAACAACACCTTCATACGTCCTAGCTAAACCCGTATGATATCCAGAACCTTTATGCCACCTGATAACGTTGGTACACAGAAAAAAAGGCCATCAGTAGATGACACACCAATGAATAGACGTTTATTTCAACTCATTATCATATTGACTGACAAAAGACACTCCCTCATTATCAAAGATTTCACATGCTACGTTGTACCAACCCCTGTTCTCGTTTATGCTTATTAAAGTTGGTTCCCGTATTGCTTTCAAAGCTCAAAAGTTATTAGGTGTATGCCAACCTTAGTATAGTGTTCCGCTATAGTCTTCATATTTAAAAAAACCATCGTCGTAACTGTGTCAGGGTAAACGATTTTGTTTCACCATTAGAAAAAATTTAGGTGAATTTTTATTCATTTGACCCGTTTGTATTTTATATAAGTCTAAGATAATGATCAAATTTGTAAAAAAAAAATCCAATGCATAAATTTTTTTTAAAAGTTACAACAATTTCTTACCTGCTGCATATCTGATTATTTAGATCCTAGATAGGGGAAAAAGCGTAGTCACGATAAGTTTTTGCTGAATACTCTTGCCTGATTTAGTTGATGCTAATAACTTACCAACAAAAAAGTAACACGAAGCTTCTCTCCTTGGCCTTTCGGAGTTTAGGTGTTCATTCCTTGATTGTGATTCCTGTTACAGAAGTGCTTTATGAATGCTACTCTGACTTTCTCAGTGAAGTTAGCAACCTGAAGGGAATTTTTTATCAGAAGGTTGAGCTCAACATAATAAACCATATATCTATATTTTATATTCTAATATACCTCATCAGACCCAGGTAAGATAGCATTCGTTGCATTTCTCTTTGGGATCTGCTCAAACAATCTAGGTTAGCAACTGAACACATGGATACACATATCAAGGTTTTTATTAAAAGCACACTTCTCGTCACTCAAGGTTAAACTATGGTATGTATTAAGTCTTACAAATGCAGAAGTTTTTGTGTAGTAAGTTGCTCCAACGGACTTAAAAATGCACTAAAAAAACATACCTTGAGGTTCTTATATATAAACCCCTTCGTGTTCTGGAGATGGTCAAGAAGGTGACAACACACGTGTAATGCACATGGCTAACAACATTTCATCTTCATCTACTTCCAGTACCTTGGCTTCATTTACTCTAACTGAATTACTAACCATCTGTAAAAAAATAATAAAAAAATAATAATAAAAAAGAAACAACTATTTGTTAATGAAATTATGAAATGCTTAAATGAAACTGACCTCGAGGTTCATGGCAAGACCATTCTAACACATTGGATTATTTTTATTATTTAAATATGGGGTTTCAAGAAGATTATAATTTCTAGACTAAAATACACCGTTGGTCCCTAAACTTGGCAGGACGGATCGCGATGGGACAAAACTCGCCCTTTTCATCGCCACAGGTCCAAACCTTGGCCATTAAATGCCAGATTCGTCCTTTGACCAATAACGGCGTTGTCAACGTTCCGTTATACGCAAAAAAAACCCGTAATCATGTTACTGTTGAGGGTACAATAGTCATTTTGTTTTATATACTGTAGCACCTGTCTTGTCCAATTTCCCGCCATTTTGTACAATATAACAAAACCGTGTACTCATTGCTCATCCCCAAACTTGTTTTGGAAGCCTACCCAGAAAACCCTAATGCAATGTCTATCATCAAATCAAATAATCTGAGTAAGAAAATAACAAACAACCACCTTGGATTTACTCTGTGGCGAGTAAGGGAATATCCTTTATATGATGATCGTGAAACGGAGGAAAGAGCTGCAAGCAGGAGATATTGTAAGTCTTTTTTGGTTAGAGCCTATTACAATCATATGTTAGTACGACTGATTAAGTTGTTCCCCTTTTAGGTAACTTTAGCTTAACAATGTTTTTGTACATTTTTTTATACAGCGGGTGAACCTGGATCGTTTAGCATGATGTTCCATTATTAAGGTACATTCAAATACTTTCCAGGTAGGATATATCAAGGAGGCAAGAAATGCCTTGTTGATCTTGTGGAAATAAAAGAGGTATTTGTTGATGAAATGGATGCTCTCATGACCCAAATCGGTTATGAGTCTGGACAAACCAATTATTTCTACTTTCTTAAGCCTGGTTGTACATTAGACGACGGTTTGTTTTCTTTGCGTGAACCTGCTAATCTAGACTTGTTGAAAGATGTTGTCATACAACATAAGCTGATAGACGTGTATGTTGAAATAGGGAAGACTAGATTAGAACTTTCTGAAATGTCCCCACAATCAATTAAGACTGTGTTTTGGGAGATGGATGAAGATAGGAGAAAAGTTGCTACTGAGGCTATTCAATCCTGTTGTAGACGGTTGGTGTTAGATGATATAGATAATGAACCTTCCCTAGATCCGTTTATCCAACTTACACAATTGCCTGTGGACGTCAATGATATTGGTGAATCTAGCAATTTGCCAAACATTGAGCCACTCTTTTCCACCTTAGACTGCTCATTTGCTAGCCAACCTGTTCAAAACAGTGAGCGTGCTTTAGTAGTTATTGATGACGACAATGCTATAAAGGAGCCTGATAATGTTGAGGTTAATCTGTTTAGAGTGAGTCAGGGGAAGCACTTTTACAAAGGTGGAACAACACTAGTTGATGTCAATAACACCTTTGAGGAGCCTGAAAAATTTGAGGTTAGCCTGTTTCAATTGACTCAGGAGAAGCATTTACATAAAGCAGGCAGACCACTAGTTGATGTGAATAACAGGTTTGAGGAGCCTGATGTGGATGTAACTCTGTTTCAATTGACTCAGGATAACATGGAAGAGGATCCTGTTGTTGATGTTACTCTATTACAAGCGAGTGACACTAGTGAATTTGGCAATGCAGTTGAACCAAATCAAGATAACACTTGTAAAGAGAATGATGCACAACTTGGTATGCTACAAGTAGGTCAGAGTAATGATTTAGGTGAAGAAGGAACAACCAGCAATATAAGTGATGACAGGCAATCGGTAAATGATTTACCTGTGATGGTTGATAAAGTATTTTGCAGTGACCATGTTAGTTTCCAACACGCACACTTTGCTAATGGCGTCTATACCACTTTTTTCTATACTGGTCAGGAGTTTGGTACTGCAGGGGAAGTAAAAAACCTAGTAAGAGAGCATTCAATAGAAACTAGGAGAGAGTTGTTTTTTTTGAAGAATGTCAAAACAAGAATAAGGGTCAGGTGTAGGGGTTGTGTTCCACTTTCAGGACCAACTGAAGGTCCTGGACTGGATATTGGCCCATCTAGAAGTCCATTAAGCAGAAGGGGTATAAATTCATTGCTTTCTGGCAAAAAGGACCCTTCACAAATACTCTGCCCATGGCTATTGTTTGTCGGCAAGAATGGTGAGACAGGTATCTGGTCAGTCAGAACATATAATGAGCAACACACTTGTTTGCAATCAAGGGAAGTCAGAGCTTTTGACCTTCGCTATATCTCACAGAAAATTACAGCACAAGTTGAAACAAATCCAGAGCTTCCTGTCAGGTCTGTGCATAATCAACTTACCAACCAATACGACCTTCAAGTGTCCCTGCAGAAGGTTTTAAGGGCCAAAAACCTAGCAATAACAGCCATCAGGGGTCAATTCAAGCTACAATTACCATGTTGAGAGATTATGTTCAAGAGTTTCAGAAGACAAACCCTAATACAACAGTGGAGATGAATGTGGAACGACCTCTGGATGAGTCTCTTCCAACCAGAGAATTCAAGAGAGTGTATGTTTGTTTAGGTGCACTAAAGCAAGGATTTAAAGATTGTGGGAGATCGTTGTTGGGGCTGGCTGCTTTTCCAATTCGTGGTCCTTTCAATGGTCAACTGATGACAGCTGTGGGAATTGATAGCAACAATGGTATATACCCTTTCGCTTATGCTTTTGTTGATTCAGATAACATAGGATCATGGACTTGGTTTCTTCATTGTTTATCCGATGATATAGCACTTGGGCCAATTTCAAGCATCACTTTTATTACTGACATGAATAAGGTACTCTCTTACTCTGTTCATGAATTTAAGTCTCACTGTTTTGAAACAGACAATAAAGATATTTGATTTTATGCAGGATATAAGTAGAGCTGTAGCAGAAGTTTTTGAAAGTGCAGAACACAGATTCTGTATTAAAAGCATTCATGAGAAAATGAAATTGCAATGGAAAGGTAGGGCCTACAAAGACCATCTGTGGAAATGTGCAACATCCTCAACTGTTGTACAGTTTCTGAAAGCTATGGCTGATCTCAAGAAACTTAATCAACCAGCCCATGATTGGTTAAGTAAGATACCACCGATTCATTGGTCAAGGTCACATTTTTCATGTAAGTGATCTATCAGTTTCACTTACTTTGTATTCATAAATGCAGTATAAACAGTTATAATTAATACATGTTTATTACTTGTCATCTTTAGGGAGAGCTACTTCTGATGTGTTACTTAATAACATGTGTCAAGTGTTTCATGAGAAAATAAAATAGGGGTTAAGCAAACCAATTATTACATCCTTAGAATACATCAGGGAATACTGTATGAAGAGGATAATGCATGTTCTTATGGTGATTAAGAAGAGTGATGGGCCACTAACACCAACTGCACAACACATGCTAGAGGCTATTAAGAAAGAGGCTGTTAAGTATAATGTGTTATGGAATGGGGGATATAAGTTTCAGGTTAGTGGACCATGGGGTGACCAATGTGTAGTTAATGTTGTACACAAGAGTTGTACTTGTAGAAGGTGGGAGATAACAGGTTTACCATGTAAACATGTTGTTGCTACCAATTGAAATATGGCTTTAAATGGCCAACAAGTCGGAGCTGTAGAAACATGGGCTCATCCTTGTTACTATCTTCTCACTTGGGAGGCTACCTACAAACACCATGTCCAGCCTATAACTAGCAGTGTACATTGGGAAAAATCAACTATGCCAACAACAATTATTCCACCGAAATCCGAAACAAACCCGCCTACCACAAGAGGTAGAAAAAGAGTTAGGATAGCTAGTGAAACTGAAGAGATTGTGAAGGATGGTAAGCTGTCAAGGGCTTGGAAGAGTGTCAGGTGTATTATTTGTGGCATTGCTGGACACAACAAGGTAACATGCCTAGGGTATGCTGGAGCTGCAAGTAGTGGAACTACCAATAAGGGAAATGTCAAACAGGTGCCTACTAAAGTTGCAGGAAAAAAGAAACATCCTAAAGGTAAAAAGGTAGCAGCAGATAAAGAAGCTAAAGGTACAGGTGTTGTATTTGAAAGCCAAGTTAGTGCAGTTCAAGGAAGTGGTGTTCAATCTAAAAATCAAGAGCCAGCAACTGAAGATCCCATCATACATGATGCATCCCTGTCACAATCCCAGCAACATCAAGCTGAAGCAATTGCCGATCCCAGCATGCATGAGCAAGCCCAGTGTCAATCCCAGCAACATGATCAATCCCAGTCTGATTCTCAGATGCAGTCAACTAATGTTCAAGCACTTTCTGCTTCAACCCAGCCTGCTACACGAAGAATGACTAGGCAGCAGGCTGCACTGGAAAGAATGATGGCCTCACCATAGGTCAAATCTGTTATGCTAATTATCTAGACGATGTTTCATCTAGATTATTTCCGATGGACAAGTTATGTACTCTAAAAACTTATTTGTGTGTGTGTCTAACTGTAGCTCTCGTGCTTTGAAAAGTATGCAATTTTATGCAGTTGGAATTATATCCATTTGCATTAACTATGGAACCATGTCATTATTGTGTATTTTTTTAGATTGACTAAGCTTGATGTGTGAATAATTTGCATCAAAAGTAACCAAAGCTAAATAGAACCTCATAAGAATGTTGACATTTAAAAGTCAACCCTAAACAAATTGCTAACCATCTGCATACCCATAAGGCATAGAAAATCAGAAACAAAAAAAAACTGAATACTTCATAACAAGGTTAGTACAATTCAAGATACAAAACATTAACCAAGTAGCCTCATTACATAAAAGGTTAAAAAGTTATCCCAATGCATAAACAATTAAGAACAACATCCAACTTAGCACCAGGTAAATCTTCCACTTCCACACATCACCTTGAGCAGCTACTAATCTTGCCTCAAGCTCATTTCTCCCCCTCAAAAGTCCTGGTATGATCATTCTTGAACGAGCACAGATTTCAGGATCATACCATCTTATCCACCGACAAGAAGACCCCTGTTGATGATTATGACAAGTCATTAAACAACCACCATTGTTACAAACTTACACAAGAAATATTAAGACGCACTTACTTGAACAGGTCAACTAAAGAATCGACGCCCTGGGTTGGCAGAGGTCCACGAAGTGCGAATAATAGCTTGCTTACAACACCAGCAACGTACCATCTTCAAACAATTATCGTTTTGAAGAAGACGGGTTTTGAAGGATAGTTTAGGGATGGGTGATAAATGTAGACCAAACCTTGTTACACACATATACTAGCTACATACACTGTACAACGGTTTTATTTAGTATGCTACAGTGAAAGACAGTTTTGCCCTCACCAACATAACGTTGACAACGACATTATTGGTCAAGGGACGAATCTGGCATTTAATGGCCAAGGTTTGGACCTGTGGAGATGAAAAGGGCGAGTTTTGTCCCATCGCGATCCAGCCTGCCAAGTTTAGGGACCAACGGTGTATTTTAGTCTAATTTCTAAGACTAAATATACAAAGATGTTAATGGGACTAATGGACGACAATACTTTTGAACTACTGTAAATAAAAGCTTACCATTCTACTCGAACTTTATTCATACATTACATGTCCATTTATTTATCCACCTATACTATACATCAAATAATAAATATGAAGTTCAGTATAAAAGGCTAAGAAATAGTTGCAGTGAATACTAAAAGGTAACTGATAATATGTTCCATATGAGCACCATAAAGGATTAAACTTGAAACCCATTTTTGGATCGACTACTCGGGTATCTAATGGCGTCATATACTTATTACCTTCATGTTTTTCCTTTAATCTATGTTTGAATTCTCACGACACCATTAGTTAAGACTGGTTATAGTAGTTTGCATACCCATGTTCAGTGGTGCATCTAACAGGATAGGTGATACCAATGCACATATGCTCGGAAAAAGTGTGTGAACCAATATAATGCTATATAATCTAAAAGTTATCCTTCCTCTCCTAAAAATTGTATCAATTGATGATATGATCAGCTCGATATAGTTGAATGATAAGTTGTCTATTTATTTGTATAATGTGATATGGCTATCTATGGCGAACTATCACCAAAAGATTTAACTCATAAGCCATGTTATGGTGCCTACGAAAAGACTTAAGACCAAGCTATATAAAACCATAAGTGGCTTTTGGCGATCGAGATTTTGCATAAGCTCTATTTTTTCAATCTTTACTAAAGCATTCACTTTTAAAATCTAACCAATAAACAAAAGAAAAACAATTTAAAATGTATATTAATCACTGAACTTGTGCAATCACTTTTAAAATCTAAACAATAAACAAAAGAAAAACAATTTAAAATGTATATTAATCACTGAACTTGTGCAAAATAACCTAAAAGGATCTGTAGCCACCTGTAAAATTTCACAATTTTAAATCTTCAAATTAATGAACTAGACTGTTTATCAAAATTCATTTGATCTAAGTTGAACATTTTAGCATGTGCATTTCGTTTTCTTGCATAAAAATTTATGCATATTCGAGTAGTCTTATTTAATTATGCCTAATATTTACTGATTACTCAATCAGTCTCACAAGAAATTATCTTGTCTTGCGAAGCCGCACGCGTACCAGTATAATAACAGAAAACGCGAAAAATAAAAACGAACTAATAAAAATCGAAAATTTCATCATCGTGACAGTTTAATTAAAACGTGTCCGGAAGTATAAGTATTATAATTTTTCGTATTAAGCAGTATACTGCTACAAATGAAACAGCGGGACACGAAATACATCTAGTACCAAAATAATACACAAAATCATAAAACTACACTTACCAAATAATAAAAATAAAATTCTACTCTATCCCTAACCCCACCAAACCCACGCCCACTCTCCTTTTCTTTCTCTGATTTCTGAAAACTTGATACTCCTCTTCACCCTCTTCATTCGCTCTCTCTCTACCCTACCTCCACCATAACCGCTCCTCCAAAAATAACAAACCATCCAAACAATTTTCCCACCAAAAGAATCAATCTTAACCAAACTAAAAACCATTCTTGGACCTTTCCCATAGAAATAAATCGACAAAGATGAGGTCCCCCATCTGATCCCCTTGTCTCTAGGGTTGCAGTTGGAAATAAAGCAGGAGAGCCACGTGAAGACCTTGTGATATTACCCAAGAAGGACTCTTAGCCCATCCCCACTTTCGAATGTCAAGGCAAAGACTTCCACATCTACACATTTATAAGGGCCACGAAGGACTGGGTTTTCACACATATCTCACTTACTCTCACCCTCAAAAAGGGTTTCTTGGGCGTGTCTTTGGTTTGTATAGGAAACCACTGCCATCTTCACCTTCCGCGCCATCTCATTGGGTATGGCGATACACCATCTAGCGTTGCTATTTCCTTTTATTAAAAATCGATTGTAAACAGATTTATATGTTTTCGTGGAATGATAAAGAATTGAAAACGTTTCTGATATAAACTTCGTGTGGTAAATTTGAATTAAAGATTTTTGTTGGTTTCAAAAATAGTCTCGTGTGGTTGTAAGCTGTGAAAGAAGTGTTCATTTGATTCATTATGAGTCGGGTCGGGTTGACCCGAACCTATTTGTGGTTTTATCTTGAATATATGTTTGGATTTAAACTCAAGTTGCTTATTCTTAGTGTCATTGATTCTTGCTTTGAGTCGAGTACAATATCTGTATGAGGTTCTCGCGTTTCGAATTAAATTGCATAATTTCATATAATTGTGATTTGTTTGGCATTTTTGGTTCAGTAAGACACCATAAGGGTGGTTTGCGTCGCGTCTGTCCAAGATGGAGTGTGTGATTTAAAGTTTGCAATTTCGTAAGTGCTTGTGTTTGTTTGTACTCGGGTTGAGTCGTAACCCGACTAGAGATGAGGTCAAGACCAGTAGTGGTTACGGGTCAGTTTCTAACTTGCTTATTTGTTTTGTACATGGTTTGAAATTGTGTTGGTTACTTAAGTTGAGTTGGTCACAGTTGGAGTTGGGAGATACTTTGGTTAGAAGTAAAATTATGATGTAACAATATAGATATAACAAAATATCTTTTAAATAACCTCATGACTTTCAATTGCAAACTACATTTTTCACTAAGATACTAACACGTGCATATAATTCTTGACCATATGTTAATCTTTATGTTGTTTGTCATTTAAGAGACTTAATTATAAGGGAAAATAGGCTCGCTTGGTCCTTACAATTACGAAAAGTCTGTCGAGGCTCATTTGTATTTGCTTTTCCAGAAAATAGTGATTTTAATCATATTAATGTATTTAGTTTGTGTGAGTAAACGGGCTCACAAACCCAACAATTATAAAGAGTGTGTTAGTTTTGAACAAGGGCCTAGAAGCCCAATAACTACTAAGGGTGTGTTTTGATTTTCAAAAACTATTATTTTACTTATGAATAGATTACGACTATAGAATAGCGACTAACGTAGTTTACATGTTTTTAAACTACGACCTTTGGTACGTTTCGGTAACTCGTGGTTCTAATAACGAGGTATAAAACCGACAACTATTTAATAATCTAAAATTTGATTATATAATAAAACTAATTGGTTAAGTTATTATTGAAACGTGTCATATTAATAAATATGAACACATGTTTAATTTTAAACTTGTCATGACGTAATATTTTAGAAGTCACTTTTATTAAAGCCTATCTATTTGAAAACATTGTATAAACAGATGCAACATGCCAAAATTTATTAAACCTCTTAAACATATACTTTCACTTGTACAACCTTTATTATTCGACTTATAAATCCAAACTTGTCGCTAGTTATAAGCTTTTATAAACTTATGCACTTATTTAAATAATCTTTTATTCTTATAAAACTCGACAAGAGCCTAGACTTATGTTTTATTAAATAATAAAACATTTATTAGGGTTTTCCTATTAAACTTAATTGACATTTTTAAATTATATAGAATTACCATGTAATTGCCTAAGGCTCTACCGATTACTTACTTGTTACTTACGTGCTAATTGATATTTACATGCTTAATTTCGTTTATATGTTTTATCGCTTTGGCGTGTGTTCTTGAGTCTTGGTCAATATCCCTTGACTATTCCTTTCAATGTATTGGGATATACATTATACTTTGGTGTGAGTTATGCTTGGCGTGGGTTGCTTGTCGAGTCTTGTTTTCTTACCACCACACGAAACATTAATGATAAACTTTTTGAGATACGATGCATTATACTTTTAAACAAACATTGATACGAGTATTCCACGAAAACTAAAACACCTATTTTTGAAAACTCATTTACTTTACGATACCTATTCTGAGATAAGCCGTGCACTACTAGGTTGAGCCGATGACGAGCCGTTGTGCCTGTACTCTTGCGTCGTTGAGAGATGCCCCACTTGATATTACTTTATTTCTTTTCCCGATGTTAGTTGTGATAGTATCGATTCTTGCATTGCTTCGGACTAAGGTGAGTTCATAGCCCCACTTTTACTCTTTTAACTGTTTTATAAACTCTTTGGGGGAGATACATGCTATAAACTAGAACACAAGTCTTTTCTTAAAATGCATGCTTGCATGATTATTATTATTATAGCGTAAGTTGCCTGCCAAAAGTCCCCTTCATCATGAACCATTAATCACTTGCGAGTGAACGCAAATATTGTGGATAGTACTATGAGAATTAACCACCCCGACTCGATTATCGGAAATAACCGGGGCGCACCATATTTGATTATCTCTATGTAATTGGCTATTACATCTGGGGGCAATTTTATTACTTACACCAGTAATTAGGTGTATGCAGTTAGTATTGGTGTCATGAGCTTAGTGCATAATAATAATCTCTGTTTTCTATGGTAATTGTCTTCGAAGCAATTATCATCTCTTACTTGTGTTCAACTATTTACTAAACCTATGAATATCACTCAACCTTTGTGTTGATCTTTTTAAGCATGTTTATCTCAGGTATTAATAAGGCGATAGCTAACTCTGGAGGCGCTTGGGCATTGGCATGGCATGGTCATATATGACTCTTATTTACTTATGGGGACCATATTTTATTAATGGACCATTTTCCGCAACAATTCAAACTTGTAAACTCCATTTTACTTCAATAAATGAAATCTTTTAAGAAAAAGCTATTATTTTTCACTTGTGTTATGATCCAACTGAGTAGCATCCCAAAAACTTTTTCTTCCGCTGCAAACCATTTTTGGGGGTGTTACAGATTGGTATCAGAGCCAGGTTATAGAGAACTAGGTATTTATAAATACCTAGACTATAACCACTTTTACAAAAACTTAACCCTATGACCGACACATGCCTGCCTGCCAAACTGATTGCGTCACTTATGGCTCGTTGAAGTCATCTTTGATAAGATATGCGTTTTATTATTGCTAACTTAGTCTCACTATTAGCTAGGATTTACGTATCACACCGCTACGCTTTCTCCCCCACGTAGAATGAAATAATTGTTCAGTCACTCATAGCGATCTTTAACAGAGTTGGGACATGTTACTAGTATAACTAAGCTAAGCATTGCAAGATTCATTGAACCTCGGGTGAATATAGCTTGATCACCTATATTCAACCAGGGACAGTGGGACATAGCCTGATCACCTATGTCCGACTCAGAGGTGAATGTTGCAATACAGAAAGTAGTTATAATAGTGGTATGTCCAATCGACCTCCTGATTGACTTCTAAAAAGAGTAAAATTTTCATCATAAGAGTGATAAAGGTTTTACTCCTACACATCACACACCGATGTCACAACATTCTCTCACTACGATACTTTTTCTCCTAAGTGGAACGCCTTTCTCATTACTACACTCTCTAAACTGACCATTTTACACTACTACCTTACACCTCCGCGTCTACATCTTACTAGCAATGTGCATGGAGATTTGCTTGGCAGATGATGCACACTACCACTTCGCGCAAGGACATCACAGTGATCCATGTTGAAATGGACCACTTTACGCCACCGCTTCGCGCCCGCCGTGCCTAAGTTATGTATGAGATTTGCTTAGCAGATAATACATAACCAGTGAAATGTTGCATGATGCAAGTTAACGATTACATTTACCATTTAGATTTTTTTAGTGGATTATGCGCGACTAAATAAGACTTTAATTACTACATGACATTACTCTAAGTTTAGATTATATTTTTGGGTCGCTACAATACCATGTCTTCTGTTTCCCATCCCATCGACTTATCATCTTCATTACGGAATCATTAAACCTCTATTACTGAATCATTGCAACCCATGTCTCCATCATCCCATTCTATTATCATTATCTTAGGCGTTGAGATCGAAGTCATCTCGTCATCCTTTGCGAAAACAATGTCACCCCTACCCCAAAACTCGTACTCAATCGATGAACCGGATTACATCTCTAGCGGTTCTAGGAAACAACATACCTCGACATCTACAAAGGGAACCCCTCGCTAAACATAAATAATAAACGAATGTCTAAAACGATCTAAAAACATACCAAGGGTTAGCTTGCAACTCGGGTCACTTTTTCTAAGAACGAATCCCTAGTCTTTCACTCATCCCTTTTAAACACCAACTGTCTGTCCTACTACCCTCTTATGAAATAGTAAACTTTGTCGCAAACTACTTTCAACTATTTTTCCGATCACTTCACGGTCATTCTACAAAAAGTCTTACTACTGTACCATTAAACCAAAATTTACGACTTTACAAATACTTTATAAACAATAACCTTACTAATGCTTTGCAAATTATTAAACCGATTAATTACCTTACTATTATTTTATGAAACAATAAACAATTACGATAGCAATTTGCAATCTATATTACAAATTTTTCCTGCAAGTTATATTACTGTCTTATAAACTATTTTACCCTTTTAGTGACCTGTTTTAGCCACGGTCTACTTTAAAACCATAAAACTTGGTACTCTTACCTCACAAACTATTTTGCCTTTACCGTACTAAGTATTTTACTACCACCCTATTTCTTGAACTACGAAATCTTCTACTATTTGACAAACAATACATTGTTTCCTTATGAGCTATTTTACAAATCATTTCACGAGTTATTTTAAAATCTGAATCGTTGTCTTACCAAAATATCACAAAGTTAACCTCGATTTATCTACTATTCTATAAATAATAAATCGTCTTCTATTGCTTTATAAGCTGTTTTAAAAATCACCTTACCAAGTTGTTGCTTTAATATCAAACCACAAACTACGATTTATCATGACAAAAGTATTTTCTTCTTACTCAATAAAGTGATTTTACAAACCTTTTCATGAACTTTACTGCAATTTCGTTACAAACTATTTACTCCTCTTGAAAAAAAAAAAAGCACTTTGAGGTATAACTGATATTTTCTTTTGAAAATAAACAAAATTTTCGGAGTAAAAATAAGCACCTTGTTTTGAAAACAATAATGAGAAATACTAAGAAACAAAACTGATTTGTCATCTACAAAAGCTAAGGTATTTGAAATTATTTTGAGAAACAACTTTTGAATTTACATAAAAACCTCCAACTTGGAACCAATTCCATGTTGTCGCCTAAAACCTTATTTAACAAGTTTTCATCACAAAAACTTAAATTTAGCAACTTTCTTTACATACATCAAGTTCTCTATTGAAATCTTAAAGACTCTTTATTTTTATATATACCATTCAAATTCGAGAAGCATAACCAACAACTGAATCCTGCCCATGAACGTTTAAAACTTATTGAAACATACGTACCCAACCACACCTTCTTCTATGACGTTTTCACCTTCGAGGACTTTTCTTCAAATAAAAATTGTGCCAACAATGAAACGCGTGGTGACATTTTTCTAGAATGATTTATTCTAACGAGTCAAAAATTTTCTGGCCAAACCTTATCAAAACTTCTTATGCTAAGAAATATCGAACATCCATCTTTGTGAAATTGTTATATTTGAGTCACGTGTAAAAACCGGGTTTATAGGATCCTTTAGAGGATGCAAATCTCCTACTCAACTTTTCATCCCAAAGAAATTTTGCCTTTTGAAATATTCTTGTTATTCGAACAAATTTATCCACATCACGGTTGCAAACAAAACTAGAAAATTTCAAAAATTTCCCCCTTTATCACATAAGCGACTAACACTAACTTAACCTCGAGGACGAGGTTCCCATAAGGGGTAGGTATTGTAGCCACATGTAAAATTTCACTATTTTAAATTTTCAAATTAATGAACTAGACTGTTTATCAAAATTCATTTGATCTAAGTTGAGCATTTTAGCATGTGCATTTCGTTTTCTTGCATAAAAATTTATGCATATTCGAGTAGTCTTATTTAATTATGCCTAATATTTACTGATTACTCAATCAGTCTCACAAGAAATTATCTTTTCTTGCGAAGCCGCACACGTACCAGTATAATAACAGAAAACGCGAAAAATAAAAACGAACTAATAAAAATCGAAAATTTCATCATCGTGACAGTTTAATTAAAACGTGTCCGGAAGTATAAGTATTATAATTTTTCGTATTAAGCAGTATACTGCTACAAATGAAACAGCGGGACACGAAATACATCTAGTACCAAAATAATACACAAAATCATAAAACTACACTTACCAAATAATAAAAATAAAATTCTACTCTATCCCTAACCCCACCAAACCCACGCCCACTCTCCTTTTCTTTCTCTGATTTCTGAAAACCTGCTACTCCTCTTCACCCTCTTCATTCGCTCTCTCTCTACCCTACCTCTACCATAACCGCTCCTCCAAAAATAACAAACCATCCAAACAATTTTCCCACCCCAAGAATCAATCCTAACCAAACTAAAAACCATTCTTGGACCTTTCCCATAGAAACAAATCGACAAAGATGAGGTCCCCCATCTGATCCCCTTGTCTCTAGGGTTGCGGTTGGAAACAAAGCAGGAGAGCCACGTGAAGACCTTGTGATATTACCCAAGAAGGACTCTTACCCCATCCCCACTTTAGAAGGTCAAGGCAAAGACTTCCCCATCTACACCTTTATAAGGGCCACGAAGGACTGGGTTTTCACACATATCTCATTTACTCTCACCCTCAAAAATGGTTTCTTGGGCGTGTCTTTGGTTTGTATAGGAAACCACTGCCATCTTCACCTTCCGCGTCATCTCATTTGGTATGGCGATACACCATCTAGCGTTGCTATTTCCTTTTATTAAAAATCGATTGTAAACAGATTTATATGTTTTCGTGGAATGATAATGAGTTGAAAACGTTTCTGATATAAACTTCGTGTGGTAAATTTGAATTAAAGATTTTTGTTGGTTTCAAAAATAGTCTCGTGTGGTTGTAAGCTGTGAAAGAAGTGTTCATTTGATTCGTTATTAGTCGGGTCGGGTTGACCCGAACCTATTTGTGGTTTTATCTTGAATATATGTTTGGATTTAGACTCAAGTTGCTTATTCTTAGTGTCATTGATTCTTGCTTTGAGTCGAGTACAATATCTATATGAGGTTCTCGCGTTTCGGATTAAATTGCATAATTTCATATAATTGTGATTTGTTTGGCATTTTTGGTTCAGTAAGACACCATAAGGGTGGTTTGCGTCGCGTCTGTCCGAGAGGGAGTGTTTGATTTGAAGTTTGCAATTTCGTAAGGGCTTGTGTTTGTTTGTACTTGGGTTGAGTCGTAACCCGACTAGAGATGAGGTCAAGACCAGTAGTGGTTACGGGTCAGTTTCTAACTTGCTTATTTGTTTTGTACATGGTTTGAAATTGTGTTGGTTACTTAAGTTGAGTTGGTCACAGTTGGAGTTGGGAGATACTTTGGTTGGAAGTAAAATTATGATGTAACAATATAGATATAACAAAATATCTTTTAAATAACCTAATGACTTTCAATTGCAAACTACATTTTTCACTAAGATACTAACACGTGCATATAATTCTTGACCCTATGTTAATCTTTATGTTTTTTGTCATTTAAGAGACTTAATTATAAGGGAAAATAGGCTTGCTTGGTCCTTACAATTACGAAAAGTCTGTCGAGGCTCATTTGTATTTGCTTTGGCAGAAAATAGTGATTTTAATCATATTAATGTATTTAGTTTGTGTGAGTAAACGGGCTCACAAACCCAACAATTATAAAGAGTGTGTTAGTTTTGAACAAAGGCCTAGAAGCCCAATAACTACTAAGGGTGTGTTTTGATTTTCAAAAACTATTATTTTACTTATGAATAGATTACGACTATAGAATAGCGACTAACGTAGTCTACATGTTTTTAAACTATGACCTTTGGTACGTTTCGGTAACTCGTGGTTCTAATAACGAGGTATAAAACCGACAACTATTTAATAATCTAAAATTTGATTATATAATAAAACTAATTGGTTAAGTTATTATTGAAACGTGTCAGATTAATAAATATGAACACATGTTTAATTTTAAACTTGTCATGACGTAATATTTTAGAAATCACTTTTATTAAAGCCTATCTATTTGAAAACATTGTATAAACAGATGCAACATGCCAAAATTTATTAAACCTCTTAAACATATACTTTCACTTGTACAACCTTTATTATTCGACTTATAAATCCAAACTTGTCGCTAGTTATAAGCTTTTATAAACTTATGCACTTATTTAAATAATCTTTTATTCTTATAAAACTCGACAAGAGCCTAGACTTATGTTTTATTAAATAATAAAACCTTTATTAGGGTTTTCCTATTAAACTTAATTGACATTTTTAAATTATATAGAATTACCATGTAATTTAGTAATTGCCTAAGGCTCTACCGATTACTTACTTGTTACTTACGTGCTAATTGATATTTACATGCTTAATTTCGTTTATATGTTTTATCGCTTTGGCGTGTGTTCTTGAGTCTTGGTCAATATCCCTTGACTATTCCTTTCAATGTATTGGGATATACATCATACTTTGGTGTGAGTTATGCTTGGCGTGGGTTGCTTGTCGAGTCTTGTTTTCTTACCACCACACGAAACATTAATGATAAACTTTTTGAGATACGATACATTATACTTTTAAACAAACATTGATACGAGTATTCCACGAAAACTAAAACACCTATTTTTTAAAACTCATTTACTTCACGATACCTATTCTGAGATAAGCCGTGCACTACTAGGTTGAGCCGATGACGAGCCGTTGTGCCTGTACTCTTGCGTCGTTGAGAGATGCCCCACTTGATATTACTTTATTTCTTTTCCCGATGCTAGTTGTGATAGTATCGATTCTTGCATTGCTTCGGACTAAGGTGAGTTCATAGCCCCACTTTTACTCTTTTAACTGTTTTATAAACTCTTTGGGGGAGATACATGCTATAAACTAGAACACAAGTCTTTTCTTAAAATGCATGCTTGCATGATTATTATTATTATAGCGTAAGTTGCCTGCCAAAAGTCCCCTTCATCATGAACCATTAATCACTTGCGAGTGAACGCAAATATTGTGGATAGTACTATGAGAATTAACCACCCCGACTCGATTATCGGAAATAACCGGGGCGCACCATATTTGATTATCTCTATGTAATTGGCTATTACATCTGGGGGTTAATTTTATTACTTACACCAGTAATTAGGTGTATGCATTTAGTATTGGTGTCATGAGCTTAGTGCATAATAATAATCTCTGTTTTCTATGGTAATTGTCTTCGAAGCAATTATCATCTCTTACTTGTGTTCAACTATTTACTAAACCTATGAATATCACTCAACCTTTGTGTTGATCTTTTTAAGCATGTTTATCTCAGGTATTAATAAGGCGATAGCTAACTCTGGAGGCGCTTGGGCATTGGCATGACATGGTCATAGATGACTCTGATTTACTTATGGGGACCATATTTTATTAATGGACCATTTTCCGCAACAATTCAAACTTGTAAACTCCATTTTACTTCAATAAATGAAATCTTTTACGAAAAAGCTATTATTTTTCACTTGTGTTATGATCCAACTGAGTAGCATCCCAAAAACTTTTTCTTCCGCTGCAAACCATTTTTGGGGGTGTTACAGGATCAAACCAAGTTATATTTTTATCAGTATAAGTTCTTGAATTTCTTGCTACTGCATTTGGGACATTTTTTCGTATATGGCTCATCCTTTTTTGTACTCGCACAGATGCCGAATTTGCCAACTGATAAAATAACATAAAACGTTGATTTCAGAGGCATATAATATAATAAACGGGAACAATTTGTTGGTAACAATTATTATAGATTTTACTCACAAGAGGATTAAAAATTGCATTTTGTAGCTTAATCCATTAAAAAAATCCCTTAGTCATGGGTACTCTACGTCTCTACACAACAAAGCAAGATAAGTTCACATAATGATTACCTACAAAAATTCATCATAAGCGTCTTCACACAATGATTACTCTATCCGGGCTTTCTGCATTTTGACTCGTGAGATCAGCCTTGTTTTCACTAATAGCATTCTTTACCTTGCTTGCACATCCGTGAAAGTGAATTTTTGATCCACACTCAGAGACTACAATTACAAACAAAAATAAAAATATGAGCTTATCATGATGGTATCTGCCACACAAGCACACTAAAGGAGAGAAATTAAAAAAAGAAGGTATGAAAAGAGAGTCAAATCAAATTGTTTATTATCAATCTAAAATTAAAATAATCACTATCAACATCTAAATATCATCACTCTACCATTAAAATAAAGAAATCAGAAAACAAACATAAATCAATTACACAAACCAATCATAAAGTTAAAACTTTTATCTAATTAACAAATAAAAAACAATCAAATTAAATTGTTTTATCAGCAGTTAATCATGAAATACACATAAAAATTACTAAGCACTTGCAATACATAATCAAAATTAATCAACAAAAATCAACAAAACTAACAAAACTAAATCCATTTTATAAATTATCGTAAGTAAAAAAATGATGATCCTGATTCTCTACCTGATTGAATCGAAGATTCAGATACGTGAAAGCAGTCTGAGCGAAAAGATACGTGAAATATCATTTGACAGGATTTTTGTTATTCGATTAAATTAGGTTTAGGAGGATTTGGGCGCGGGTGATGATTTGGGGGATGATGATTATTTTGATGATTGATTAAGGCTAGTATTGAAACCGAATGTGTTTCTTCAAAAAGAATATGTTTTGAAACTGAATGGTTTTAATGCTTTGAGAAAAAATAGGATGATCGACGGTTGGCATAGTTTTGGGGAAAAGAATGCCACGTGGCATTTTATTAGATTTTTGGGGGAGATCTCATTCAAACAAACCCTCTTTTATATGGAGGAGGGATTAAACACACTAATCAATGATATTTTTAAAAACCAAAAAATGAAAAGTACATGTTATCATACACATTATACAAATTAATAAAACACACAAAATTTCATACAAACTAATAAGTTGATGTTACATATACTTTTGAAAACCGGACCGGACCGGACCAACGTGTTCAACCGGGAACCGGTGTCGCCACCGGTTCGGCTAACCAATTAAAGCCATCCGAAAACGAACCAGAGAGGACTCGTTGAAACCGATACAAACTGGTGAATCAGGTCTCATCAAGACCTATTTATGCGGTTAATCGTCACAGGGTACCCTCCGCCAAAACGCGCGAGTACCCTGCTATATACTAAGGAAAAACCAAAAAGTAAAAAGTGAAAAGTTGAAACTAAAAGTGAAAATGTTGAAGACATATATTTGAAAAGGAAACTATTAATACACATCGAAAACCGGGTTGACCCGGGACGCTTCAAACTCGGCGGGTTGACCCGATTTAATTTCACTTGTTTTCGACCCAACCTGTCAAGTTCACTCGGTTTAAATCGACTTGTTTTTTTGACCGGAACGGTTCAACCATTTGAACCTCCCGGGTCGAACCAGGTTTCAAATTTGACAAAATTATATGAGAAATGATAAAGTAGTTGTGGAACCCGTGACAAATTTGAAAAAAAATGATAGACCAAGTAATTGTAGTTTTTTGTTGTTTATTTTGCTTTGACACATGTACGTTGTCATTTGTATAATGTTGTTTTGAAAAATGTTGGTCTTGCACCACTTAAAAGACTAGCATATATGAATCGTCTTTTAAAAGTTAATATATATTGTATAGCACTTTGTCCGGTATATCAATAATGTTATGTAAGTTTATTAGAATCACAAAAATTAAATAGTATTGTTATCTTCAGCTATAATTATTTGTACCTCAAACAAATAGGTTTGAACAATGCTTAGATATCTATGCAAATTGATAGTACAAAATAATCTTATTATGGTGATGTTAAGTTTGTAAGGTTACAAGTTTAAAAGCCACACACTAAATAATCAACGCTACACATGTAAAAAAAATAGTTATCACTGCCTAAATTACTGACATAACAAGAAAAGGCGGTCACACACGTTGGCTATACCTCTAAATTACAATATAATATTGTCAACTACATAATACCGTTGCTTTTTGTAATGCTTGAATCTATTATTACTAAAATCTTAATAACTTAAAAGTTAAAACAATCATATTAGAATATACTCCCACACTTAGATTAACTCCACATAATTTTTTTGAAAACTGTATATTTCTGCTGCTATGCAACCACGCAAAAGAACTATAGTTATTCGAAAATGATTTTCTGACGCTACAAATACAGATTGTTGAAAGAAACTTATGGGTCGTCGGAATTTTGCAGAAAACTAGACACCGTTGCCGCTAGGTACGGGTACTCGTCTAGTAAGATTTAATGAAAAGAGGTTTCCTTAAAAGTTTAGTAGTAGTAATGAATGGTTTTACTAACTCAGACATCATGCAAATAAGAGAAAAAAAAAGTTAAAAGTATCATATTATCTATCAACAATTAATTTTATTTTTTGATAATGCAAAAGCATATACTATGACACAATCTGCACTCGATACAACGCACATGGCAAGTGGATCAACACATACCAACGTCTTGTCGTCCTTTTCTTTTTAAAAGGCATGATTGAATATGCACCTAAATTTCTTCAACTCGGTCTCAAAATAATAGTTTGCGTTCCTTTTTTGAGATATCCCTGTTCAGTTGCCGATTACTAAATATAAATAAAAAATGGAATGTCTAACCAATGCCCTAAGATTTGTCTTTTTTTGTTTTTTAATAAATATTTATGTGGGTCCCCGTCCAAATATGCAATTTTACGTCAAGTACAAGGACCATTTATGTAATAAAAAACCACAAGAAGACAAATCTTAACCAATGCCCTTAGGGCATTGGTTAGACATTCCCATAAAAAAATTAATCAAGTTTACCATATTATCCTTACTTGAAATTATTATTATAAACTTTAAAAAGACATAAATTAATTAGTTAAAGTTAAAATTATTATTCTAGCAAAAATAAAAAAGCAGTAATAATTATGTTTTTATTAAATTGTGTGTTTTTTGGTTGGAAGACAATAATTTTAAAAAGCTATGTGGGTTTAAACATCACCAAATTAGTATCGTACACCATCATATCATGAGTTGAGATCCATATAGAATTCAAATTTGTCATAGAATCAATTAATCAACCACATCCATTCATTTTTTTTTTATCTAAATTAATAAAAAATCATTTTCCACCTTTTTTTTAAAACAACATATCTTGCAAACGGTAAATCTTCAAGCTACAAAAAATACACCATCGTGACGAGAATTAAATTATCTTTCTATAGATATGCATTGTTATATACTTTCGACGAACTTTTTTTTTTAAAAAGTTCGTCCAGAAAAATCACATGTGATTTGTAAAAATCAAATCACATATGATTTTAAGAAATCACATGTGATTTTTCTGGACGAAATTTAAAAAAAAAAAAAAAAAAAAATCGTCGAAAGTATATAACAATGCATATCTATAGAAAGATAATTTAATTCTCGTCGAGATGGTATGATTTTTTTGGCGTAACGATTAACGGTTTGTGAGATATTTAATTTTTAAAAAAAGGGTGAAAGTTTATTCTTTAAATTTTAATAAAAAAAATGAGTGACTATGATTGGTTCATTGGTTCATTGGTTCTATGACAAATATGAGTTATATATTGAACTTTTCTCATCATATCATTATATCATCATTTTAGTTTTTTTTTGTGGGCCACTAATCAAAAACACCTTATTTATTAATCCTAAAAACCCAAAATAACTAAGTAATAATAAAATAAAAATACAAACTGGTAACTATCTTTATCATCTTATATCTCTCTTTTTCCAAACACCAATACACACAAAACACACACATATAAAACCATACGTCATAATATTTAAGCCACAATCACCACATGACCGTCACAAAAACTTGAACCTAGATGCTAGTTGGATTTGAGAATTGTTGTCGGATTCAAAGCCAACACGGTGGAGGTGGTGGCAGTGGTTGACACGAAGGTAGTGGTGTCTGTAGTAGTTTGATCGGAGGTGGTGATGGTTGTTGTGGGTTCATTGCAGGTGGCGGTGGCAGTGTTTAGTTAATATGTTTGACGGTGGTGGTTTGGCTATCAGTAGTGGTGGTGGTGATGTTGATGGTTTAAAATTGAGTTGACCAAGTAAGAAAGAACAATGAAACTTTGGAGGAATCGGAATGAATAATGATTATTCTAAAGCGGTAGTGTCATGGGCCACGGTGGTTGCTTGAGGCGGTATGTTGGTGGATCGACGATGTGGTGGTGACACGGGCTGCGAGTGTTGGTGGTGGTGATATGGGGTAATGTCTGGTGGTGGTGACATGGGAGACGGTAGCGTCAAGTGGTGGTTGACCGAAAGTGATGGCGGTAGTTTTTCGACAGTGTGGTGGTGATGAATTTTTGAAGCTAAGTGGTTGTGGTCTTCATATATCCAAGTTGAAGTAAAAAGAATAGAAAAATATGAAAGTAAAAGTAGAATAGGGAAATGTAAAATAGTTGCATTGTCTTATCATGAATAGGTTAAATGGCTATAAATTATAGCACCTAGGTCAAATGGTATATAACCGTAGCACTCCTCGATTAAATAAATGACTGAATGATGGTGTGGGAACCACATCACCCTTTTAGAAAGGCTAATGATTTGCACATTTTAAAAATTTATTTGCACACTCAAAGTACAAACAGTTGAAGCAGAATATTTAATATTGTACAAGTATTTAATACATAAATAAAGTGTCCCAATCAATCTAGAAAGTGTGCAAATCAATTTCCTTTTAGAAAGGAAGGAGTATTAGAAAGAGTACTATTCATCTATAGGTTTAATAAAAAGTTAACAATATCACTTAGCATGTCATGGAACTAACTCAAAGTTGCACGCAAAATTCATATTATAATATAGTAGCAATTTTTAATAGGCTAAAGTGTAACTAGTCTATGTAAAGAGATTGAATTGTACTTATTTAAATAGAGTGAGGGTTACACATAAACTAAGTTTGCTTGATGGGCAAGGTAAACAAAGTATACTACATAATAAGGATTGTACTCACATATCTCTATAAAAGGAGGTAAATGATGATGCTAGTTTGTACATTTTTCCTCGCACATTCGTTAATTAATACAATATAACGTTTGAATTCACATGTGTGGTTACTTTGAGTCAATATTCCGCACTAGCTTACAAGGTTTATTGGTTTGTTATCTAACAATTGGTATCAAGGCCAATGTAACATTGGTTTTTTCAAGCTAGGTCGACTCAAAAGTGTGCAAATCCAACAAGTAGTCTCTTTTCTTTTTGGTTTGTCGGTTATTGCGCAGTGGTGGGAGATTTGACGTTGCCGGTTCGTTAACTGTTAGATCTTTGCGAAATTCGAATAATAGGTTGAAGACACATAGATTTAGGATTTCACTGAAGGGATCTTCAATTGGAGGTTTGTAGAAAGAGATACATGTGGTCGAAGTTGCTGCTCCAGAATTTGCAAGTTCTGTTTAAAGTAGATTCCGGTCAAATGTTTAAAGGCTTAATATTGTCGAGCTTTTTGCAAGAGTCTTGGGGTTTATCAAGGTTGGTATTGCAAAGGTTTAGTTCGACAAGGTTCAAGCTTTAAAAGACTTGTATAAGGTTGAATCTTTAAGCTTCAAGGTGTTGTTTTTGAGGTTTTAGAGGTGATCAAGTTGAAGGGTAACAAGGCTTCAAGGTTTAGTTGATTATCTAGGATCTTGAATAGTTGAAGTTTGAAGGTATCCGCGGTTTCTTGGAATTCAAGTCTTTGTGATTCTTGGAAGACAAGTAAGGTTTAGCTTTCTCTTGGAATTCAAGAAAAGTGGCTACTTGGAGTACAAAGCATATCAAGGTTGTAGACTTGAGGAGGAAAGATCAAAGCTTTAGGATTTTCTAAAGGCTAGTAGACCAATTTTTACAAGAAAGCGGGTTTAGCACACGACTTGTGAAACTTGTTGAAAAAGTTGAGTCTTTTGGGTTTCTAAAGGGTTAAATCAACTTGACAAGGTTAAAACAAGGTTAAAGAAGAAAGACTAGTACGAGTACTAGGTTAAACATGGAAAAGCTCTATGGGAATAATGTACAAAATCATGAAGGTTCTAAATAAGTTGAGTTCAAGTAACTTGGTCCTTGTGTTAAAACAAGAGTCCATGAAATACATGTTTAAAGCGTGTTTGATTTGAGGTGGAACTGCAGGGAGCTCAATAAAATCGTAAAACTATTCATGATAATAACGATGATCATGCAATGGATCAAAGATAATTGGAGGTTAAACAACTTGAAGAAAAGAAAAACACGGACAGATTGATAAAGGAGCAGGTACACCTTGGAGCAAAGTTGGAGGTAGACATTATAGAAACCAGAATACCTCGTCAAGAGTATGTAGAGAGTAATGCTGAAAGGAATAAGACGAATGAGGTATAAGGAAGCTAACTTGGATATTTACTAAGGTACAATGTCTTGTTAATATGGTGGTCTCTGGTTCGATGTTCCAACATTGGATGAATATATTGAGTATCACTACACAATAAGAATCGCTCATAAGGTGGAAATTGTTATGATATAGTAGCAATTCTTAGTGGGTTAAGAACATTGTATCCGATTTGAAGTTGAGAACTCCAAAGATAACCGATTCGGACGTGTTGAAGAATATGAAGACTCAAAGGCGAATTGTACGTGGAATTCATATTGGTTCGAAGTCTCACATGGTCTATAAACAAGTTCAACCTAATAAAAAGTCAAAGACGTCATAAAGGAAAATAAAATGAGTGAATGCTAAAAAAGGTACTAATATTACTAGTACATCAAATTCTTTTGAAGCATTGGCAATATAATGGACGTGGATGACGGAGGGGATATTGACAGAAATAAAACTCCTACCGCACAAGAGGCGAGTTGTGTAGATTAAAATAGGCAAAAGGATAAACATACGACCGAAAATACTATTGGGTCGTGTGATCATCAATCAATATTAAGAAGGGGTTGAATTTAGAATGGGCATCTATGTTAGTACTTCAATGGGAGATCAAGAAGGTAATTCAGATAGTGAAGTTGAGGAGGTAGATGATGAAACGACTCGATTCATGGCTTTCTTAGCGAATCGAGTTGGTGGTGGTGCAAATGATGCAAGCTTTCTTGAGAATGAAGATTATGATATTTATGATGATTATGAGAATGATGCTTTTGGATTAACAGAACAACAATTGGCATTCTGTAATGCGTTCGATATTACTCTTCAAGGTCAAGTTAAACGATATGGTTATTTTTTATATCATTATGAGTCAAATGTAATCTTGTCGTTAGTGGTCGTTTTTGTATTAGGTTCACAGGTCTGGGTGTCATTCTTATGATAGGTATGGTTTGAAGCACAAATGTTGCCTTTGTATTCGTCTATGTAACGAGTTGAGATATGAAATTTCACCCACGTCCTATTATGTATTTAAACGTTTTTTGAAATAATACATTTATCGGGCAAAACCCTTAAAAAAAAAAAGAAGCTATATTATCATTCGACAAACTAACATACATATATAGATAGGTGGTAAACCAAAGATTATTTAGATTATGTTAAAATAAAACATAAACATGTTTTTGGAAGGATTGCTAACGACTACGGCCCCTGATATACATCAACAAAATTGGGGAAGGCTTTCGGTACAGGTACAGATATAGTAAAACTTAAAATACGCGAACGTTATGTTCAACATACCGGTTCCAGTTGTTTTACGCGTTTCAAAAGCAAGAACTTTGGGATCATAACTGTCCGATTAACTAAGATACACTTGACACTGTACAACCGTTTTGCCCAACTTGAACCCTGGAACCACCGTGAACGCCACTTCACGATTACTTTCCCGTGACAAAAACGCCTCATCATTTACACACTCCATAAACACTTCCGAAAAACGACACCCATTTCTCACTTGAAACACAGACGCCCCGTTTGGATCAAATGAGAAACCCAAACAATGTAAAAGCCAAACACGCTTTACCATCTCAGCAAATGACTCAAAAAAAGCTGTTTCCGGAAATTTCCGGACACTCACTAAGTTTCTTTGATTTAAATTCCCAAAAAGAGATAACTCCATCTTGGGATGCACGAGTTTTAGATACTTAAACCAACAAAATTTAGCAAATGTTGATGTTGGCTTCCATGTAATATACTCCCTTGCTTTTAAGTACTTCAACTCCATAAATCTGTCAAAGAAAACCTGTTGGCGCTTAGTAGTTCTTTGTCGTGATCCACGATCCCCTGAAATGGAAAAAATTGGGTCGCTGAACCCTTCAAACATTTCTTTACAAACAAATGACTCGAATGCATAACATCTATGCGTTGGGTCCCAATAAGCAACATTCGGCTGGATCGATCCAGCTGCTGCACTTATATCCCAATTGGCATATTGCATTTCGGTTGTCATTAACTTCACAAAACTTCTTATGGATTTCATAGCGTGCTTGAGGAACGATACAAAATCATTTGGAGTCAACTTTGAGAAATGAAGAGTCTCATGACGCGATAAAGGGCCACTTGAATTCAATTTTCTTTCAATTAACTTGTTCTCTCGCTCGAATTCCTCCAATTTTTCTTTCAAGCGTACAATTTCTGAGTCTTTTAATTGGCTCTGGTTTGCTAACCTTTTTCCTGTTATATCATATGTTTTGACTAGATTCTTTTGTTCTTGGATCTCAGCCAATAGCATGGTGGTTTCAGGAGACGTGTCGTTGATATGGTTCTTTAGAAATGACTGTTTTAATTCAGATAAGCTTTTCAACTCTGTAACCACAAGTTGATCAGATGACTGGATTGTTTCTGGATCATACGGCGATTGAGCATATTGCAACTCAGCGTATGCAGCTTTTACTGTTGAAAGTGATGCAAAAACTTTGGAAATGAATGCATCCATTTCTGCTTTTTTTCTAACCTTCTCATTTTCTTCACAACTGACTTTCTCGTGTGATTTAGCCTTCTGAAGTTCATCTACTGTCGCTGCAGCTCGAATATGCAAAGCCTTGGTAAATGTACGAGCTAATCGACTCTTTCTTGGGGTTACAGCGGATCGGTTAATTACTTCCATCTGAAGAAAGAATTGGTAACTTTATAATGTATGCAAATATGACACAAGTTTTAAAGGAAAAATTGGAAGACAAGAAAGTATGATGAGCATGTTGCAACAAAAGATGATAGTTATGGAGTACTTCTTTTTTCATAAAGAATACAAATATTAAATAGTATGCTTTAAGTCTTAGTAAATTCTTTAACTGCTAACTACCTAACGCGTATAGTTACAAGTCCAAATCAGGAAACATGTTCTAAGGTCCCATTCACTCACCTTATTTGAAAATAATTTGGTAACCAATTATAAAGATAGTGTACGATTCAATTCAAAAAACTTAGCTCTAAAATCTCTATGTTGTATGTTGAAACACGTTAAAAGATAGTGACATTTGGACAAGTGAAAAAAGAAGTTAAGTGACATTTGGACAAGGATAAGGAACAAAATCATCATTTTATTCTTGTTCATCTAAATTGGATCTTTGACAACTTGAGAAACCCATGAAATGCTTTTGTGCAAAGTCAAATGACAAATCCTTAGATAGGAGAATACTCGGATTCACTGAATCATATTATCTTTTCCACATGCCGAATGACAAAGGGACAATGTGATCCATATCCTAAAGGTATGATAGATATAAAGTTTGATATCTATATGACTAGATCCACTCACTTACTTTTATTCTGATGAACTAGTTTCTTATCGCAACAACTAAAAGGAATATCCTTTATTTAAAACCGTTGACCCAAGAGCTTACTAGTGCTTCTTTGCTTAATGAGAATTTAGATAAGCAATCCTAAACACCTTTGAAACTGTTTACTTAGTATATCAAAACGAAGAAGAAGAAAATTAGTTTCATTTTGAGAATTTATCTTCAACAATTCAACATGCAACCTCAAAGGTGTGGCCCAGTGGTGGGGGCTTGGTATTCTCAAGTAAAAGTCTCAAGTTCAAACTCCACATGCGGCAACTTTGGGGCCAACATTCGGACGAATACATACGAAATGACACCTAGACACTCGTTATATAAAATTTTAGTGATTAATCCTACATAATCATAATACTAATTATAAGACATTCCTGGAATCTTGAACTAAGTTGGTAGACTAATTATGCAACAAATGATAAGAGTGACACTTTAATAATTGCATAGTGTATCATCATATTTACCAAATCCCTAATTACTTAAAAAAATTGAGTTGTACTAAATCATTTTTTCATTTTATGCACCCACTAGTTTAGATATGATCCTTAATTTAGGTTATTTAATCAAAGTTTCAACCTCCAGAAATGGTACCACAAAGGCTATACTGTATAACCTTGGATTATTAGCATATACTATAAAAAAGGCAAATAAACATGTGGGGCCATAAAACCCAGATTTTATGTGAAAAAACTCAATTATTTTCATTAAAAACAGCAAACTATGCATTGTCAATTGAGCCACTGCTATTTTACAGTAAAGTTAAAGTTGTCTTCATGCGGGTGAATAAAGAAAAGGAAAGCACTAGTCACTTTTCCGAACGTTGCTATAAAGCCTAAAATGCAAAGAAAATAAAATGAATAGAAAAAAAAACTAGTACTCTGTAACATTTTAGTAAAAGATTTTGGCTAAGGTGATTATCTGATTATTAAGTTTTGTATGAGATAAACATGTTTGAGATAATCAACTCATAACTTGATCACTCAAAGCTTCTTAGTTCTTACTTCATTTTATTATTTTGTTATCATTATTATAAGAAGTTTGTATGACCAATCCTAAACACTTCCAAAAGGAAAATGATTGTCATGCCTAAATGGCATGACTAATTTAATGCGTAATCCACTCAAAATTTGACACATAATAAGTACATTTCTCTTTCCACATCCTAACCTTTAATTTTTACATGTATCAAGTGATGCTTGTTAGGCATATAATTAGGCATGCTATTAACGCATGCCAATCACTTCTCCTTCCAAAAATTTTAGAGTGCTAGGGGCGGCTCGAGTCATAAGGCAAGTTAAAGGCGTGCCACTTTATCTTTCTCCGTGTAACATTCCTATAACACAAAACCTCAAAAACACCCTCCGAATAACATTCCTATAACACACCATTAAAAAACCTCACTTTACACTAAAAAACAATTTTTTAAAAAGAAATCATACCAACACACACAAACCGGCCGTTATAGCCGCAACGTGGTGCCTCTAACGAGCCTATAACGCACCTAGGGTGCAGTATGGAGGTGTTATAGGCACCAAATTGTGCCTATAAGCCTTTAAGATGTTGTACCTAGCCCTCTTATTATAATAAACATTTAAACTGGTGTTTCGGATTGCTTATATTTCCTGCTTAGCAAAAGCCGCTAAGTAGCTTAAAAATAACCCATCCAACAGGCTATGTTTGGCACACAAGATTATGGAAAGATTATGCTTATTTTTTTTAAAAATAAGCTACTTAAAAAATAATCCTTGTTTGGTAACATAACTTATAAAAGATTATAAGAAAAATAATCTTCTATAATCTTTGAAAATAAAAAGTTACTTCATGTAGCTTATAAAAATAATCTCTTTTTATAATCTTTTTAAGCAACGGCATCAGCACCAGCATAAGTAACAGCACCAACAACAGCACAATCTATTTTTGCCAAACATACCCTATAATATTTGTATTTGATTATTTGAACAGAAATGAGAAAGTTTGAGGGTTGCATATCTATTTTTTGGGTGTTTAGGTTAGTACCGAGGGTAGGTGTCAATTTTATCCCCAACTACTCTGTTCTCAACTTGATTATTGAAACAATTGATTATTGAAACACTTGATAATTGAAAGTTGAGTATTTTACACCGAGTCGAAACAAGCAGACAAGTAGAAGCATTTTGGATTATACAAACAGGCATTGAAGCAATCCCAAACACCCCTTGCGGTTAAAAAACAATGCCAAACTCCCAATAAACACATCGAATAAACAGTTTTAAAAAAAGCCTACATTTCGCCAAAACTTAAACACGCCCCAAGGCGTATGTGGTTTTCGGGTTAAGTTTCATAAGCTCAATTTTTGTGGCTTATGAGTTATGAAAATTAAGCCAAAAACCACATAAACCATAAGGCCGCTGTATAAGCCAAACAAACACCCTCTTAAACTTAAAATTTTATGGTTATGGAAACAGAGCAACAGAGAACAGCTATCTATAGATACCAAAAAAAAAAAGTTTGATGGTCATCAATTCATCATCATATATAAAATGCTATGAAAAACTTACCTTAAAGTGTGTTGAAGACCACTTGATTTATTAGCCTGCAGGTGTCCTCTAATAATCACTAGAAACCTGGAAGAAAAAAAAGTACTGTAGGAACAAAACTTTTAAGCCTAAAACCCTTCACCATTTAAACCCTTAATAATTATCCTCGGTTGTTAGCATGACACCAACACATTAGTTAAATAACATATTAAACCAATGACATTGCTGTAAACAGGTGTTTAATGTAATCATGTAAGGAACAAAAAAAAAAAAACAAATGTTACAACAGTATATTCGGCATGAAAAAACAAATATCCTTAAAACTTATAACTAACCATGAAAAGGAAGGTTCGATTGTCTGTTGTTGTTGTGGAGCTGAGTGATTTTTTTTTATTATAATGAGGAATGTGTTTGAGGTGTTTTTATTGAGAGGAAATAACGGAGGGGGTGAGAGAAGACTAGACAAGACAAAGGTCAAAGTGTTGTGGTTGATTTGATAGTGGCTAAGGGGACATTGGGAATATAAAAACACCCAAGCAATAAGTTATTTTACCATTTTGTCCTTCGGTGATAGACTATCAATGATAGAGGCGTTACGGTAACGTTCGGCTCGGTTCGGTGAGAGATTTTAACTATTCATCGTAATATGGGTAGTTTATTTTATTAACCAAAATTGAACCGTACCAGGCAGGTAACAGAATATGCAGGTATCAGAATGAATAATTACCCGCGATTCAAGTCATGGTTAACCATTCTAAAAAAATTAATAGAATCGAATCGAACAAATAATAACATAACTAGAACGTAATATGTCATTGTTGTAAAATTAAATAACATTGAATAGATTAAAGTCACAGTAAAGATGTTCCGTCGCAATAAAAACATTCAAATTTTTTATATAATAAAAGAATTACATCATTTCGGAGTGTTTTTGAAAAACACTTCTTATTGAAAGAAAATCCGGCCAATAGGAGAGCTCAATTTCGCCACATAAGCAAAATCATGTTATGTGATTGGTTAATAAAAGTCAAAATTAAATTGATTTTGGTTAAACTTTAATACATTTCTATTACAAGTTGCCATTTAAGATTAAAATTTAAGAAGAAGAAGCATTAAGGGTATTAATAAGGTATTTGAAGTTTCAATAGACATCATTTAGTCATACACGTGTGGTTGATTTATATTGTTTAAACCGTGTATTTTATCAAAAAGGTATTTGAAGTTTCCATTAGTAAAAGTTCTCCATTATTGTTTCAAGCGTGTAGAATCTGTTTATAAACGAGTCACATTTAAGATTTATTTAAGTTATTTATTTTAAGGAATATTAAAAAGCCTCCAAAGTTTCCATTAATAAAATGTCTCAATTATTGTTTTAACCGTGTATTGTAATTTTATACTTAAAGTTTATGTAAGTTAATTATTTTAAAGGGTATTATGGGGAATCAACTTTACTCATTTTTAATAGTTTTTAAGTTTTCAAAAATAGATAAATTTGTTGTACTAGACGATTATCTGCGTCTAGCGGCAACGATGTCTAGTTTTCTACAAAATTCCGACGACCCGTAAGTTTCTTTTAACAAACTGTATTTGTAGCGTAAGATAATCATTTTCGAATAACTATAATTATGATGCGTGGTTGCATAGCAGCAGAAATATACAGTTTTCAAGGAAATTATGTGGAGTCGATCTAAGTGTGGGAGTATATTTCTAATAGGATTGTTTTAACTTTTAAGTTATTAAGATTTTAGTAATAGTAGATTCAAGCATTACAAAAAGCAACGGTATTATGTAGTTGGCAATATTATATTGTAATTTAAAGGTATAGCCAACGTGTGTGACCGCCTTTTCTTATTTTGTCAGTAATTTAGGCAGTGATAACTATTTTTTTTTACATGTGTAGCGTTTATTATTGGTGTGTGGCTTTTAAACTTGTAACCTTACAAATTTAATATCACCATAATAAGATTATCTTGTACTATCAATTTGCATAGATATTTAAGCATTATTCAAAGCTATTTGTTTGGGGTACAAATAATTATCGCTAAAGATAACAATACTATTTAATTTTTGTGATTCTAATAAACTTACATAACATTATTGATATACCGGACAAAGGGCTATACAATATATATTAACTTTTAAACGACGATTCATATATGCTAGTCCCTTAAGTGGTGCAAGACCAACATTTTTCAAAATAACATTATACAAATGACAACGTGCATGTGTCAAAGCAAAATAAACAACAAAAACTACAATTACTTGGTCTATCATTTTTTCAAATTTGTCACGGATTCCACAACTACTTCATCATTTCTCATATAATTTTGTCAAATTTGAAACCTGGTTCGACCCGGGTGGTTCAACCGGTTGAACCGTTCCGGTAAAAAAAACAAGTCGATTTAAACCGAGTCAACCCGACAGGTTGGGTCGAAAATAAGTCAAATTAAATCGGTTCAACCCAATAGGTTTGAAGCGTCCCGGGTCAACCCGGTTTTCGATGTGTATTAATAGTTTCCTTTTGAAATATACGTCTTCAACATTTCCACTTTTAGTTTCAACTTTTCACTTTTAACTTTTTATTTTTTCTTTTATATATAGTATATAGCAGGGTACTCACGCGTTTTGGCGGCGGGTACCCTGTGAATGATTAACCAGAGAAATAGATCTCGATGAGACATGATTCACCAGTTTGTATCGGTTTCAACGGGTCCTCTCTGGTTCGTTTTCGGATGGCTTTAATTGGTTAGCCGAACCGGTGGCAACACCGGTTCCCGGTTGAACACGTTGGTCCGGTCCGGTTTCAAAACTATATGTAACTTAAACTTGTTAATTAGTGTGTTTAATTATTTTAGATTTTGAATTATGTTGTAGCTTCTTTAAATTATACGTTATGAAAATTTTATTGTACTTTTTAGTAATGGGTGTTTTAATTGGTTGTTTTTAATTTGGTAGATATGCTTTTAATTGGTCGTACAATATGAATAAATTATTGTACTTTTAAGTAATGTGGTGTTTTAATAAGAGTATTAATTACACTATGCATTTCTCTCTCATTTGACCAATTTCAACAATTCAACTTTTCACCTTTGACCGTTTTTCTATTATATATATATATATATATATATATATATATATATATATATATATATATATATATATATATATATATATATATATATATATATATATATATAGGGGTGCTAATCGGGTCGGGTTGGTCGGGTTCGGGTCAAACGGGTCTAGTCCAAGTCGGGTCGATGCTAAAAATAATATACCCGAACCCGACCCTATTTGAACTCGGGTTAGTCGGGTTCGGGTCAAGTCGGGTCGGGTCAGGTCGGGTTCGGGTCTGCACCATTTACAAAATCATAGAGTTTAATTTCTAAAACAACACATGTATAAATGACACATTTTGTTGGTTGCATTTGTTTGTTACATATTTTTTTGATACAACTGTTTTTCTTGTTCCCTATAAAATGGAAAGAAACACACTCACGCTGTCAAATATAAGGTTTTAATTCATATATGTGTAATGTATGCATATTCAACTTTCATATAAATGCATTTAAACATATTTTAAAACAACATTAATTAGACTTTTAAAGAATACATCCAACAATTAAAATTAAATAAAGATTTACAAAAGTAAAAAAAAAAAAAAAAAAAAAAAATCCTAACTCGGGTTAGTCAGGTTGACCCGAACCCGAATAAGCAAAGTATTTGAACCCGATACCCGACCCTAGTTCGTACTCGGGTTAAACGGGTTGACCCGAGTTAGACTTTGGACCCGAGTAACCCGACCCAATTATCTTTAGTCGGGTTCGGGTCCGGGTCAGGTCGGGATTTTTGACACCTATATATATATATATATATATATATATATATATATATATATATATATATATATATATATATATATATATATATATATATATATATATATATATATATAAGTAGTAAAGATATAAATTTCAAATATTCATGTATCTGTTTTAATTTTTTTAGTTATCTTTTTGTGTTATAATGCCCTCGAACCAACCTATAAATAAGTTAAACTTAATAGTTGTCTTATGAATATTTTAAGTTACTCTGCCAAGTTTTTTTATATGCCAAACCTCTAGGTAAGGGCATTATTCTAACATCTCGCCCAGGGCATCCGAAATCTCGGGACCGGCCCTGAGCACATGGAGCAGTTTATTGCTTCTACAACTACTTCTCAGGATCATATACCTATTGATCAGAATATCTTTATAGATATAATGTTACTGTGTATGTGGTCGAGTATGTGATCATGGGAACCACAGAATGAAAAATAACAGTAAAATAGCAATAACATTGAACAAAGGGAACTTCGCTTTCTAATGAATGTTATGAAATAGACAGAAAATTTAGGTCCTTAGCTAAGTTAAGATTTAACATACCCACACCACTAGCTAGATTTTCAAACCATATAGACAAAGCTTAAAATCTGTCGAAACATATGTTACTTGACCTTATTCTCTAGTATAAAAGGTGGTCGATATGCTCAATACATATGCATCATTTGAGTTTTCTCATGGCTTCTCATATTCTTCTCCCAGTTGTCTTCATGATAATTTGCTCTATTGCTAATGTTTGGGTGGTCGACTCACTTTGCGTAGCGAATTTATCTCTCCCGGGTACTTATTATATTTCTTCAATAACTGAAACATGAAAGGCAATATCAGTATAGCTTTATGCTTTTTTTTTTCATTATAGGAAATATACTAATGACTTCTAAACAAATTAATCTGTTGCAGCTAATAAAGATGGCATTTATCCTTGCAAAGATCCTAAGTTGGTAAGCGTAAATGATTTCTCATTTAGCCGTCTTCAAGCCCCACCAACTACCACGAATGAGAGGGATAGCGTATTTACCCAAGTCTATGTTCATCAAATACCAGGACTAAATACACTTGGTATCTCAATGGTGTTATTTGATTTTGCTAAAGGTGGTTATATCCCTCCACATTTCCATCCAGAAACGACTGAAATATTCGCAGTAATTAAGGGAAGCATACTAATAAACTTCAACACATCTGCCCCTGAAAATCTCCAATTCTCAAAGGTGATTCGAGAGGGTGACGTATTTGTGATCCCAAAAGGGCTTCATCACACACAAAAGAATGTTGGACAAACTGATGCTGCGGTTATTGTAGCTTTTAGCAATCAAAGTCCTGAAGTCTTAAATGTCAGCTAGAAGTTACAAATTTTTATCAGTGATTATCTTTGGACAATCTGCTAATAAATATCCAAAGAATCTGGTTTAAATCTTCTAGAAAATTCAAAAAAATCTCTTGATGCAATTCAAAAACTGTAATGTTTATGATACACGACCGAATAAAATATATTATAGACAACTTGTTACATGTAATGATAGATAGTTTTACCAACCCACCATTATCGCATTAGTGACCTGCTTACTGCTTTAGAAGGTCTCTTGCTATATATACGTACATGCTAGCTCTTTGCCTCTTTCTATTGTCGTCATTAATAGAAAACAAACACTAACATACATTTGATGTATAGGCTTAATTCTAGCCGTCATTTCTTGTGGGAAACGGTGTACACTTTTTATTAAAATAATAAATCAGATTATAATAATTAAATAACAGAATGTAAAAACAGTAAATAAATGCAGACAGAAAGGAGTAGAAGCAGAAGACAGACTCTATAATAATATAGAAACGAAAGCAGTAAAAGGTCGTGAACGAGGCTCGTGTTTAACACGATTCCCTTAAAACAGATTCGCCGTCTGTTTCCCAGGGTACAACGTTCAATACTGTTGCACAGTCGGACCTGACAACTTGCCTGAAAATTCGCTGAAAACTTATGTGCTTCTGATCGAACGAATTGCTGGAACTGCTGAAGTTGAGTTACGTTTTTCATATATAAAACTGAATGAGGAATGGTTTATTTTATAGCGTAACAATGTCTTGGTCACCAAGACAGTATTTTGCTAAAAAATAACACGATATGCAAATCTGTTAAATTAAAACCGTAATATGCATATCTTTTATTTACACAAAATATTTTCTGTAAACTCTGTTAACAAGTTTTAAATCTATTCCTTAAATAGATTTACAGAAAATTCTGGAAAAATGAAACACGAATCTGTAAAAGATACGCACGCATGCGAGGCTTCGGAGCTGCATTCGTGTCCGCAGGTCGCGCGGGCTCGCATGAGTTCAGAAGCTTCGAACTCATTTTGACCCGGAAATCCCATTTTCTGCACCCCCCCCCCCTTGCGCGCGCGCACGTAGGATTGGGAGCATAACCAACCTAAAGGAATTTGATAGCCAAAACTACAATTTCCTTATAAACAAGCTTCCACTTCTTGTTTTGGGCGATGTGGGATTCTCCCATTTTTCCAAGTTTTTATGTTTCAAGTGCCTCACTTTGAGACACGATATCTCATTCATTTCAACTCCATTTTGGACATACTTTAGCTCGTTGCGAAGCTCTCGTCGAGGAGAACGCAAAGCTACTAAGAAACATAAATATATATAACATATACATATATTAAATAGTGTCCAAAATTTGCAAAAACTCATTTTGCAAAACTCATTTTCCAACAATCCCCCACATGAATGGAAATCGGTCGAAAACACACGAAAGTTTCAGTGAAATTTCTGCGGTTAAGTCTTGCATAGGATAGGTAGGTGTAACCCTTTGAACCTTCCCTTGTGAGATGCACTTAGTCTCCTAGATCTGAGTAGACGCGATGTCTTTGAACTCATCATCCATTTACGTAGACGACATTACACTTCACACAAGACTCTCCCTGACAATGTCCAGTCCTCATAGTCGTGTCCGTTATGGTCATGAACACTAGCCTGGTTCTGCAAGAGCTCTTAGGAATTGCGCCCCCACATTTCCCTTCGAAGCGACCCCACTTCTCTCTCACATAGGTGATTTCATCTTGAATCATTAAAAACATATGTTTTGTGATTTCATCTTGAATCATTATGCTTTATGATTTCATCCTGAATCATTATAGCCATATGTTTAACCTCTCAACAAGTCACATTTGTTATAGGAATGGACTAGGAAAGTTACAATATTTAGTAACTCCCCCACATTGACGTGACTTCCCCCACATTTCTATGATTAGGTTGTCCTATTGAACCCAGATCTTGGGATCTCCAGTCAACTGGGTTAGGTTTTCCTTCATAGAAACTCATTCCTTCAAGGGCTTTAGTCCCATTCCTTTAGACGACTTACTAACTAACTCTCTGCTTAAGCCTTTCGTAAGCGGATCCGCGATGTTATCCTTTGACTTCACATAGTCAATTGAGATAACTCCTGTTGAGAGTAGTTGTCGTATCGAATTATGTCGACGACGGATATGTCTGGACTTTCCATTATACATTATGCTATGAGCTCTGCCAATTGCCGATTGACTATCACAATGTATACTAATGGCCGTTACCGGTTTAGGCCACCTTGTTATGTCCTCTACGAATTGACGTAGCCATTCCGCCTCTTGTCCGCATTTATCTAACGCGATAAATTCTGATTCCATCGTGGACTTAGCTATAACAGTTTGCTTGGAAGACTTCCAAGATATAGCTGCCCCTCCTAGTGTAAACACATATCCACTAGTCGATCTAGAATCCTTTATGTCAGATATCCAATTTGCATCACTGTATCCTTCGATAACAGCTGGATATCGATCATAATGCAGTCCATAATCGCGACTATATCTCAAATAGTGAAGTACCCTAGTCATAGCTGCCCAATGTGCATAGCTTGGGTTACTAGTATACCTACTTAGCCTGCTAACAGCATATGCTAAGTCAGGTCGGGTACCTGTCATTAAGTACATTAACATGCCAATAATTCTCGAATACTCTAATTGGGCAACACCTAAGCCTCTATTTTTAGATAGATGCTTACTGGTGTCAATTGGAGTTCTAGCTAGGCCGGAATCCCCCGCATTATGAGTATTAAGAATTTTGTCCACATAATGTGCTTGACTTAACACAAGTCCATTCTGAGTTCTTATGATCTTTATTCCAAGGATCACATCAGCCAAACCCATATCCTTCATGTCAAACTTTGATTTCAACATGTCTTTAGTAGATTTGATCATCTTGTCGTTACTGCCAACGATAAGCATATCATCAACATATAAACACAAGATTACATATCCACTATTTGTGTCTTTGACATAAACACATTTGTCGCATTCATTAATTTTGAATCCACTCTCTAGCATGGCGTGGTCAAATTTTTGATGCCATTGTTTGGGAGCTTGCTTTAAGCCATATAATGACTTAACAAGCCTACAAACTTTGTTCTCTTGTCCAGGAGCCATGAAACCCTCAAGTTGATTCATGTAGATTTCTTCTTCTAAATCTCCGTTTAGAAATGCCGTTTTCACATCCATTTGGTGAACTTCCAAATTTCTTAAAGCGGCAATAGCAAGTATCATCCTAATCGATGTTATTTGCGTAACAGGTGAATATGTATCAAAGTAATCAAGACCTTCTCGTTGTCTAAATCCTTTGATTACTAATCTTGCTTTATACTTGTCAATGGTGCCATCGGCTTTCATCTTCTTCTTGAAGATCCATTTATAGCCTAGTGGTTTACAACCAGGAGGTAAATCCACGAGCTCCCAAGTATGATTTTGTAAAATAGAATCTATTTCACTTTTAATGGCTTCTTTCCATTGAGGCCCTTCTGAGGAAGTAACCGCTTCTCGGTATGAAGTAGGTTCGTTTTCAACCATAAAAGAAACAAAATCGGGTCCAAACGATTTCTCGGTTCTTGCCCTTTTGCTTCTTCTAGGTTCAACCTCTTCTTCCTCAGTTTGATCTTGTCTCTCATCTTGGAGATCATTATCGTCTCGTTGTCTCTTATCTTGGACAACTTCGTCATCTATTCTAGATGAACTTCCAGTTTCCTTCGTTAAACAAGGAAAAATAGTTTCAAAGAATGAAGCATTCCTTGATTCCATTAAAGTACCCTTTTGTATATCCGGATTTTTCGATTCATGTACTATGAAGCGATAAGCACTGCTATTCTTAGCATATCCGATGAATATACAATCTACAGATTTAGGTCCAATCTTTTGGGCCTTGGGAGTCGGTATAGCGACCTTTGCTAGACACCCCCACACTCGTAAGTACTGATATGATGGCTTTCTTCCCATCCATAATTCATAAGGGGTCTCTTCTTTTTCCTTACGAGGTATCTTATTTAAAAGATAAGTAGCCGTTAGAATGGCTTCCCCCCACATGTCCTGGCTTAGACCAGAACTTATCAACATGGCATTAACCATTTCTTTCAATGTACGGTTCTTCCTTTCGGCAATACCGTTCTGCTGAGGTGAATAGGGAGCAGTGAATTCGTGTCTAATTCCATGTTTCGCACATAGATCAGCAAATGGAGACACATATTCACCTCCTCTATCACTTCGTACCACCTTGATTTTCTTACCAAGTTGATTCTCAACTTCGTTTTTGTATAGAACAAACTTGTCTATAGCTTCATCTTTACTTTTCAGTAAGTAAACGTAGCAATACTTTGTACAATCATCAATAAACGTGATAAAGTACTTATTGCCACCTTTTGTGGGTAGTGATTTCAAATCACATATGTCAGTGTGTATCATATCAAGTGGTTCGGTTTTTCGTTCAACCGATTTGAAAGATGCTCTTGTAAGTTTGGCTTCAACACAAGTTTCACATTTATATTTTGAGTCAATATGGAAATTAGGTATGCAATTAAATTTAATCAAACGACGCATCGAATTAAAATTTACATGTCCAAGACGGCCATGCCACATATTAGAAGACTCAATCAAGTAAGCAGAAGAATTCATTTTAATGATAGCATTCTTAACAACCATTACATTGAGTTTAAACATACCATTCAGGGCATATCCCCTACCAACATAAACTTGATTCTTAGAAAGAACAAACTTATCAGACTCAAAAACAAGACGAAAACCAAACTTGTTCAATTGCCAACCAGACACAAGATTCTTGCGAATCTCTGGAACATACAAGACATTAGTCAACTTGAGCTCTTTCTCGGATGTCATCTTCAAGATTACATCTCCTTCGCCCTTGATTTCAGCAGTTGCAGAGTTGCCCATGTACAGCTTCTCTCCACCATCAACAGCTCTGAAAGAGTGAAACATACTCTTATCAGCACACACATGACGGGTAGCCCCAGTATCCACCCATCATTCCCTGTTGTTGGAACCTACCAGGTTAACTTCAGAGATCATGGCAATGACATCATACACCATAGCAATCATGTCCACATCTTCATTCACCATATTAGCCTGGCGTGGAGTCACCCGCTTCGGCATCTTACAATTAGCAGCACGGTGACCTGGCTGGTCACAGTTGAAACACACCCCTTGGAACTTCTATTTCACAATTGCAGCTTTAGGAGCAAGGTACTCAGAGCCAACTTGTTGTCCTCTTCAATACGAAGACGAACAACCAAGTCTTCAACACTCATCTCCTTTCGCTTATGCTTCAGGTAGTTCTTGAATTCTACCCAGCTTGGAGGTAACTTTTCAATAATAGCAGCAACTTGAAAAGTTTCACTCAAAGTCATTCCCTCAGCATGAATGTCGTGTAGCAGAACCTGCAGATCTTGAACCTGACTTATCACATTCTTTGAATCAACCATCTTGTAATCCAAAAAAACGAGCTACAACGAACTTCTTTGTACCAGCATCCTCAGTTTTGTACTTGCGTTCCAATGACTCCCATAATTCTTTGGCAGTCTTGGTCTTGCAGTACACGTTGTACAAAGAATCAACCAAACCATTCAGAACATAATTGTGACACAAAAAATCTGAATGTTTCCATGCTTCCAAGGCTTGAACAGCCTGTTGATTAGAGGATTGACCTTCTGCAGGAGGTTCCACGTTAGGTGGGTTTTCTTTTAAGAACCGCGCAAGGTTCAAAGTAGTCAGATAGAAAAACATCTTCTGTTGCCACCTCTTGAAATTCTGCCCATTGAATTTCTCTGGTTTCTCAGCATGATTAGCAACCGTGTTGGTAACAGGCGCACCAGGTACGTTCACAGTAGTATTCACTGGAGGGGTAGTCGTGTTTGTCATCCTGAAAATTCAAACACAAACAGTTAAACAAACTGTTTTAAATGGTATCTACTTGTACCAGATCTGATTCAACAAAACTCTAGCTTGGTTTTGATGAATCGAGTAAATCAGTTTAATAGAAATTCTATCTTGGTTTCGGTAAAACTGATAATAAACTGCTTAAAAAAAAACGTTAGTCTCTTCAAACCAAACTGTATGTATAAAACTGTTAAAAGAAACTGATTTCCAAATAAACTCAACAAGGTTTCGACAGAAAACAGTTTAAAATCCTGTTAAATAATAATCCGATTTTATAACAAAGTGTTCTAAATTCGGTTAAACCGAATCTGTTTTAAGACTGTGGGAAACGGTGTACACTTTTTATTAAAATAATAAATCAGATTACAATAATTAAATAACAGAATGTAAAAACAGTAAATAAATGCAGACAGAAAGGAGTAGAAGCAGAAGACAGACTCTATAATAATATAGAAACGAAAGCAGTAAAAGGTCGTGAACGAGGCTCGTGTTTAACACGATTCCCTTAAAACAGATTCGCCGTCTGTTTCCCAGGGTACAACGTTCAATACTGTTGCACAGTCGGACCTGACAACTTGCCTGAAAATTCGCTGAAAACTTATGTGCTTCTGATCGAACGAACTGCTGGAACTGCTGAAGTTGAGTTACGTTTTTCCTATATAAAACTGAATGAGGAATGGTTTATTTTATAGCGTAACAATGTCTTGGTCACCAAGACAGTATTTTGCTAAAAAATAACACGATATGCAAATCTGTTAAATTAAAACCGTAATATGCATATCTTTTATTTACACAAAATATTTTCTGTAAACTCTGTTAACAAGTTTTAAATCTATTCCTTAAATAGATTTACAGAAAATTCTGGAAAAATGAAACACGAATCTGTAGCAAAAAGATACGCACGCATGCGAGGCTTCGGAGCTGCATTCGTGCGGGCTCGCATGAGTTCAGAAGCTTCGAACTCATTTTGACCCGGAAATCCCATTTTCTGCACCCCCCCTCGCGCGCGCACGTAGGAGTGGGAGCAGAACCAACCTAAAGGAATGGTTTATTTTATAGCGTAACAATGTCTTGGTCACCAAGACAGTATTTTGCTAAAAAATAACACGATATGCAAATCTGTTAAATTAAAACCGTAATATGCATATCTTTTATTTACACAAAATATTTTCTGTAAACTCTGTTAACAAGTTTTAAATCTATTCCTTAAATAGATTTACAGAAAATTCTGGAAAAATGAAACACGAATCTGTAGCAAAAAGATACGCACGCATGCGAGGCTTCGGAGCTGCATTCGTGCGGGCTCGCATGAGTTCAGAAGCTTCGAACTCATTTTGACACGGAAATCCCATTTTCTGCACCCCCCCTCGCGCGCGCACGTAGGAGTGGGAGCAGAACCAACCTAAAGGAATTTGATAGCCAAAACTACAATTTCCTTATAAACAAGCTTCCACTTCTTGTTTTGGGCGATGTGGGATTCTCCCATTTTTCCAAGTTTTTATGTTTCAAGTGCCTCACTTTGAGACACGATATCTCATTCATTTCAACTCCATTTTGGACATACTTTAGCTCGTTGCGAAGCTCTCGTCGAGGAGAACGCAAAGCTACTAAGAAACATAAATATATATAACATATACATATATTAAATAGTGTCCAAAATTTGCAAAAACTCATTTTGCAAAACTCATTTTCCAACATTTCTTTAGTAGACACTTATTTTGGAACGTAGGTAGTGACCGGGTAACATATGTCCTGATATAACAGTTGTAAAGAACAAATAAACTTCACTTGACATGTAATGTGTATAAATATTGGACATAATAAAAAGCATCAAGAAATTTGTATTAGGCATCCTACATAATGAATATTTTCAGAAAAAAGTTCAAACACATAACTGAAATTTACTTACACCCCTCTATATTAAACTGATATATCTTACACTTCACAACAAACAAACCTCCAAAAAATAATGATGTATTCTAGACAGAAGAATCGACCCACGGGCCATCACTCGACGTGGTCCTTGGTAGTTGACTATCCGCAGAGATAATAGACGTTAGCGTTTGACTGTCTTGTGATAGCATTTCAAATGCTCTAAACCTCATATCAGCATCCATTGCGCCACGTTTTACTACTGCTGGCTGAACTGGAATCTTTCCATCCAACATACTCACCACTGCTGACATGGCCGGCCTAAGTGTCGGCGATGGATTGGTGCATATTAGAGCTATATTTAACATCCTCATTGCCTCTTCTTTTGAATAGTGTGAACCAAGTCCCGGGTCCACCAGTTCAAGTAGATTCCCTTGCTCTTGTAGGACATAAGCCTGCAAGTTCAACCAACACATGTTAAAATAAGAAATAATATGTTACTTAAATGACTGTCATTGTTGTTGGAAAATGTATATATTTACAAGTACGTAAATGTCCGGATTCGAACTCGTGACCACGGGATTGCACACTTTACGTATGAGACTCGATGTTTAAATAATTAATATAAAATATTATGTTTAATTATTAAATTCACAATAAACGACTAAACGAGCGATAAGCACTTATCGAAAGTGACTATTGGTCGTTAAATGTCAACGGGATATGAAGAAAAGTAAACAAGCCAAGAGACGGTTTTAGGAACCTTCTTTTGGGCTTGTTTTTGGCCGAAACTATGGAATCCCACATCGGAAACCATAGTAAACATGACATCTACCATAAGGCTATAAATACATCCCCATGTATTCATCCTTTGGTACACTTGATTTCATTAGAAGGCCAAACTTCTTCTTTTCTTCCCTCTTATTCTTGGTCGACGAGTGAATCCCCATTGTAAGGGATTTACGAGTGACCTTGAGCATAACAAGGTGTTTGGTTATTCTATTGTGATCAAGAACTAGCATTCGCATCGAATCGCTAATAGTACGTGTGTACAAGAACGTGGTTGTAAGAAATTATTCTTACACCAATAAGTACTTCTTTGGTTTGCTTTGCTCGAGGGTGGTTTTGCTTTGCTCGAGGGTGATATTCGCAAGAGGTACGTTACGCATACTTTCAGTTAATTAATTTATTTGTTATGATCTTAAGTCTTCCGCTGTGTACTCTTGATGTCTTTATGTTTTATTGTATTTTATATATCATAAACTCAACAATTGTAACAGAAGTTGAAAGTTACCCAATCAAGAAGGTAAACAAACTCCTCTTTTGGCCGATAGTTTGTATTACTTTTCCCGCTCACAATCTCTAATGCAACGATTCCAAAGCTATAAACATCTGCTTTATCTGTCAAGTAACCTCTCATAGCATATTCTGGAGCCATATAGCCGCTGCAAAAAATCGCACCATAAAAACAAAGTCGCCCTAAAACATATCAAACAGTATATAACCTGATTACTTTTAAGTGCTTTTTTTTTAGAATGAAATCAAGCAAATAAGTAGTTTTATATAAACACTTAAAGAGTTAATGCTCCTTATCTGCGTAAAAATAAGCACAGAAGCACCTGAATGAGCAATCCTAAATACCCTCATAATGTAAGATAAAACTTACATTGTTCCAGCAATTCGTGTGCTGATATGTGTGTTCTCTTCTTCATCAAGTCTCGCGAGACCAAAATCTGATATTTTCGCATTTAGGTCCTTATCAAGAAGCACATTAGTGGCCTTTATGTCTCTATGAACAATTTTCAACACTGATTCCTCATGGAGATAAGCTAAGCCCCGGGCTACTTGTATACATATCTTTTGTCTTGTTGCCCAATCTAAATTTAGGCGTTGGTTCTCTTTACCTGAAGATGAAATGACAAGAACGTAATTAAATATTTTTAATCATTTACTTTAAGAGATGGTTTGTGGATAGAAAAGTGTTTACCAAATAGAGCACGTGCAAGGCTGTTGTTTATCAAGTACTCGTATATCAGTAACATCTGGTTTCCTTCTATGCAACAGCCATAAAGCTTAACCAGGTTTGGATGTTGTAAAGCCGATATCATGCCTATTTCAGTGACAAATTCGCGGTTTCCTTGTTTTGATTTTGAGGAGAGTTGTTTAACGGCGATTTCAGAACCATCTGAGAGTACACCCTACAGATATTTTCAAGAAAAAATTAGAACCGAAATATGCGTTTAGAATGATTAGACTGATATAATGCCGTTCAAAAAAAAAAAACAAGTAAATAATTACCTTGTAAACAGGTCCAAAACCTCCCTCGCCAATCTTGTTTGCAGAGTCAAAATTATTCGTAGCAGCTTTGATTTGTCGCAGACTATAATAACCCGTTTGTAGTTGAAGAGCTTGAAGTTCTGTGACAAAAAACAAGCATCAGAATAACTGAAAACATGTTGCTTTAAATCTGGTATAAGTAAAAACATGCGGAAGACTTGGTGATTCTAGGGGGGGTGTTTGGGATTGCTAATTATAGTGCTTATCTATTACGTATTACAATTTTTTAAAGCAGATAAGCAGCTTTGGGGTGTGTTTTGGATTGCTTATTCTAAACAGCTTATCTACTTAAAAGAAGCAAATTGATTGGTTATTTTCTCCAAAATAAGCAAATAAGCAGCTTTTTCAAATCCACAAGAGTGCTGATATGTTTATGCAGATAACCTCTTTATTATTAAGCAAATGGCAGACACCATTTAGTCTTTCGGTAGAGGTATAGAACCTGCTTATTTTAGACTAAGTAAACAACACTTAATAACAAGTCGGTTGGCAATAGCTTGTTTTCAAATAGATACACCCTTTAACATTGGCACTCGCATGCACTCCAAAACATAATAGTTATATAACGTTCTAACCTTTGTCTTCTTTGTCCCCTCCCAAATAACCTAATTTCCAAAGAACAGCTAAAATCAAGACGACAAACGCACACGAGCCAATCACGATTCCAGCTATAGCTCCAGCAGAGAGCCCTCCTGATGGGATACTAAAGTCTGCAAGGAGATAATATAAAATGAATTAGTCCCGGCCTTGATCATTGTTAGAAAATTGAAAGATAAATGTTAAGCAGATTTACTAACTTGGTGTCACGGTGATAGCAGATATAAGCGGTCCATATACACCTCGATCTGGAATAGCAGTGGTCCCTTTCCCCGCCCAGTATAAGTGAATATCTAACGTGCTACCATTAACAAGAATATCAAAGTCTCTAAATATTCCTATGTGAGTGCCATTAGCTTCTTCTCTGATGTTAAAGTCTTTCAATACTACTTGCCCCTACATAGAAAAACCAAACATAATCCATAACTACTTATATGATCAAAACATATAATATTTAGAGTAATCATAAGTCTTCCAAGTGGTTTGTTAAACACAATGGAAATTCTCTATCCTCGAAATTTTTTGCATAAGTAGTTCCTAATTGCGTTCTTTTGCTTTCATCTTTGATCCCTTAAGCATATATGTAATTTCACTTTCGGTCTCAATTCTCCCTAGTTAAATTATTTCGGTTCTGTTCCCCAATGGGTAATGAACGAGGGATCAAAAGTGAAAGCATACAGTGCAATTAGGGTCCATATTTTTTTTTTTATCAAACCACAAGGAGGATATTTGAATCTTACTCTAATCTGATTTAAAACTTGTCTGTAACTTACTTGGATTGATACATCAAATATGCGCCTTCCCAAGCTACTAAATGTACTATCATCAGTATACATTATTTCCGCAAAGTGAAGGCGTACTCTATAACTACCTTGTCTCAAACACAACCCATAGTATCTGAGTGAAGTAGGAGCAAGACGAGCGGTACCGTATATATTGCCACCTGTCACATTTTCTGTGAACGCAATAAATCGTGCATCATCATTGTTTAAGTAAACACCATTGCTGCTATAAGCCCATCTCTCGGCAGAAGGAAAGAAATAAGATCCTTCATCAGTTTGATCTTGTTCGTATTCATTTCCCTCGAACTCTAAACCGGGTCCGCCACTATTAATAAATAAATTATGACCTGTTTCAATAAATAAAAAGAATATATAACATTAGAGATAAATAAGTTTGAAGTACGAGAATGTTTATCAATAAAAGCATGAAGAGAATGACCACTCACGGTTGGGGTTTCTGCTGCAAGTAAGTTCGTCTGTCAAACACCAAGAATTTCTACACCATAAAAGTTCTTGTTTAGCCATGTCACAAATATAATAACCGAGACAAACAAAAAGAAAGAATAGAAAGACATCTTACTGGTTGTTTTCTTGTGAAGATGCAAGGGAAGCTACTAAATTCCTATGAAATTATTAAAAGTGACCGAATGGTTAATGAATGTAAAACAGAATGTCGATGTTTCCTGTGCTAATGTAAATAAAGTCTTACAAACTAGCCGGAACGCAATTTCGTTGTTGTGTATCTGTAAAATTGTTGTAGGATAAGTCACTGCAAATGAGAAGTAGATGATAAAATTAGTAAATTGCAATCTACATATATCGTAACTATATGAACTTTAAACATGAAGTTACTAACATCTTTCTATTATTTGCTGTAAATACCCATGCGGGAAAGGATCCAGATAACGAGTTGTTATTTAAAAACCTGCATCCATGGAAAACAAAACATTATTTGAATTTAAAATTTAAGCTGAATTTAAACTAAAACATGTGTTATGAAAAGAGTTTCTTCCGAGTAATGCACGTACACTGTTTCATATTCTGGTAGCCTCCCAATTGAATCAGGTACTGGACCGTCCAAAAAGTTGAAGCTCAAGTCTCTGTAAAAAGATGGTTCAAACGATTTTATAAAAATAATGACAAATCAGCAAATTCTGGTAGAAGATTTCAGTCACTAAACTACTAACTGACTCACAAGTTTTTCATCGAAGTCATCTGTCCTATATAGTCAGGTATTGGGCCGGTAAGCCAGCAGTTTCTCAGGTGCCTATATATAAATAAAATATTAGAAAAAGAAATCTCAAATTTCTATATTAAGTTAGTAAGTGACTTATATTGTAATCAACTCACAGTCTTTCCATCTGAGTCAGATTTCGAAGATCAGGGAAACTTGAATTTGGTCCAGTCAAATCAGTTATCCTCCTGAGAACCGTATTTCACATATGGAGTAAGTTTTATGATCAAATTTTCATTAGGAAAATCGAGATAATATATTGGGGAAACAAAGTGAGCTCACAATTCTCGTAAAGCTGTCATCAAAGACACTGTGGAAGGAATAGGTCCAGCCATTGATGTTCCTTGCATATCACTGCACAATGAATGGTATAACAAATATTAATTTGAGATAATCATTAGTAAATGTATCCAACTTGTCACAAAATTCTATAGTGTGTATCAAACTTTTAATTTTCTATTGTATGTAACTAAGTTGCTAATTTTCCCGTTGTATGTAACTAACTTGCTAATCTTCCACATACAATAGGAAAATTAGCAAAGTTAGTTACATACAATAGGAAAATTAATAGTTTGATACACACTATAGAATTTTGTGATGAGTTAGATAAATTTTCAAATGATTATCCCTATTAATTTTGGAATATGTATTTGGCTTAGCAGTATCAAGGTGGCCTGCTAGCCTTAAACAATATGTTTTGGGTTCAACTCCCAACAGAGATAAGTGTATGTGACTATTTCGCGTTCACAAAAAAATTTAGAATCGTTTCCAACACTGGAAATAATATACTCACAGTCGTGTGAGTCTTGTCCAGTTTCCGATGAAGCCAGGTATTTGTCCCGATAATGTACTTCCATCTATTCGACTACAAGTATTGTAAATATATATTAATCATCAGGATTAAATTTTAAATGAGTGACTCATGGAAAACTATATGAAAATCAGCATCTCACTACAACTTACAAATCTGTAAGATTTAACAGACTGCCAAATGAATCTGGAATAGTTCCTGTGAAGTTATTTGCCGAAAGAAGCCTGCAAGGAAAAAATTATCATTGTTAATATTATTACGCCATTATGATTAAGAAAGCCAGTTAAAAATTGTGGTAGTCTTACATTCTTCTTAAGCGAGGCAGACGGCCAAGACTTGCAGGAAGCGGTCCATCAAGAAAATTATCTTCCAATACTCTGTATACAAGATCTCAAATCTAAGAGTAGTGAAAAATGTGATACATGATAACTTATTGAGTAAACTAAGTTCTTTACTTACAATTCCTCGAGTGTTCGTATAGTGCCTATCTCACTAGGTATTGAACCACTAATACGGTTACCTATCATACTCCTGTACAACAAAATAAGTATCACGAGACTGTTTCAACTAATATACATGAAGCAACGCGTAAAGAAAACAGAAATTCTTACAATGTGATAAGGGGAAGTTCAGCAAATCGAGCTGGAATCCTTCCACTGATATAGTTGCGGGAAAGATCTCTGCAAAACAATATTAAGATAAGTTTTTATAACGAATTGGTGTATTGCAATAAGTGGTCATAATCTGACATAATTAATACCAGATTGATATGTAGACTTACATTTCTTGCAGAAAAGTGAGATTTGCAAATTCTTCAGGAAGGACTCCTGTCATATTAAGTCCCTTTAACTGGCTGAAATTCATTTTAAAGTACTTAAAAGTATTAGTGAAAAAGATATACAAGTGTGCGAAATATACGTGTAGGAAACAATGAAAATATGAAATATATATAGACAGATCCATACATGCGTGTAATGTGGCATTCGGTTGTGTTACAGCTGCAGGTTACATTGCTGCCAAACGCAACAAGCCCTTGGGTGTTAGTGGTAAATGTAATGTTTAGACCTCCACCTCCGCTGCATGAATTTCTAGCAACCCGCCAACCGTCATATCTTAGCCTTGAGGCTATCGTCTGAAGTGCTTCAACTGTCATTGGTCATATAATTAATAAGAGTGGCATTCAACGAACATGAAGCATTTGATGATCTATCTATCTATAAGTTAATTTATTTCCATATATCATTTGAACTAAATCTTGATTTAGTTAACGGATCATACAGTTCCAAATCGGCCACGTGTTTCTCTCATGTTATGATCATCTAATTTTAAAACCAATAAAAGGATGTCGTTTGTAACTAACATCTGTAGACAGTACGGATCTCATTTGTTCATAATGTAAGAGGTTAATAATGTTAGTAACTTTGTATTATGAATGACTTCTTAACATTGCATGTTTAACTTTCTCGAATGTAAAGTCAAAGAAGAAGATAAAACATTGCATGTTTAATTTTCTTTAATGTAAGAGATTAATGCATGTTTAATTTTCTGTTATCTTAAAAACTTGTTAAATTGTTCAAATCCTAATTCATTACTTTCTATGTTTTTTAAGGCTGGCCCCAATGGGTCGGTCAACTAGTCGGTGCCTCTCTGCCGACCGGGTTATCATCACTGTGAGGTAAAGGTCATTCAAGGTCGGCGAATGGTTTTTTGGAGACCAATGGTCGGGAACTCGACTGAAGTCTTGTGCTTGTTTATGTGTGTTTTTAATTAATTAAAATATATTTTTATAAGGTATGTTTTTTTTTTAATGTAAGTCCATTTTATTATACTACCAACTTAAAAAGTCGCATGTAAATCACATGAGAAAGAAAGGTTAGGCGGCTGAAAATTTTAAAATCGCTGAAGGTGACTGCTGGGTAGTGATTAGGATTGCAAATTTGACCAAATAGTTGCTACATTTAATATTTAAAATTTGCATGTTGGACTAGAATATTTCAATGGTTACATGTGGGGAATTAAGTCTGCCAACATAGATTAATGACCAACCAATAGTTTTGATGTCACCCACTCTACCAATTATCCAATTGTTGACATATTCAACTTCTAAAAGAGTGACCTACTCCTGTTGTCAATAACTTAAATTACAAATCTTATATAATTTGTTATGATGCGATTTTTTTTTCTTTTTTTTATTTATTAAACCATACTTATATATATTATAATTATCATATATTTTTTCGATTTATATAAAAATGCAAGACAAGCGAGCAACAAGGTGCGCCGCTAGCGATTTTTTTTTTATTAACCATGAGTTTCGTTTTTTATCGACTAATCTATAGGGTTTGTCCACCACCATATAAACACATACCGGAAAAAGCTTTCATCTTTTTAGGAAAGTTTTTTTTGGGAAAGGGGATGAAACCCCGGCAAAATACGTTCGGATTGCTTGCGCCAAGTGACAATTGAACTTCATTATATTGATATCTCTCGCATGTTATTGATTATCAAATATTTTAACACTAAGCCACCCTCGAGTGGTTCAAGCTAGTTGTGAAATTTGATTTTCGCTATAAAGTTAAATTGCTCTTACCAAAGGCGAGTTGAATGACTCCCGAGCACATAGATCAATTAGATTGAATCACTCACTTGTAAAGTAGATTACATTAATCAGTTAAACTAGTTCTCTAATACGGTATCTATGTGTTACTAGTGCATTGCGACAATTTTGTTTCATGCTGAAAGAGTCAGAAGCAGGCTAACTAACCAAACAAAAAATATCTTTCAATTATACATGGTCCAGTGTATAGAGACAAAACAAGACTACAAGTGGCAATAAATAAAATAATTCAAGACATGATTTTTCTGTTAAAGCCTAATTCTATGCTTGATAAAGTGATAATATCTACATGCAATAATTCTATAACAGATATAATATTTTACAACAAAAGATGGAATCAATGAGAAAGCAAAATATATGAAGCAACAATAATTCATGGTACTAAGCTTTTACAAAAGATTATGTGAATTGTGAAGTTAAATAGCAAAACATTAAGGGGAGTGCTGATTCAAAACTACTTATGTGTTTGTATTATCAACCGGCTTCTAGCCTAGCATAAATTACACCGTTGGTCCCTGTGGTATATGCAGATTTCACAAAATTACCGCAGACCTCCCCAACATTTGATTTACCACATAGACCAACATTCAATCGTTGGGGAGGTCCGTAGTAATTTCTTCATAATGAGGACAAAACGTGAAATCTGCATATACCATATAGACCAACGGTGTAATTTACTCTAAGATCAAAGGGGTTATGAAACTGCTATTTTCATTGTCACTTAACATTTCTTACTGCTTATCTGTTTATGTGGCTAGCTACTAATAATAGCCATAAAAATATAAAGATGACACCATTGGAGATAAGGCTGATAAATTATCAACATATGCCAAAAATATATCACAACTTTCAAATCCCTAATCAGAATTTAAATGAACATTAAAAATATATACCTTCTTCAGCTGGCAAAAGTTGAGCATCTGATCTAAACCCATACAAAAGCAGCAATATAACTAGCACAAGAAACAGCTTCATTAAGTATCGACTTCTTTTAACGTGCTATATCGCTTGTGAAAAATGAGATGATGATAATTGAGGATGGTGTTTTACAAAGTATGAATGAAGTTGAAATATGAAAAATGGAAGAATGAGTTTAGTTAAATAACAACCCAAACGATATGATGGTTACATGATGGTTGTTGATATTGACTGTTTTCAACTATTTATCGCGGGATTATGTTGACCTCTTTTTGCTTTACATATCCATGTTACGTAACGAATTCAATGATTGATTGGTTCTTTTACCTAACCAATTAAAATATATTTTTTGATTTTAAGCATGACTTGATTTTGTAATTACTTTGATTTAAATAATACAAGATATGTTGGTTTGGAAGGTGCCGAGATTTGAAAAAAGCTTGTAAAGTATGAGTTTGGTTCAATAAATATCATAAGAGCACTCCCAACAATAACACCATAACACCAATAACACCGTCCACGTCAGCGCCACATCAGCTTTACCATTTAACATTAACATTCCCAAAAAACACCCACAACAATAACATCTAAATAACATCAATAACACCAATAACATTTCATATTTTCACTTTCAACCCCTAAACTAAAACAAACACTTCATTTTTTAAAACACATATCACATTTAACATTAAAACTCCAAGTACATTAAACGTTAAACACGGATTACATTAAAAACTTAAAAAAAACGTACATTAAACGTTAAAGACGAATTAAATAAAACTACTAAAACTTAAAAAAACGAATCATCCGAGTCCCAACCATCAGAACTGGTTGGCGGAGAATAAAACTCCCCATTCATGTATCGACTCTCCATGATGTCGAAGAAGTTGTCTTCTCGTGCTTCTTGCTCACGACGAGCAGCCTCTTCACGGGCCTGCTCTTCCATAATCTCCCTTACGGTTTCTTCATCTCGTTCCAGTTGTCGGAGGGAAGCCTCACCTAATCCGCTGGGGTGGTTTTGAAAATCCACCTGTGGACTGTTCACAGGTGAACTTGGAACAATTGGGAGGTACGGGATGTTTTCAAAACCCACCGGAAAGACATTTTCTGGTGGTGTAGAGTAAACACCAGGTTCTGGTAGTGTTGGAAAGCTGGTTTCCGGCAAGTGATTTGGATTTGAAAAGCTGGGTTCCGGCAACTTTTCTGGGCTGGGGAATTGCTGAGAAAAATCTTTGCGAGACATGTTTTGTGTGTGAGTTGTGTGTGTAACTTGTGTGTGTTGTGTGTTCTAAACAACTATAGGCAGAGTTGATTTTGAAACTGAATATATCCCGCTCATATTTAAATTTTAAATTTCAAATTTGAATTTGAATTTATCCCGCCCAAAACTGACCAGTATAATTTAAATTTGAATTTGAATATGTCACAATTCTCAAATTTCGGTCATTTCTTAAATTTAATATGCATCATATTAGTTCATTCATGGCATTTCATTTCACATTTAACGCGTAAATTTTTATATTTAATAAACGTTATCGCGTGAGTTATTATTTTAAATATTTAATCCGTTACTTTCAAAAATGATCCCGATATATTTTTATACTTACATTTAGTTTATAAAAACTATATTTTGAGATTTCCTAGTGTTTTGAATTTATTTCGTATATAAATCGTTAAAATTATATTATTACGTCGTTTTTCTTAAAAAATTATACGATAATTATTTTATCACCCGAATTTCACAAGGAATGTATTTTTACAATTTTTATCATCTCATTACATTCTATTTTGATCTATTAAAAACTTACTTGCACCAAAAATTACCATTTACTCTACAAGTTACAATTATATACACTTTATTTACACATTTCTTAATATTACACAAGTATACAAATCATATACATTTTATAAAAAAAAAAAAAAAAAATATAATTGTTGGCAAGTATCCCATGAAATCCGGCCCTCTATAGGGTGTATTTATTGAATGGTATGGCTAGTGATAGATAATAAATGTTTGCTTACTTAAAAGTCTTGTATCTCTATTATTATTTCACATACAATTCATTCTATCAAAGTGTTAAGAAAAATTTGTTCTCTCCTCTTTTGGTTCTCATCAAACCGGCCACACTCATCAAGAAACAAGGGATCAAAATTTTTATCAAGATCAAGTGTCATTTACAATCTAGTTATATCCTTTATATGGTTTTGAAATAAAAACCAAGGATATTTAAGTTTAATCCTTGTTACTTTCACCTCATCACTATCACTTGTAAGCATGTTTTTATCATTTTCATGTTTCCTTTTCATTTTCATATGTTTCTTTTCATTTTTGGAGATTATATGCATGATATGTGATTTATACCATTTTTCATGATTTATTGAGTTATATATATACATATTGGTCATCCTATAAATATTCCCATGGTATTCTTTGGTCTTGATGGTGATTAGGAACCCATGACACCCTAAGAAGGTGTATGGTAGGATTAGATTAGTTTTGGAGTTGATTTGAAGGGATTAGAATAGGTTTTGTCCGAGAAAAACTATTTTCAATACGTATTAAAAAGGTTCTGTCCTTATTTCGAATTTCTGGAAAAACCTACTGTTGGTACGAAACTTTGGCCTTGATATTTAGAAAATATACTTTAAAACGAATCCGTGGCCTTTTGAAAGGATAAAAACGGACTTATAACGAAGAAGTTATGGATTTTTAAAGTTTGACGACGAAACGTATATTTTTCTGAAAATTCAGCATGCAGTTTTTAGTTTGTACGGGTCAAAAACGAGCCTTAAGCTTCACAAATTATTTCGACTAGTCAAAAATATATTAGTTTACTTCGATACGAAGCTAAGGACATATTTTACGTAGAAAACGGATTTGAAACGACAAAGATATGCATGTTTTTATAAAGTTGCCGTAACTAGTATTTTCTGAAAAATTATATTATTTTTACGATACAAGTAGTTCATTAGCTGTAACGACCATGTTTGCGGCAGTTTTTAACCATGATGTGAAACTTTTTGGAACAAAATGTCTTCTAGTAAAATCAAGTTCACCGGCCATATTTTTCAAAACAAAAAGCTGTTTGTCAAGCGGAGTTATAGTAAATTAATTACGGATGTTCAAACTTGGCCGAAACTCATTTTTCTGCACACAATTAGCAAAAAATCACTATCTTTAACCCTTAATATCTTTATGATCGAGACCTTTTGGACGAAAAATCCTGAACTGAAACTTCTAGATATCGATACAAACTTTCCAAAACCGTCGAGTTCGTTCTCTAACGATCGACGTACACCATTTTACGACTACTTTTCCGGAGCCATTTTTGTTAATTTCATGATTTTTCCGACGATATTGTTTTGCGACGAAAAGTGATAATTTCACCATAAATCATTATAAAACCATTGTAGGATGACATTTTGACGTAACTACTTGTAAAGTCATTTTTGAAGAGTCTAGACGTCAAAAGAGTATTTTTCGACGACAAGTAACATTTTTCAAAAACTCGCTAATGGTATAAATAACATACGAAATGCATGCATAACATTACATTGCAACTTATTACATATCATATCATTCATAATAGGTCAGTTTCGAGATTCACGCTACATTTCGGTGTAACCACTTTTGTCATCGCATCTATTCACCAAGTGAGTAATCACATCCCCTTTTTCCGTTTTTACTATATTTTGGGGCGAAATGCATGAACCTTTCTTGAGCTAAATTGTTTACTACTTTTATTAACTAGTTTGACTAGAACTTGTGAACTCGAATCAAATCCTTGAACTTAATTACGAACCTATTACTTATTTGAACTTATTGAACCGTACATGTTATGACCTTGTCCCAAAGTCTCCCCTGTTCGGAGCATCACTATAAAGTCTCGCCTCATTGGTGGAGCGGTCTCAATAATTCTCGCCTAGGTGGTCGAGTGACAAAGGAGTCTCCCTTGTTGGAGCAGTACAAAGTCTCCCCTGTTCGGAGCATCACTATAAAGTCTCGCCTCATTGGTGGAGCGGTCTCAATAATTCTCGCCTAGGTGGTCGAGTGACAAAGGAGTCTCCCTTGTTGGAGCAGTGCAAAGTCTCCCATGTTCGGAGCATCTTTAAATTATTATATACTTGGTACTATATTGTGAACTATTCTGACCACTTACATTTGACTACTTGACGCGCTATATTTTGTGCAATGGGTTGTGTACACACAGGTTGCAAGTTTTGTATGGGCGGAACTTGGAACTGAGTGGATATACAATGCCTTTGCTTTGGAAACTATTTTTCGTTGACCGAAAGCTTTGAATATTCTTACGAGTTTTCTTATTTCACTAAACGTGTTTACTCACCAACTATTTTCATAGTTGACCCGTTTTTCTCTCATGCATTTCAGGTGATCGTTAGTAAGTTCTTTCTACCAAGTCTTGCATAATGAAGTTTTCACTTGTCAATATAAATCATTATGTATAAAACATAATATTTTGGAATCTAAGCTTTGTAATATATTCGCCGATGTCGGCTAAACTGGTATTGTAATGGTGTAATATTTCTTTTTAATATTAATGTTGGTATGTTCTATTATCTTGTGCTTATGTTCCCTTCCGTTACACCTCGTGCTTCCGCCTCCGGCGAGGGTGTGACAGAATAGGTGGAGGGGGTGTAAGTGAAAATTCAGTTGAAATGGTTTAGGGGGTGAAATGAAACTTATATTTTTTGTAACGTGCGTTACAAACACAACGCCCCCCTATAACGCGCAAATAACGCCCCCACTTCCAACGGTATAACGCGCGTTAACGGCGTTATTTGCCTAATAACGGCGTTATACCGTTATTATTGGGAGTGCTCTAAGAAAAATTAAAGACCAAATAAATCATTCTCAACTACTCATTTTTTCATCAAAACAATAAAATAAACTTTCAAATTCATTTTTAAAAACTAAATATCTCACAAACCATTGATCGTTAAACGAAACTAATCATACCATCACGACAAACATAAAATTACTTTTAATTTGATATCCTACATCATATACTTTCGACGAATTTTTTTTTGTGAGTTTAGGGTTTACGGTTAGGGTTTAGGTGTTTAGGGTTTAGGGGTTTGACTTTTTTGGATTAAGCTTTTTAGGGGTTAAGTGTTTAGGTTTCTTACGGTTTAGCGGATAGGGTTTAGGTTTTTTGGTTTAGCGGTTAGGGTTTAGGGTTTTTAGGGTTTAGGGGTTAGGGTTTTTATGGTTTAGGGGTTAAGGTTTTTTAGGGTTTAGGGTTTAGGGATTTTTATGTTTAGGGGTTAGGGTTTTTAGGGTTTACGGGTTGTGTTAACACAAAAGAGTATTTTTAAAATTTTCATTTATAGTGTAATATATCGAAACCCGCAAAAAACGATAAAAAATAAGTTCGTCGAAAGTATATAATATTGGATCTCTATAGAATATATTATTTTATTCTTGTCGCAATGATATAATTATTTTCATCTAACTATTAACGGTTTGTCAGATATTTAATTTTTAAATATAATGGTGAAAGTGAATTTAATTAATTTGATAAAAAATGAATGGTTGAAAATGATTCATTTGATCTTTAATTTTTATGTGATCTTTATTGATCTCACCCCTTGAAACTATATGCAATAATATGGGAACTAGAAAATGACTTTCATTTTTAATAAAACCATTTGGTTTATGAGTTTTGTTTTGGGAATGGGTGTAAACCGCAAAAAGAGGCATTTTTCAAACCCCATTGACAATGGATTTTTAAACCCATTCCTATACCTATGCCTATAGTAAGGAGCCGTTTGGTTTGCTGCTAGGAATCACAATGGGTATCGGATTTGTTATGAGGTAGAATGACAATGGGTATGGTGATTTCATTGCTTGTGTTTGGTATAAAATTTGAGGTATGGGTATGAATATTTTATTATAAAAAATTACTAAATTCATAAATATTCTCATCCGTCCATTTTCCTCTTTAGGGTGTCTTTGGTTTCTTATGTGTGATGTCACCACTGTGTTTCATCACCAACCACAAAATGGAACCAAGATTCCCATCTTCCAGGTTTACAAAACTACCAAATTTGTTTCCATTTTTTTTCATTGTCACCATCAACAACAACGGACCAACAACGTGTATTAATGATGATGAACATTTAGATCTAAATTTGGTTTCAAGCTCATCCTTAGCTAACATTCAAGACAACCCTCACGTTCAAGTCAACGCTTATATCATCAAAGGGACGGTGGGGTTGATGCATATGGTGAGAGTTGGAGGCAAACCAACAACAATGGTGATGCAAATCAGTGACCGTCGTGTTGACCAACTGGGTTTTTTTTTTGGTGATAATAAAAAGAGTTGGAGGCAAACCAACTCGGTTTTTTTTTGGTGATAATAAAAAGAAACAAATTAAATTATGAAAAAGTTTGGAAACCTGGCTATAGGGGGCTATGTTGACTGGTATGGAGTATGGCGGATATTGGTATTTCATATCTATATTTGATACCCGAGCCTACTAACCAAACGGCTTCAATCGGATTCAAACTCATTCCTTCATTCCCATTCACGTATACCAAACGGGCCCTAATTCTCTGATACAAACCAATAAATTAGTCTTTCATTGAAGATGTTACTCGATATAACTTGGAATTTTTTCTTCGCATTTTCTGTTTGTTTGTATTGAAATTTTACCATAAATAACTACATGTGTTTACGTTGTGAATTTTGAGATATACATGTCGAAATCACATGTGAAGTTTCAATAGTAGGACATACTATAAATCAAACGTGATTTATAATAAATATGTGAGTAAAATAAACCGTTCGTCCTTAAACTTGTATCTCCGCATCACGTTGAACCAAACTTGGGCGTTTTCATCGTTGGAGGTCCAAAACAAGGCTTTTATAGTCTAAATCAGTCCCTTGATCAATTTTCCGTTAGTCAACGTCTGTTATTTTCCCCATGTGCCTTGCACATGAGGGCAAAATGGTCATTTCATTGTTTTGGTTAATTATTTTGGTGGTAAGACTGGTACAACCTTAGGGACTAACGGTGTATTTAATCAATAAAATTATACCATCACTACCACCACCCTCCCTTTATCTCTTTATCCTGCTTTTCTCTCTAAATTTATGCTTCTCTCTCTAAAATTAATAGCAACATAGAATGAAAGAATGAACTAACATACAATATTATCAAGTAGACAATTACAAAAATAAAACCTAAGAAATTGATTATATATTAAGCAAAGAATTTCCCATTAATAATAAATAACACAAAATTAGATTAGGTACATCTTCATTTTCACCCTTTTCCCCACCCACTCCATTTCTTCCCAACAAACTAATCAATTACGCACTTCAAAACCCTAGATCTAACAATACATTATCATCGATCAATTACACACTTCAAAACACGATCGCCGGTCATCAACATCCATCTGATCATCGGAACAATGCGCGTGATTTGAAGAAGAGGTGTGATTTGTTTTTTTAGGATTTCGGCATGTTTAATTGGGATTGCCAAGAGGTTTGGTGTTGCGGTTGTGGTGAGGAATCAGGTGGTTGATTTGATGGATGATGGGGGGACTAGTGGTGTAAGAGTTTGGAATATTGAGTGGTTGTGGAAGCCTGGGAGACGTGTTTGTCCTGCTTTGGGGTTGTCGTGGGCGGATTGTGTTAATACGAGGTTGTTTTTGTCAATGTGTAAGGTGGTTGAAGGTGTTGGAGAGGGTTTGGGTGATGATGATTTTGTGAGAAGAGGAAAAAGAAGGGAACTTCATGTTGTTTTTGCGTCGCATTTGCCTTATTCATGTTGTGAGTATGCAATAACAAAGGAAGGTGTTTTTGGAGTTGAGAGATGATATTGTGTTTACAAAGACCTTGATAAAATATCGCCATATTTTGGCTTTGGCCGTGCATCTTTGAAAGCCATTCAAGCCTGCCACTTTTGTTATTGTGTTATTTAATTCATGTTGAGTTAGTAGATCAAACTTGTGCAGATTTGCTTATGTAGTAGGGTGCTTAGAGTAGCCCTTTTTGTTCGATTCTATAATTTTTTGGGCATTAAGGTATGTCGTTGGAGTCGTTCTTTGTAATGCATGATCGATTGACAATGTTAATGTTTATGTCGTCCCTATTCTGAAATTGCTAAAGGATATGATCTTTGAGCCTGAATAAGTTATTCGATATGTCCAGCATAATATATGACACTGCAATATATAGATTGCTATATACTTTTGTAAACTATGTAAAAGTGCTCAACTAAGTATTCGAGTTTTTATTAATATGAAATCAATCAAATCATAGAAATGTGTATGCCGCTGCGCATATGCTTTGTTATTGCTTAATATATAATCAATTTCTCAGGTTTTATTTTTGCAATTGTCTACTTGATAATATTGTATACTAGTTCATTCTTTCATTCTATGTTGCTATTAATTTTAGAGAGAGAAGCATTATAAAAAGATAAAGGGAGGGTGGTGGTAGTGATGGTATAATTTTATTAATTAAATATACCATTAGTCCCTAAGGTTGTACCAGTCTTACCATCAAAATAATTAACCAAAACAATGAAATGATCATTTTGCCTTCATGTGCAAGGCACATGGGGAAAATAACAAACATTGACTAACGGAAAATTGGTCAAGGGACTGATTTTGCCCTCATGTGCAAGGCACATGGGGAAAATAACAGACGTTGACTAACGAAAAATTGGTCAAGGGACTGATTTAGACTATAAAAGCCTTGTTTTGGACCTCCAATGATGAAAACGCTCAAGTTTGGTTCAACGTGATGCGCAGGTACAAGTTTAGGGACGGACGGTGTATTTTACTCTAAATATATTGTACGAAGTACTCATTCCGTTCCAAAATTATTGTCAACCGACAAAAAACACATAGTAGTTTAAAAAAAACATCATCATTACAGATTTCTCTCTCTTACTTTTGCACAATAACAGTTTTATCCTTAACTAATTAATTTATAACTTTTTTAAAGTTTGTAATAATAAATTTAAGTGAGGGTAATATGGTAAACATGATTTATATTCTCTATCCATTTATGGAAAGGAACGATTAATTTGGGACAACCTAAAAAAGAAATATGGACAATGAAAATGAGACGGAAAGAGATACATAAAAAAAGAGTTAGTCGAAGATATATCATGTGGCCCATGGGAACTCTAATGGATGATAACATAAGGCTCGTTTATGAATTATAGATTAACGGTCGTGAAGATACTAATATTTAAAACCGCATGTTTTGTAAATTTGTGAGTAAAAAAGTAATTTAACTGTAATCTTTAACTAGTAAGGCATTCGTACGTTGAAGCGGTGAGTACCCTGTAATCAAAACTTTTGGCTAACAATATTTTTCTATCATATATTTTTCATGATATTAACTTTACGCATGGTGGTAATTTTAAGTAATATCTTTATAGCACCCTATTTCATACAAAATGTCAAGTACATGTGTATCACGATACAATGACTATACAAAGACGGTAGTCAGTAGTATTACAAGTTTGTGATGATTGACGGTGAAAGGTACTTGCTAATCGGTAGATGTTGTCTAATATCCGTCACAATATTATATAACGTGTAAACATAGAAATTTTCGTACTTTATGTGTTTACAAGTTTTCATACTTAATAAATCATCTAAAATTCTCATATTTTGACATGTACGATTATTTTTAAACGAATTTATTAACAAACTAATTTGGATTTCACTATAACTTGTATTAAACTTGCATTAATTATTTGTAGTTTTATACATACTGTATATTAATTTGTATTTTTTAAAAGTAAGGTTGTCCAAGTCAATTAGTGAAAAAAAATAAAAATAAAATAAGCTTCCATAGATATAGATAGACTCAATTGATCATAAGCCTATGTGCGATAGTAATAGAAAGTAAGAAAGGTATAGTAATGTCGTATTGTAGTCTTTATTGTGGTTTGGAATTGTTCATAGAAGCATAGTGGTGTAAGATAATTAATATCCTGTCCAGTCATATCTGTGCGCCAAAGACTTTAATTTTCTTTCAAAATTAGAGCTTTTCAATTGCAAGTGGTTGCATGCAACGTAAGGATTCTTTTTTATCATGTAGTACAATAATTGATAATCTTGTTCCACTCTCCATCTACCTCTTAGGGAGGAGGGAGTCCAAGTTTCATACCCTAATATCCTGAGGGTGCCACGTCACCTCTATCCAATAAAAATCTTTCAACTCAAAACTACCACAATACTACCCTAACACTACCCTAAGTGGACGGAGTGGTACCCGATACTACCCTAACACTAAATATCATAAAAAGACAAAAATAAAAGAAGAGAACAAAGCTGGAGGGAGAGCAAGTTCCGAACTCGCAAATCCAACCCGCTGGGCGAAACCGAGCAGGGCGGAACGGTGTAGCCGTTCGGCTTCACGAACCCGCAGCCCTACCCGATGCCCACTCCGTTATACCTTACTCGTATTTGTCACCGTCAAAGTGGTTTTTGTTTTTGTTAATAGAAACACGGACTGGATTCAGATTTTTAATGAGGGTGTGGCACAAAAATTTTGAGTGGGTCTTGCATTAATTTTCTTACACCATAAGTAAAAATTTGCATTACAACGATTTTGGGCCTAACTTAAAATTGCATTATAACGTAAGAAAGTATACTAGCACAAATATTATGGGGTAGCATGTATCAGAACATGACAATTTTAAAAAAGAAATTATACTTTGTGACTTTTTTTTTTTGAACGGTGAATGCATTAAGAACATAAACTCTCTAGCAAGAAGCTAAAAGAGAAATTATAAGGGCTTAATTAGCCAAGAATTCCAACAATTGACTTTACGACCCCTACATTTAAGCCAAGAGAAAGAACAAATACGAATGAAATCGAAAAGGTCACTCTTACTCATGGGATGAGAATTAAAAGAAACACTATTTCGATACCGCGATATGACCCACAAAGAAGCCGCAATAATGACATACAAAATTTTTGTGACTTAAAATTGAGTGTGATCCGTGTCACACCTGGCTCTCATGTAGGTCCATCTCTGAATACAAGCGAGACACAACAACAATGTTATCAAACGTTTTTGGCTTTACGATACATGAGTGACTTATCAATCAAATGTTTGTGGGTTAAAGTCTTGTTATATATATGTTAGACTATATGTGAATGAAATTGTCTTAAAAAAATAAATCATACACATTCCTCTTTGAGAACTACCGATATACTTGCCATTAAAAGCAGGCAAAACTTATTAGTGTAACAAACAAAGGGATTGTCTTAAAAAATTGTTACATATATGTTAGACTATATGTGAACGAAATTGTCTTAAAAAAATGCAAAACAACAATATTTAAATCTGAACCATCTTGATTGTCTCGGTTCCAAAATCATAAAATGAAAACAAAGGAATTTTTGAGCCACAACAGACGTAAGCACATAACCATTTTGATTATAAGCTTTTATTCAAAATTATCTATACTACTTTATAATGCATATAGGCCTTCTAAAATTAGAAGGCTTAAAAATTCAGATTTTTTTACTTGCTTATTATGAAAAGATATATTATAATGCATGTAAAATTAAGATAAGGAGTTCCAATCATTAGATGACATGTGTCACTTCTTAACAAACTCCAAGCCTAACTTCTAACAAACTCCAAGCCTAACTCCTACCCACCAAAAATTAAGATAAGGAGCTCCAATTATATAAAATGACATGTGTCACTTCTCAACTAAAAATTCATCTTTATTTTCAAATTAAAATATCTTTTTATCTACTTATTTATATTATAATCTAATTTCACCATATTTTCTAAAATTTTATGCTCTTTAATTCAACATCCATTTTAATATATTTTTATGAGTTTTTAGTTTTTATATTTTTAATGGGTTTATTTTATTTTAATTCAAATTTTTACAACTTTAACCTTTATTTCATTTATTCAATCCATATAATCTTGATTCGTCAAAATCATATACTTTTGGGGGAGTGTTTGACGCGTAAGAGATTGCGAAGGTATTTTTATATGCGGGAATAATGATGTCGCGTGAAAGTTACGGGTAACCCAAACAAACACTTACAACTAACACATATACATTCGAAGTATTGTGAAACGAATTCACTAAACGGGTAAGCAAACACATATAACTATACTTATCGCCGCCGTTGTCACCACCATCTCATCACATCACCACCTCAAAACATTTGTTCGCTACAAAATAGTCATCGGGTACCCGCCGCCGCATTGTGCGGGTACCCTTCTAGTATATAAATAATATAAGGATGCCTTCAAATTAAAGGATAGAAAACGAATCGATATTAAAGAATAGTTCATGGACGATTTCATTAACGTAATTAAAAAAAAAACACAATGCATGATGGCTGACTATTCTAGCATTCGGACAACAACAACGACTACCACAAAAGAGAGTAGTTGGATAAAATGTTCACATCCAAAAGCCTTCACTTGTCCATACTAATATTCAACGTTTATTGTATACACGGTTGTTTTGGTGATTGAAATGTTTCATGAAGTGTATGTTAAAAAATTTGGTGAAAAAGTTGCATTTAGCTTTCACATGACTATATATGGGCGCGTAAATAAATTCTAAATTACGTACGTATCGCCTTTTAAGAAAAAAAAATCTTGCACTACTTTATTTATTTCTTTTTCTTGCAAAGGACTTTTTTTAATCAATTTTTTCTATTCATTATTAGCTTATTACTTATACATTCCACATGGACCAGTTGAAGAGTATTGAATATGCAGAAAACTCTAGTCCTATTGGCTGTTAGACGTTTATTGTTAAGGTCTTTGGGCTTACTTATTATTTGATAGGTCTAGCCCATTTATTTTGTATCTGGAATAATTTTTTAGATATTTCGAAAAGTTTATTTCCATTAACTTGATTATGAAAACTTATAGCTTATAAAAATTGTCATTAACTTGTTACCAACAAACAAAACTTATCTTCTAAACTAGCTTACTTTAAAAGACTGTTCCTGAAAATTTGAAAGCTCGGGCAAAAGTTAAAGCTAGGACACAAAATTTAATAGTAAATTAATTTTTTTAATTTTATATCAAAATCAATAAAAACTAACTACGTACAAAGTCTCCTCCTTTTGAATAATTTGATTCAAAATCTGTATTGAGATCTTCGTAGTAGATCTACTTCAAAACAAATTCGTGTAATAAACAAATAAAACCATATTCGATGATAAAGAAAGCTTATTCGTGTTATCACACCTCATATTATAAACTTATAATGTTTTATGTTTGATAGTTTTTAAATTTGCCATAGTTTACAAAATCACACAAGAATACAAGATATAAAGAGTTATGATCCTTTAGAAAATGGAAGCTTTAAAAAGTTTACAAAGCCAATAAGTTAATCACAAGCATCCCCATTAACTTTATCCTCTTCTCTCATTTTTTCAAGAGTACAAGGTACAGGAGCTTTTAACACCAAATGTTCATTTTTCATGTCATTGGTGAGCCAAACCATATCACCACTTTATGCCATTCATGAACCAAATGTATTTGAGCCATTCCACTGGCTCAAGCCATTTGTGATGTTTGGTGTCTATTATTATTATTATATATATTTTTTTAATTATTAGTGAGTGGTATTTTTAATAGGGTATTTTGTGAGACCCAATAACATGTTAGTGGTGTGTTATGAGGGAGGGTGTTTTAGTTATTGGTGAATTATTGAGAGGTGTATGATGTGGCGCTGAGATGTCATACCAATAACGTGTTATTGATATCCACGATACCTTGTGCTCTAATAAGAACTTCGGTTAGAGGGCATTTTAGTCATTTGGTCATTTTTTTAACTCCACCCCAAACTTTAAACGCAAATAACTTTCAAATGATAAACTTTTACGAAAAACCGATTCCACCATAATTTTTAATATTTAATTCTCTTTAACTTGGTATGCATTTTTTATATATAAATTGCAATTTTAAGTGGGTGTTGATTTTTTTGAAATTTTTGGCATTTTCGGCTCTAATTTTGTTTAGTTTAAAGGCCGAATTTTGCAAAACTTTAAACACAAAAGTTGTAGCTTTAAGGCCATTCTTTGCCCAGAATGGATACGATACCTGTGCATGAAAACTCAATCGACATTGGACATTTGGACTTCCATTCAATCAAATTTTCATTTCTTTTAATCGTTTTTATATCTGGTATCTAATCCATTGCAAAGTAATATCAATTTGCAAAGTGTAAAAAGTAATCTCCATCGTTGGATGAGATCAGTCAACTACCTTATTATTTTCGGTCATAGGGGAATTCGTTCAACTACCATATTATTTTCCTTTTCCACCTCAAACTTCAAACGCACATATCTCTTAACCGACAAATTTTTAGAAAAACGTGATTTCACCATAACTTCTAAAATTTTATCCCCTATAATTTGGTATAAATTTTGTTAAAAATTTTGATTTTTTTTTATATATCAAATGAGTGTTGATTTTTGATTTTTTGGGTATTTTTGCCCATATTTTTTACCCTAAAAAATATCGATTCGTGAAAAATTTAAAACATAAAAGTTATCGATTTTGATCCACTCTTTACTAGTAATTGTGATAAAATATAATAAAAATTCTAGCACATAAACATTTGTCCATAAACATATGTCCTGGATGGTTTATGTAGTTTATTTCTTTTTAAAATATATAGTTTCCTTAAAGGATGGATACTATTATACTAATTTGTTATCAAGCATTACTATCGTGGTGGATCTTGACAATTGAAAGCAACAATAACACTTGCGTCAATTTTTCCAACATTCTTCTATGAATGAAATAATCTTTTTGGTAACCAACTGGCTTAGCTCAGTTAGCCATTTTGAAGTCTTTAGGGGCTCTTGGGGGAAGGAGGTCTTGAGTTCAAATCCTGCAAGGGGTTTGAATGAGGGATTTTCCTTCAAGGTAGTCATTTAATGAAGGGGTTTGAGTCTGGTAACCTCAGGTTCGAATCTTGGAAAAGGCAAGGGTTTACCCCTATTAATTGTCGTGCCTTAGGGCGGATTAGTAGGGGGTTTTCCCCCCATCGGATATTTGATATAGGCATTTCCGCTTCGAGGGAGCTCTCTAGCGCGGACCCGGTTTAGACAACGTAGTCTAGACCTCCCGCTGTCGAACCGCGACACGAAGCACTTTATAAGAAATTCACCTTTCAAAAAAAATATATAAATAATCCTTTTGGTATCACAATAACATCGCCCTTCCTAGCCATTTTTACGAACTCGCGATTTTCGGGCCAAGATGTGTTGAGTCTCACTAAGATGCTCCCCTTAAGTATAGTAAATATCTCAGTGCTCTCAGGGTGATAATGTAGACCAAGAGGTGAGCATGAGACGGTTTAGGGCGGTTTTTGGCTAAAACCAAACCCCAAACCAAAAATTTGGTTTTTGAGTTTTTGAAAACCGAACCCCGCACCAAAAGTTCGGTTTGATTTTTGGTTTTTCGGTTTTCGGATATTCAAAATTTGAGTTGATGGTATTATGTTATACATATTAATTTAGCTAAGTTCTTTAAATTCGGATATCCGAAATTTCGGATAACATTTTTATATATCTGAATATCCAAATATCTATAATTTTCAGAAAACTTTTATATGAGTTCCAAAAATAACATTTCCCAATACTCAATATTTTATTAAACTTTCATCAATTTTTCAGATATCTGAATACGGATATTTTCTGAACATCCAAAACCTAAATAAAAAAATCGTAGAATGTAAGTAGAATATTTTGTCGTATTATAATAAGATTACATAACATGTATATAAAGATGAGATGCGTGAACATATATGAAAGAAAGAAAACTAACTTTACGAATTTATAGTGTTAGCTAAATAAACACCTAACACGAATATCTAATCTCTTAATTTTTAGACTTTGGTGGTTACTTGTATCATAACTAATATGTATACAATTTTTTTATTAGTATTATGAATAGCATGTAGCGGTTCGGTTTTTTCGGTTTGAATTTTCATATAAGAACAAAAACCGAACTAAAACTATCAGTTTTTTTAAAAAACCGAAACTGGACCATCGGTTTTAGAATTAGTTCGATTTTTTAGGGGCATTTGTTTTTGGCTAATAACCTATTAAAGCATCATATTTGTCACAAATATCAGTTCGACGTAGCGAACAAAAAAAATACCTCTTTTAGACATTAAAGTCGACATTGTTGTCTTCAATTGAGTATTATGACCATTTTACCCTTCCAAATTACATAAATGGTCCCTGTGGGTTTGCGAAAATTGCACCCATCATCCCTAGGCTAAATTACAAAAATAGTCCCTGTCGTTTGAAAAAATTGCGTCATCGTCCCGCTTCTCTTCCAATGACAAACCTCTTTTCTTCGTTACTGAGATCATCATGAACATGAATTGAAATGTTCAATAACAGACATATCAAAATGAAGGTGAGAAAAGAAAAAAATCTTTCTTTCAATAATAGTAATCATTTTTATACTTATAATAAAATTAGGAGAAGAAGAATACTAAGAGAAAAAAGGGTTTGGATGATGCAGCTGATGTTAAATCATATCAAGAAAACACGATGCCTTAAAAATGGTAAGCCACTAATAAACAACAAAATAATGCTAAGAGTTGAAACAAAGCCCACCGTGTTGCATACTAGAAATATGTCGTATAAAATTGGATAATTGTATTCCATGATAGCGTATCCAGCCTTCTTAAGTCGATTATTATCAAGTGAGTCTCCTGGCCAAACGCCACTCGGGGGATTAACACCTGCTTGAAAGGCCATAGTTGCAATCAACGACGCCACAACCATTAACGAGTTTTTCTTCTTGTCTAGCCAATCTTCATGGTTTGTTGAACCATCTTTTGAGTGATGATATGCTAATCTGTCTAACCCCATATTAAATCTTGAATTTGTGGGAATCTGATTGACTAAACCATGTGGTTTTGCCTCAACAGCTCCTGCTCGTGTTAGCGATAGGATAATTTGTTGATATGTTAAATCTCTTGGAACTTGAGCCAGTATATCCAACGGTGTTTCTCCATTCATGTTTGTAGAATTCACTTATATCGTCGTATCAAGAAACACCCAAATCAATTAAACCCCTAAATCATATCAAGAAACACCCAAATCAATTAAACACCCAAATTAATTAAACCCCTAAATCATATCAAGAAACACCCAAACAAATATCAGTTCGACACCCAAATCAAGAAACACCCAAATCAATTAAACCCTTAAATCATATCAAGAACCAAACCCCTAAAAGATGGTGGCAACGAAGGTGAGAAAAAAGGCGGTGGTGGCGGTAGTGGTGGTGAGAAAAAGGGTAAGGGTGGCGGCGGTGGTGGTAATGACGGTGAGGGGAAAGGTGGTGGTGGTGGTGGTCAAAGGATGCAAATTTTTGGACAATGGAGTATACTGAAGTGGACAATAAAGATAAACTAGTTTTATGGATTCAGGGATCATGGATGCAATTAGGGGTGTTATCGGGTCGGGTTATCGGGGTTGTCGGGTCGGGTTGAGTCGGGTTATGATTTTTTAAAAATCACCCGCAACCCGACCCGATAAGTAATCGGGTTATCGGGTCGGGTTGAGTCGGGTTGGCGGGTTAATACATCAAACACAGCAGCAGACCTGTAATAGCAAATTGCAGCAGCAGACCTGAAGATAACTTAATTTTTTATATTAAAGTAACACAAAGCGAGGGTCGAGATAGGGGTGATGAAGGGAGCATAAATAATACATTAAGAGTTTAGATATGGGATAGTGAGATACTGTGAGTTATGAGCATAAAGTAGAGATAAGCTAAACGAGAATATATAGACCATTACTATAACGTTTATATTGGTTTGGCAACTTTTTTACTCACGTTATCACCTTAAGCATATTCTCCATTCCAGCTTGCACTTGCTGTGAAAGCTCTGCATTTACAGAAGATTGATTAACTTATTAAATCAGATGTAAACATAACCATTCAAATTTTAGCTGTCAGATTAAGAAAAGTCAGAAAACAAATATAAGTACAATATCACACAAAACAGTAGAATATAAACTTAGAGACACGTTTGTGACCATTCAAATATAAGTACAATTACACATAACAAAAGTGATAAACACTTTTATCAGACTCATGAAGCGGTAAAACTACAGTTGCCTACTGACAGAGGATAATCGTTTTTAAATTTTAACAAGACAAAGCTAAAGCTATGATACAGTACGTTCTACCACATATAGTACACACAGAATCCTATTGGTGTATGAACTATGAAAACCAATAAATAAAAAATCGAAAATTGATTATCGGGTCTAATCGGGTTGACCCGATAACCCGATATAATTATTTTTTTAACCGTAACCCGACCCGATAACACTATCGGGTATCGGGTTCGGGTCAAAATAACCCGACAAGATTTTTGACTAGATTTGACCCGACCCGATAAGGCCTTATCGGGTTCGGGTTCGGGCTAGGGTCGAGTCAACCCTAGATGCAATGATACCTTTTGGACAATAGATGCAATTTTTTAAAATTCAAGGGTAAAATGGTCATCACAATTTTGTATTTTATCTTTATTACTCAATTGAAGATAACAATGTCAACTTTAATGTCTAAAAGAAGTATTTTTTTTGTTCGCTACGTTGAACTGATATTTGTGACAAGTATAATGCTTTAATAGTTTATTAGCATTTTTTTTTGGTTTTTTGGGTTTTAGTTCGGCTTTTCGGTTTTGTTGCTCTCCCCTAATTAACCAACATAGTCACCTACACCAAAATTAAATAACAACATCGAGATACCGAGTTTGTTGACTGCTGGTAATTGGCGATCAAATACTAGAATAAGTGTACGATTCCTCTTATTTCTTGTAGTTCTGGGGAATCGAAGTCGGCTAAACAAGAAATCATCCATGTCCACTAGCTTGGGATCTTTGCATGCATAATAGCCATCTTTGTTCGCTGCATGCATATACGTACCAATTGTCAGAAGTAAATAATATACGTACCAATGTTTTCAATTTTTAGGTAAAATATTACGTACCTGGGAGGGAGAGATTGGCTACACAAAGTGGTTCATGGGTCCATGCATTAGCAATAAAGCAAGTGGACGTAAAAACGATTAAGAAAAACGTCGCCAAAGCCATGATCGATAGAACCAACTTGTTTGTGTTTGATCAGTGGGTCGATCGGTCATTTTATAGTAACATAAGGTCGAATACCGCAGCATACTTTTGTGTTCTTTGAAGAATCGTGCAGTTCAATGAAAACTAATTTTTTTACTCGTTTTGTAAATTGTAGAAAGCTAAGTAGCACGGGGACGGAAACGGGAACGGGTACGGGGACGGATACGGGTACGGGGAAACGGCAACATCCTAAAATTCAAGAAACGGAAACGGCGGAGAAACGTCATGTGTTTTATAATATTTTGGTATATATAAAATTGTCTTTCAAAAAATTACATAACATTCTAAAATGCAAATAAATATTATGCATAATCATTAGATAAAAATTCTTAGCCATCAAATAGTCTTCCCAAATAAACATTTAAGTAAAAAAGAACATCACTTTGTACTTTTGTAGTCACATGATCACACAGTAACAATTTTTATATTTTATAATATTTGGACTTAGTAATCTACTAGGCTACTAGCTTTATGCTCAAATACATATAATTTAATAATCTTCAACTAGCTTTACTCTAAAGTTCAAAAGCAAAAAGCAAAAGCATCACTTATCAGTCTAGTAGTCTGCTACTCTACTCTAAAAGTCTACTACTCTACTCTAAAGCAAACCATGTGATCATATATTCATATACAAACTATGTCAATATAAAGGAAGATACACATACAGCCATACATAGAATCATATTACGAGTCTACTCTAAAGTTCAAACTATCAATCACCAACACAAAACCATATTCACACATTCATATTTGATCGATACCTGTTCCAGAAGATAGAGAAAATTCGAGAATGACGACGACTTAGGGAGGCCAGAAATAATACGTATGATTCTTGATCAACAATGAATATATACGTATGATTCTTGACAATTATTTAGTCAAGAGTGTTGGCTGCATGTGTTAGAGTCAAAGAAAAAAAAGGAATTGCAAGTGGCAGTCTCAAGAGTGAGTAATGGTTTTATGTCTGTGCTGCAAGTTCACGTCTGATAACCAATTTTAGTTGTGATTGTCTTGTGTTTGCTTTGGCTTGATAGTTTTTGTGAATGTTTTTTTTGGGTCTCATCCTCTTTTAATTATCTTGATTATTTGAGGTGGGATGCCTTCTTGATGTATTTTGTTCTTTTCGGTATCTATAAATTTATTGCCTTTCTAAAAAAAAAAAAAAAAAAAAAAAAAAAAAAAAAAAAAACAATGAATATATACATATTAGTTGCCAACTGTTGCCATCGTTTCACTAGGGTTTAATGGCCCAGAAGACTGAAGAGTTGTAAACGTATTATAAGGCCCAGAAACGCGATTATAAGGCCCAGAAACGTTTCCCGAACGTTTCCCGCTCAACCCCATGCGTTTCCAATGTACATGAAACGTTTCCCAGTTTTCCGATATGTTTCCATCACGTTTCCGGCCGTTTCCCGTTTCCGAAACGTTTCCGGTACGGGAACGGCTACCCACAAGCGTTTCCGTGCATTATAGGTAGAAAGTATATCAAACACGTTAAAGAGAAACGATTATGTCTTGAACACAAACTAGTTTATTTGTGATCGTTGTGAGTTGTGACTAAGCTTAATTTGGGTAGCTCAAAGATTGACACGTAATAATGTATATAGTGTAGAAGACACTTTAAAGTGCTTACTCTTAATTCACAAAACACGTACACGTAGCCAAATATTCGTATAAATTTTTAGTAAATGCCAGAGTGTACTGTTACGTGTTTGCATAACGAGAATGTTTAAATACCAATGTTTTAAAACCCGGGTTGACCCGGTCTGTTCAACCTGTTGAACCGGGAACCGGCTCGGAGACCGGGCCGTATATGACCGGGTTTTTGTATAGTTGAGAACCGAATTGAACCGCCGGTTTTTCGTTGACCCGGTTTGATAAACCCGGCCGGGTCATGACTTTTTATCAATTTATTATTATTTCTTTTATATAAAAAAAAATAACAAAATGATTTTTTTTCCCATTAACTAACTTTTCTAAGTTTAATTGAAAAGTTAAAATGATGATAATTAATGTTTGTTAAAATTTTATAAAATAGTAAATTATAGTTATATATTATCTTAGAATCACCAATTAATATAGTTTTACTATAAACCATTTTATAATTTAGAATCACCTTGAAAATTTTGGCTATATTTTTATAGATGTAGACTTAAAAAACAAAACTTTTTGGTATAGTCTCAATCTTCTTCATGGGTTTAATCGAATGTATGAATAAAAACGAATAAATTATTAGATTATGCAATACTACTTATTAAATATAGGAAAACGTATATATATGTATAGAACCGGTTCGACCCGGCGGTTCAACCGGTTGAACCGGTGACCCGATGAACCGGCGACTTAACCGGGTCGATAAAAAAACCGGTTTTAAAACTTTGGTAAATACTAGAGTTTTACGTGTTGCATTCTAGTTGGTAAATTATCTATTCTTTTTGCTAGGGGTCATGCTAATGAGGCACCTCATAGGGGGTGTTTGTACTATCCCAATCATTGGGGCGCTTGGCAGTGGAGGTGATGTGGTGGGGTGGCAGTGGAGGCGATGGAGGATGCTTTTTCTCGATTTCCGTGCCAAATTTTGATATAAGTATTTTTACAAGTTTTTTTACAAGTTTTTTCAAGTTTTTTCAGTTTTCAGTTTTTGTTTTAAAAGTTTTTTCAAGTTTTTTAGTTTTTGTTTTACAAGTTTTTTTTACAGTTTTCAGTTTTATAACTTTTTTAAAAAAATGTAGTCGGAAAATTTTTGAGGCTCAGATTCGAAGGTTGCAAAGTGAGATTTTATCTCACTTTACCGTCCATTCGGTTTCGGTTATCATCATCGCCTCGGAAAATTTTAAGGCTAAAAAATCATCATCGCCTCGGAAAATTTTAAGGCTCAAATTCGAAGGTTGCAAAGTGAGATAAAAATCTCACTTTACCGTCCATTCGGTTTCGGTTATCATCATCGCCTCACAAGTCTCACAAGTTCAAAACTGCACAAGTCACAAGATTATCAAACTGCACAAGTCACAAGTTCACAGATTATCAAAATGTGCTCAAGCCTCACAAGTTCAAAACTGCACAAGTCTCACAAGCTCAAAACTGCACAAGTCACAACAGGATTCTCAAATGGTCAGTCTAACCAAGTACCCCATTTTCTACAAGCTAAGCACCAACACGTTTTCAATGTGCAAGTGGTAAGTAGGATTCCCAAACTGTAAACGTTCACAAGAAAGTAAACAAGATTCTCAAACTGCAGGCATTTCAGGCTTATAATGCAACAAGAAAGCAACAACACCAATCAGCAACAAGCAACAATACAAACTAGCAAGAAAACAACAACACCAACTAGCAAATTCCACCAACCACAACAAGCAACAACACCAACTAGCAAGAAAGCAACAGGTCTCAGTCCACCACAACAAAAGAGGACAACACAAGTGTCACAGTCTACCACAACAAGCAACAACACCATAAACAACAACCATGCCTAGTTCACCATTTCACACACAAGAGGTAAAAAAACTTATCGAATAGGCTCAGATTATTACTCATTATATCATGTTGGCTGCAAATTTGAATGTTGCAAAGTGATATAGAAACTCACTTTACCGTCCATTCAGTTTTGCCATACCAAAACTCTTAAGCTTTTTTTTAAAAAAAAAATCATCATTGCCTTTTTTTTTAAATATGCTTATTTCATTGAAAGTTGCAAAGTGAGCTAAAAATCATCACTTTACCATCCAGTAATGAAACTGCATTACCAAACAACACCAAATGGGGTGCTTGGCTAGAGTATCACCTGCAAGAGATCACCACAAAGTCTAATAAGCAACGAAACCAAACTGGTTTTTAGATGTAACAAGTTTTTAGATCTAACAAGTTTTTAGATATAACAAGTTTTTAAACCAACCTCATATTTTTTTCAAGATCTATCTAAAAACTTAAGCAACGAAAACCAAACAGATACCACCAAAACAGATACCACAGAAATATTTTAGATCTAACAAGTTTTTAGATATAACAAGTTTTTAAACCAACTTCATATTTTTTTCAAAATCTATTACAAGTTTTTAGATATAACAAGTTTTTAAACCAACCTCATATTTTTTTTCAAGATCTAAATAATATTCAAGATCTAAAAACTTGTTAGATCTAAAACTTAAGCAACGAAAACCAAACAGGTTTTTAAACCAAAACAGATACCATAGAAATATTTTAAATCTAACAAGTTTTTAGATCTTACAAGTTTTTAGATATAACAAGTTTTTAAACCAACCTCGTATTTTTTTCAATATCTAAATAATATTCAAGATCTAAAAACTTGTTAGATCTAAAAACTTAAGCAACGAAAACCAAACAGGTTTTTAAACCAAAACATATACCACAGAAATATTTTAGATCTAACAAGTTTTGAGATCTTACAAATTTTTAGATGTAACAAGTTTTTAGATCTAACAAGTTTTTAGATATAACAAGTTTTTAAACCAACCTCGTATTTTTTTCAAGATCTAAATAATATTCAAGATATAAAAACTTGTTAGATCTAAAAACTTAAGCAACGAAAGCCAAACATGTTTTTAAACCAAAACATCACCACAACAGATACCACCAAAACAGATACCACAAACATCACCACAACATCAAAAACATCACCAACCCAAAACATCACCACAACAGATACCGCCAAAACAGATAGCACAACATCACCACAACAGATACCACCAAAACATATACCAAAACATCACCACAACATCAGAAACATCACCAACGATCTAACAAGATTTTTAATTGTTAGATCTAAAAAGTTTTTAGATCTAGATCTAAAAACTTTTCTACTCGTAACAATCAACTCAGAGAGAGAGAGAGAGAAATGAGAGGATAGAGAGAGAAGAAATTTTACGCGTGTGAGGTAGTGAGAGAGAAACACATATAACAAACAGAGAAAACACGTACACCTCACCCACCACAACATTTGAACGCGTACACCTCACCCACACCACACACTTTTAATACATAAAAATTTTATTATAATTTTAATTATAATTTAAAATAAAAGTTGTATTAAATTTAGTATTAAATTTAAAATAAAAGTTGTATTATAAGTTTTTTAATAGTAGTATTTTTTTAAAAATTTTATAACAAGTTTTTTAAAAGTTGTATCAAAAGTTGTATTTTTTAAGTTTTATAAAAGTTTTACAAAAATTTTATTAATAGTTGTATTTTTTAAAAGTTGTTAAAAAAACGTAAAAAAGTTATAAATTATATGTTAAAAATGAAAGTTATAAAAGTTGTATTTTTTATTTTTTATGTGTTTCGTGATGAAGTTGTTTTAACTAATTGGGTGCAATATACTGCTCAATCAAACGGTTTTCTTATTGTTAAAGGAAGAACTAAAACAGATATGGGCTATAAGTACTCAATCGAATTTAAGTGTTCTAGACATGGAACGTCTGCACGTGAAGGTTTAGAAGATGAACTTCAACGGCAGACTGGTACCGCTAAAACTAATTGCCCATTCAGATTACTGGCGAAATATATAAAAGGTCGAACTAATGGTTGGATCTTGAGGGTCAAGTGTCTGAGGCATAATCATCATTTTGTAGACTCGTTCCATAGTTTTCCACAGGCAATGCGATTAAAAGAAAATGAGTTAGTTTTGGTGGAGCAATTGACAAAACATAAAGTAGCACCACAAATTATACTTTCGTCACTAAAAGAGAGCGATCCGGATAACGTGTCTAACATTAAAACGATATATAATGCACAAAACAAGATACGCGGCGCCATTCGTGGTGATATGACTCTGATACAAGTCCTTTTAGCACATTTGAGGCGTCAAGGTTATACATATTACCCCAGGGTAAATGACCGGACTAATGAGCTTGAGAAAATATTTTTTGTTCACCCGACGTCATATGCCCTATGGACAACATTCCCGGAAATCATGTTGATGGACTCCACATACAACACCACGTTGTTTAAACTGCCATTCTTTACAATTGTTGGAGTTACTTCAACAAACAGAACATTCTCAATGGCGTTTAGCTTTTTGAACTGTGAAAAAGAGCCAAATTTCAAATGGGTGTTGGAATGTGTTAAGATGGTGATAGAAGAACAATATTACCCGCTGGTTATCGTCACCGACAGAGATTAAGCGTTGCTTGGGGCATCCCGAGTAGAATTCCCAAACGCTAAAAAATTACTATGTCGATGGCATATCAATCAAAATGTGCTCAAGCTTGCAGACACAAATTCGATACGGAAGAGGAGTATGCGTCCGTTAGATGGACATGGGATTTGATGGTTAAAGCTCCGACCCAAGATGTGTTCATGCACTATTATCAGCACCTACAGGATTTATTGGTCCAAAAACAGGGTACTTACCTATTAATACATTTTTTATTATTATTATTTAATAAATAACTACCCGAATTATTTTCTCACTTTATTAATTCATTGTTTTCTCAGACGTTTTGCGGTATTTTAATAATTGGCTGCAACATTACGACCGCATGTTTGTGTCGTACATTACCGATCAATATCGCAGCTTCGGCCAGACAACAACATGTAGAGTTGAAAGTCCAGATTATGTGCCTTCTTCTCCATCTTATGTGCCTCCCTCTCCAGCTATATCTCCAGCTGCAGATGAGGAGAATTTTATACACCGTCCTCCGGTTCTTCCTCATCTTTTGTTACAGCCGTCTCGCGTTGACGAGTACGAGCGAGATATTGCCGGATTGAGGAGACGCATTTCAGAGTTAGAGTTTCGTGTGGGACAGATGGCAACATCATTGGAGCGACTACGCCTCGGGCGTGATTGATCTTAGTTTCTAGTTATATTGTGATTTTGTGAACCATGTATCAACTATTAATCTATAACAAGATTGGTTATTTATGTATTCGAAGCTTCTAATTTTGTGAACCATGATATTACTGATTTATGTTGTAAATAATTATACAAATTCTTTTGGCCAGATGCAACAAGAAAATCCTTTCTTGTGTCGTTGTCGACGGGGACTTATAATTTAAAGAACATCCCAAAAGCCCAAAAGTTATGGTCAGAAGTATTATTCACGTCCTTTATCAAAGGTAAATAATTATACGTTTGCTTATTTACGTAAATATATCAATAACTTGTTTGTTAAGAATATATTTCTTATAATTATTTCACCATGTAAGAGCCAGGGACTGAAGACTATTGGTTTCGATACTTTATGTGGAAGGATGTATTTCAACAAAAGTACTTTAGTCAAGGCTCTTCTTCAACGCAGTGCTCAAACTGCGAAACTAAAGATAACACGATCAACATGCTATTGTCTCAAAACAATTTGTTGAAGGCAAGAATAAAGACGTAGGAGGCATCACTGGAATTGACAAGAAATCCAGTTGATCACGCATGTCAGTCGAGTGGAATACTCTATGACCTTATAGATGACATTAATAATCTTCATGTAGAGTAGATTTCGTTGTAGTAGTAGTAGTAGTAGCATTTGTTGTTGTACTTGTTTAATGTTTTAATATTTAATGTTTTATTGTTATTGTTTAATTAAATGGAAACAAATACACAATAAAAGAAACATAATGTAAAAACACTACACAAATAAATATACTCTACCTATAAAAACACAACACAAATAAATACACTCTACGTATAAAAACACTACACAAACTAAATATAGACTAAAATACACCGTTGGTTCCTAAACTTGTACCAAAGCTGTAGGATCATATATTTTATGTTGTTTAGATGATTTGGGTGGTCTAGGATTATGATTAAACAAGAATGCCATTTTAGAGAGATGAAGAGAGGAGAGGGTGTTTCTAGAGAGAGAAATAATCAACAAATGCAAGGTTAGATTAATGAGAAGCACCACCATTCCCTCAGTGGGAAGGGTATTTATAGTTACAAACTAAACGACCTCCTGACAGCCTGTGGATCAGGTATACAGTGGGTAAAGACCCGTCCTTCCTCCACGGTGTTACTCTAAACTATTCTACGCTACTGACTAACTAATTAACTACTAAATAACGTAAACAATGACAAGTCTACGAGCTAACATATGTTAGACCATTATTGGGGTGACCGACACTTTCACATGGAATTTCCAATTCCTAACAATCTCCCCCTAAGGGAGGTCACCCCATGAAATACATTTTGCATCCTAGCATTCTATCTTTGTCTTTAGTTCTGAGCTCGTAGACATCAATTCTTCAAGTTCCGCAATCTTTGTGCTTTAGTAGCGATTCTTCAAAGTCCGCATAGTTTTGTACTTTTAGTGGAGGCCTTTAACTGATCCACATCTTTGATGATCTTCGAGCTTTCTTCGAGATCATCAGCCACAGTAAATCTCTGGATCACCCTTTGTTGTGTTGCCTTCATGTGATGTTGTGACTTTTGGACCGACATGCTCACACTTTCTGGATCATGACATCTTTCCATCAGAGTAGCAGAAGCTTCACTCGTTCATGATATTTGCAACAGCGTAGTAGAAGCATAGTATAAAAATATCAGAGCCATGTTATGTAGATATGCACTAGTCACGATTTCTTCAATTAAGTGTGGATGTTGTGAGCATGCGGCTTTGGATTGAATTCTCAATTCTGATCAGTTGCAACCGTCCAAATGTACCTGCAAACAACAGTTAGCAATAAAACATACGAAAGTGTCTTTGATCACGTTCGTTGAATTGAGGTACACGGCCCACGGTTCCCCGTTGATCAGTACAAGTACTGCCTGTGATCAGGTATAATTTCGAAGAATCTCCTTGACAGGGTTTTGCAGCTGTTCTAGCTGTTCTCAAACCGGAACGTCTCAAAGAAGACAACACGGAGTGAGTGAGCCAGCGAATTGAGATTCACTGATTGATGAAAAATTAATTTGAAAAACAATCGTGTATTGCTTGAAGAAAGAGTTTTGCAATACGACGAAGGTTTTATGAGAAAGATCAATTTTCAATTAAAATACTTTTTGTATTAGAAAATGAGTACACATTTGATGTGCTAGTGAAACGAAGAGATTCGCACATCGAACGGTTTTTCCAAAAGTATATATATTTTTTTCAATCAGAGATACCTTTTGAATTTGAAATATGAATACACATTCGATGTGCTAGAGAAAAGAAGATTTGCACATCGAACGGTTTTTCCAAAAGTATTCGTCAATTCCATTCCTGGACCAAGGTTGATTCAAGAGTGAATCGCCCTATTGTTTCTATCCAGTTGTCACAAGCTTGATCTTTCGAGAAGATCTCACATGTCACCCACCAAGAGCTTGTTTGATATTGGCTCTAGAAGGATTTCCATCTTCATCATGAATACTTTTACATATCACTCGGATGTTCTGGCAATACCACAAGGATAATGCGTAGGACTCTTAATATATACTTACTTTCCACATTGTGTGAAACAGCAAGTCTTCATTATTTTTGTGTCCTAATGAGATTTTGTGGATGATATCTTGGCTCTAGACTCAATTGTGCACATTTGGTTTCCTATGCCGGAGACTAGGGAGAGGGTCTCCTTCAATATCAACAATCTCTAAGAGAAAGTTGATAGATTATGTAGGTTCCCCGTGAGAAAGAAACAAGCCCTTTTAAGAGGAACTTGAGTAGCTTGGGAAGTTAGGTGCAGTGCTTCACTGGGTCCATGACGCCTTGTCTTCAATACCAGTGTTACCTTAGTAGACACCAGTAGCATATGTATTGAACCAGGTTTCTGCCCTAGGGTTGAATTAATAGAGGGCTATTTCTTTTCACCCTTTTCACATTCAATTTTTTTTTCATTCTTCAGTCCCTTCAGTGTTTACCGAGACTTCATTACTAAAACCTTGTTGGGTTTAATCCAGTTCTAGCTCTATCTCAGTCCGCTCTCTTCCCATATTCTCATTTTTCTCCTTTTTTTTAATCATACCTAAGGACTCTACACTATCTAGTGGATTGTCCCTGGGTAGATCCCTCCGGCTATGCCGGGATCGTGGGAACGAATACCTAACCTAACCATCCTTATATCACCATGCATAAAGTAAATTGGTCGGTCTTTTGGTATTGTTCTTTCCTTCATGAAACCAATTGAAAAATCATTTGGAAAATCAATCAAGGTACTTGTGATATAAAATCTAAACATTTTGTACCTTAATTGTTTTGATCATTTAGAAATGCTCCCCCTCAACATGTGCATATGATTTTGAAATTGTTTAGCACATGGAGGTAAGAGATGTTTGAAATGTATTCTTGATCACAATTTCCGTAGAAAAAGCCATTTGAATTTCTTTGGTAAATTCTCCCCCTCAATATGTGCGTAGGATATTTGAAATCATTTTATCACATAGAAGCAAGAGGTTTTTGAAGTAATTTTCACGATTGCCATTAGAAACCATTTGCTCCCCCTCAATATGTGCATCGATATACGAAAGAGTTTGGCACATATTAGAGAGAACTTGCACTTTGAATCAAAACGATCATCTTTTATCAAATTTCATATTAAATCACAAATTCTCCCCCGATCAAAAATATCAAACCCTTTGAGATTTTGGATCCCAGGTGATTTAATAAGGTTTGGAAAACATGGGAGAATATGTGGCCTCGTTTAAATACTCTTCTGGTTTTTGGTTAAATGCTTCTCCACAATCATGTGCATTATGTATTTGAAATTGTTTGGCACATGAAGGAAGGAGTGCTTTTGAAACAATCACCCTTTTAAAACCGATTTGAGATTTAAATCACGATCTCTCCCCCGATCAAAAATTTCAAACCAATTGAAATTTTGGATCCCAATTGATTTAAATCATTTGGAAAATTTTGAGGAAAGACGTGGCTTGATTTAATTTTTTGAAATTGACTGATGAGGACCAATTATAGATATTAAATATTGTTAGTGTCAGGTATGATAGTTTTTAAGAGATCTTTAAGTAAAATAAAACAGTTTCACAATAAAAAAAGAACAGAAAAAATTTCATTTTGAAAGATCTTTGGGTTTTAAAGAAAATCATACCCTGACATAACATTAAATCTTTAGATCACCACTTTAATTCGTACAAGCCGGACTTGATAGATGAAATATCGTTTGAAAATATTTTATTTAGAATCACTCTCCCCCTCAATCGATGACCGTAGTCGATGATTGAGTGACTTAAGTTTTGATAAAATGAAGTCCGGTGATTACCAAAATTTAGTCCAATTTATTTTCAAAACAATATTTTTCCATTTTGAAAAACATCAATTTCAAAATTGTTTTAAGAAAAATGGTATCATCCACTACTTTTTCCTGCACAAAGATACGTGGTGGTTAAGCTGCTTTTGTTGTTGTTGTTGTTGTTGTAGGGCATGAAGAAAACCATCTGCAGATGCAGTGAGATCTCTGAAGTTGCATCTATCGTGCCAACCATCCATATAGAGATCTAATTAAGCTCTGTTTCTTCTTTAGTCGACCCAAGAAATAGTTACCCTTTCCATTCGGCATCCAATCATCTTATTTTGTGGGATCCGGATCGGGAGCATTCTTATAAACCATCTTATCTGCATACGTTAGTTAACACAAATAGATATATGGTGGTCGACATCACCCAAACAGCAATCGACTAATAAAAGTCAATCCATCATATCAATCAGATCATATATAGGCATGGGAATTATATGTTTATCAAACTCTAAACATCTAATCCTAACAATCATATCCTAGGCACTTAGTCCTTCAACGTAGGTTAACATGTTTTACATTTAAGTATATAGGATAATTAGATAAGCCCGTTAAATGATATAAATTTGAAAACATTCTCCCCCTCAATCAATGACTTATTTTCTGAAAAATTTAAAAGCGTTGAAGTCATTGATTGAGTTTTCAATTTTTACGAAAACTCTGAATTTGATTGATTTTCAAGCAACTCATTTACCACCATTTTAGAAAACAACAAATATTTTTCTGAAGAATTTATAGAAGGAAAAACATTTGTGTAGGAACAGCAGTCCTTCGACATACTTTCCTCATTTTGTTTTAGGATAAGTGCACGGAATATTTGAAAATTGGTTTAGCGCAGCACTTTCCTTTTTTGAAAAACGGGTTGCTATCGGAAATAATAGCAAGCCATGGTTTAAGCACGGGTTACAGTCAAAAGTAACTGCAAGCCATAGTTTTAAGCACGGGTTACAGTCTGAAATAACTGTAAGCCATTTGATTTGTGACATGTTTTAAAAAGAAATATTCACACCTTCTGCTCGAACTTCATCTATGGTCCCGTGCCATTTTTGAATGACATTTCTAAGACCGCAGATGTTATCGATACCAGAAGACATGTCTTGAGAAAACATATTTTTGTTATTTTATTATTATTTTTTTTAAATTTTCTGATTTTTATGGGTTTTTGTTGGTTTTATAATTTTCTATTTTCTTTTTGTTGGTTTTATAATGTTGTATTTGGTTTTTGATAAAATATTTACAAAGATAGTTTAGATGATATAGTTTAAGAAGATGATGATACGAGTACCGAGATAAGGATATCGAGCAGCCCCGTTGCAGAAGATAGAAGTCATCATCTCTTAAACATTCACCACCAAAGCTTTCGAGGCTCCTGAGTTGAGAAAAATTGAACCATCTGAAAGTGAGACTTTGGCAGCTTCCCCCCAAACCGTAAATCCTTTTGTTGAGCAGATTCGAAGCTTTATTTCAAGCTTTCTTTAGCCACGTGCACAAAGAAGCACACCATTAACATCGATATTGCTGCTCCTTTTAAGAATAATCATTGTGATTCTTCGTTCGGGGTTATATCATCAACAAGAACAGCAACATATCATCCCACGCTTGAATGACTCTTCTCAAATTCCTTTTCCACTGAAGTCTGAAGCGATTCATTCCAAAAGGTGTTAAGAGAACAATTCCCCTAAGTAGATGAATTGATGCAGTCAGTCTCTTAGACTAGAGCTCACGAACCCGAATACACATATACCCGAAGACAGAGAAACTTATACCATCAAAGTAGCAGATTAAGTCCAATAGCCAAAGAATAACCCCGATGTATACTTTTCTCTCCCCCTGAAGAAAGTGTATAAAGCTCAAGAGCCCGAAGTACCCGAATGCCCAAAGAGAGAATAATCGATAACATTGAAGAAGCAGGCCGAATCACTGATTATCTCTGCGGATGACAATCTATGCGGATGTCAACTCCGGAATAAGTGATTATATCTCTGAATCACTGATTAAGCACTCAAGTGAAACAACTGAGTGTCCCCAATGTACACAATCTCTCTCCCCTGATGATTTCGATAGCATCGAAATCATCACACACTTGTGTACCTCTTTTATCACCAGAAACTAACTCTTCCATCTCTTCCCCTACATAGCTGGAATAAGAACACTAAACGCCATGAGTCAAACCTTGAGTGTCTCTGCGGTAATGACATTTGTCTTCCCGGGATATCTTCAATCACTTTGAATTATTAAGTTCATCAAGTTTACTCGCGTTTAGATACGTGTCTCCTTCCCCCTTGCTGGTTTTGATGCTTCAGAATCAGCAACACATTATACGCCCGTATACTGGAAATCTTTTGAGAAGAACATCATTAGCTTATCTGTGAGAATCAACTTGCTGAAGAATGTGAGCAAGTCTAATTGGGGATTAACTTTGGCTTTTCACTCTCCCCCAATTAGTTGTCTCCCCTAAACCGACAATCTTTATGATGAATGCTTGAATTAAGAAGAAGTCTTTAGATCGTTAAATGCAACTCGTCTTTAGTCTTCTAACATGTACCAGAAAATGTAGAACCGACTATTGACTCGACCTTCTTCAAGATTATCCATTTGGGGAAAAGAAAGTCAACATCTTCAACTCACCAAATGCATTCCCGTTAACTTGTATATAGCAAATCCCCTTAACTAAAATCCCTCCCAATCAAACAAGAACAGAAAGATGCTCATCAAGGAAATCAGCCCCGCAACTGGAAGCACTTTGTCATTAATCAGATCAGCCCGTGTGAAGATGTTAACCAACGGCTCTTAGAAGAAAACTCCATGTGAAGATGACCCGATAAGAAGAAGCTCGGTTCTTACATGAGTTTGGAGCCCTTTGACCATTTATTCTCAAATATCAATCAACCATGCAGTAAATTCACACTTCTTCTCCCCCTCAAGAATTGCATACGGGGTTGCCATTCTTGATTGAATAAGTGAAAATCATCCAAATGTATTCTATTCACACTTCTCCCCCTTAAAGGTAGCATATGATGTCGCCATCGTCATTATAATTGAGCAAGTGGAATAAGAAGACAATCAACAGTAGTTCGGTTCACTTGATGACTGAAGCGCTTGGAAAAAGCATGAAGCATGTTGATGAGAATGGTCATAAATAAGAAGATTTCTCTTCTTCCGAAGATAAGGCGCACTGAAACGTACACTTTTCTTTTCTTTAGAGAACGAGGCTTGAACTGTTGTGTTCAAACGTCATAAGAAGATTTCTCTTCTTTCGAAGATAATGCGCACTGAAACGTACACATTTCTTTTCTTTAGAGTATGAGGCTTGAACTGTTGTGTTCAAACGTCATAATCTCTCTCTTTTCATCTACTCTTGGCAAACTTGTAATCAACCCCATTATCATTCAGTAGGCTCTTTGTCGTGACAGCTGATGGAGAAAATCCAATATGATGAATTTGACCCTGAAGTAAACTAACCCGAACTCGTGACTTAAACTTGCACATATGTAACAAAGAGCGGTGCCGATAGTTCATCCTTCATTGAATCTCTAAGTACTCTATACTCTTCATCCAACCAACCATCAAGTATAAGACGTACACCACCTCTTGAAAATCCACAATTGAATGTGACATTGAGCACTACAACGTAACTCCTTAAAGTGATAGTTATTTTGTGGTGTTAAGAGCCCAATTCCCCCAAGTGGTAAAAGAAAAGGAAAAAGTCACCCAACATAATAACTAGATTTCCAAGTCTTCATTTTTGATAATAAGCTCGAACAAGGATCTTGAAGAATCTTCATCCAACCATCCCCGATACCTTCAGATACTAAGTACACTTGCCAGTGATATTTCACTTCAACTTCAAATAAATAATACTGAATTAACGCCGTTGTCACATTTTCTTGATAAAAGCTCAAATCTAGCCTCATTTGACGTTTTAAGTGAACTATGACAATGGTTTCATCCCGACCATGGTTAAAAGCACATAACCCCGTAAAACCATGTAATGACCAAACTAGCATGAAGATATCCAAACAAACACCCAATTCATGAAGTACCCCCTTTTATCCCTTCTTCGAAGCAGAAACAATATCACCAGTATTAGATAAGATTCTGAAATACACTTTCCTTTCTCTAGGATGGTTCTATGATCACGGGATTTTACAATTCTATAGTTTAAACCGAGAAATAGTTTCTTTCGCGGGATTTTACAAAACCAAGAATAAACCGTAAGATAGATCCGGAAATGCACTTTACAATTACCGGGATGTTTCCATTGTCACGGGATTTTACAAGTCTATGATTCAAACCGAGAAATAGATTCTTTCGCAGGATTTTACAAAATCAAGACAAAACCGTAAACAATGTCATCTTCAACACTATCATCAACAATTCTTTACCCATGTGTAGACAACTTCACAAACCATACTAAGTCAAGTAGTATAAACTACTTTCCCCTGAGGTTGACCGTAACACATCAAAGAACACTTTTCTCCCCCATGATGGTTTCGAACTTTTGAAAGCATCATAACGTGTACGATCATTAGCACGAGAAGTTCTTTCCATAAGCAAACATCTTGACAAATCATGACTGACGTTGAAAATTTTTGAAAGATTTTTCTTAGACTGTGAAGTATCCTTGACATTTTGTAGCGAAGAATATTCCATGAGAAATGCTAATCACATCACAACCATTCAACCCTTTGGTAAACACATCATACACGTATTCTGTCGGCTATTGCAGTGACTACTTGGTGAAATAAACACAATATACCAAACTTGATTATAAAGTAGAATTCCCCAGATTAGTTACTTAAACTTGTACTAAACCTCGTGAAGAAGAAACGGTATAACCAATGTACAAAACCACTTGATGTGAATCACAAAGGTAACTAAATAGCCAAGTCTTTATCACCCTCTATAAACGCCCAAACAAGTCATCTTCGCGGAAGGATAGAAAGAAAGAAGACGAAATAAGTAAACGTGCCCGAAAAACCTCACTTCAAATCCAAATAAGAAATACCAAATACACACAACCCCAAAGTCAACTTTGTTCCAATAACAAATCAAGCCGTGACAAAATATTCATCGCGATAGTGTATAAACCAAGGTAACAAATCGCATAACACATCAAATCATATCATCAAATCTCTTAGTCACAAACCTTATCGTCGAATCTCTTTAACAAGTCTCCTCATCAAATCTCATACTATCCAAATCTCTTAAAAGTCCAATTCTTGAGAAGCCCATCAGTCCATCATCCAAATCCAATACATCACACAACATACTCAAACACGGTTGAAGCCCATAATCAACACCAAACATATGATGCAATTACAAATCCCACACGATCCAATTCTCTACACATACAACGAATTCACTCAAAATACACTCCAAAGCCCATATGATCAATACAAGAACCCCGTAAGTAATACTCGTACAAGACCCCTTTGCCACCATTTTCTCAAATTTTAAGCTCAAGCCGTGAGTTCGTAGAATCCTTCGTGAAAATTAATCGACCAAAATACTAATCTTATCATATATATGTTGTAACCTAAAATTTTTAAAATTTTGGATAACAAGTTTTATTCTATTTCATTTAACCGAAAGAATCACCAACACACAGACCAGTAAAATCAGTCCAAACGATTTTATCACTCCATCAGCCCAAGAATTCATTTGATATCTGAATGTAGCCCAAGTCGAGTAAAACCACAATTGCCATGTACGAATATTAGTCACAAAGCCCATTCAACTCAATCCTTACAAGAATAAACCGGTATAAGTGTTATACCCTAAAGTTACCCATGTGTCATAACCCTAAACACATATGTACGCCTCCTTCTTATCATTTACTCTCCCAAACTCAGATTAACAAGCATAATCTGCCCTATATTTCTAATCATACGCACCATAGATTAATTCATGTTCAACTAAACAATCACACCTTCTCCTAAAAAACGCACCTCATCGAATCATAAGTCAAACAAGTTTCATTCCTTCCAAAGAAAGCGACTCGGAGCAAGCATTATCATTCGTGAACAAGATGACCTCGCCACAGGGATGGCATGAGGTGAATGGCTTTTGAGTTGAAGGACTTAGATTCGCCACAGGGATGGCATGGGATTAGCGACAGCCACAAAAACAAGCAAACCAATGATTCCAGGTAGGTTAAATCTTATTGTTTGTGTTTTCATTTCTGTTTACAACGAACAAAGAAAAGTTTATAACGTAATTGTTATCTAACTTATCTTAAGTGTTCGGAGATATGTATCAAAACAAAGATCAATGACGATTAACATTAGGGGTTGTAGGGATCTGAAAAGGTCATTGTCACAAACCCATTATACAATCTGAGATCTTTAAGAGGCCTTATCATTTTCTTAAAAAAACTGAATATATTATGAAAGATTTTAATACAAGTTGTTAATTATCTTTAAAAAAATTCGAATATTATCCAGGACTTTTTGATGTTTTGAGTTTGGATCTATGATGATGATGTCGTGTGAAATGACCCTCGAGGTCTTTGATGTTTTCCCTTTTAAAGGCACGAATCTTTCTCATTGATATAAGGTTGAGTCAAGTGGTGATTAAGAGAACAGGAATTAGTTTATGATTGATGTGTTTGGTTTATATGTTGATGATTGTGACGAATATTGTGAAACATTGTTGGTTTTGGGTCTGAGATGAATATGAAACGATAATGGTGGCTTGATTCGTGTTTGTGAAGATAAAATGTAAGATTTGTTGGTTAAGATAGTTGATTGAGGTTCTCTGATAGTACAAGTGTGACAAAACACAAGTTGCTTCCACTTCTGCATTTTCAAAACACACAAATCACTTTGACCATTTATCAAATCGCTTTCATTAACTAACATAGACAAATCGCTTTGACTCAAAAGTCAAATCCCTTCCAGTATTAGAAACAGACAAACCGCCAAAAAAAATTTGACAGGTCGCTTCCATGAGTGAACAGACCAGAAATAACAAGTCGCTGCCAAAATGAAGGACAAAACACAGCAAGTACTATCCTGAAAAACAGGGACATGGTATTTCACTTTTTCCAAATCGCTTCCAAGAGGATTGACCAATAAGAACCAAGAGACTGTTTGGACAAAAGCATTAGACTTAATACCACAAATAGACTTACTATTCGTTTTTGACCATAACAATCATCAAAACCAGTAAACAACTATAACAATTTAACAAACACTGCATGAATGACGTGAATTAAAACAGCAACAACTAAAACTTGTTAACCATTATCAGACACTTGTTACCAAAAACTGAATCAAACCGCTTCTAATAAAACCAAACAAACCATATAACAAAAACCATGTAAAAACCATTCGAATCACCAAGACAACAAAACCTAGGCTCTGATGCCAATTGTAGGATCATATATTTTATGTTGTTTAGATGATTCGGGTGGTCTAGGATTGTGAGTAAACAATAATGCCATTTTAGAGAGATGAAGAGAGGAGAGGGTGTTTCTAGAGAGAGAAATAATCAACAAATGCAAGGTTATATTAATGAGAAGCACCACCCTTCCCTTTGTGGGAAGGGTATTTATAGTTACAAACTAAACGACCTCCTGACGGCCTGTGGATCAGGTATACAGTGGGTAAAGACCCGTTCTTCCTCCACGGTGTTACTCTAAACTATTCTACGCTACTGACTAACTAATTAACTACTAAATAACGTAAACAACGACAAGTCTACGAGCTAACATATGCTAGACCATTATTGGGGTGACCGACACTTTCACATGGAATTTCCAATTCCTAACAAAAGCATCACAGTGGGACAAACCTGGGCCTTTTCATCGCCACATCTCCAAAACATGGCCTTTATATGCCAAATTAGTCCTTTGACAAAGTCAATGTCTGATTTTTGTTTTGTAGTTGAGGGTATTTTAGTCCATACACATTTATACTTTTATAACACATTTATATTTTAGCCCTTCATCTTTCATCCTCGTCATCATCTCCCCAACATCATCATCATCCTGGTCATCATCTACCCAAATCAACAAGAGCGTAAATAGGGGATTTAGTTATGTGATTATTAACCATGACCACATGATACTTAAAGAGACATAATTCAACATAAAACATCAGCAACATTTTTCTATTATGTTTTTAACTAAAGTAACATTGTTTTGCAGCTCACTAAAATTAGCTCATTTTTTAAGGGTGTTTGGATGTGCATTTAAAACTGTAATGATTGTTAAAGGCGACTGCACAAACAACACCAAATTTGGGAACAAGTCAAAATTTGAAATTGAGAAGTCAAAGTCAAACAAAACTAAATATCTGATGGGGGTTTACAAAGTTAAATGTCTCTATGTAATCTTTGTTGGGAAGAATCACTTGGAACAAACACCAGAAGCTGCCCACCCCGTTGTGATCTACCCTGCTGATAATAACTCGACGTGTTCGTGGTTATGCCTGCATTCGTGGTGGGTTCTCTTTGCGGACCACTGCTGCTTCTAGGACCCACTAAAGGCCCACCGAAGAAAATTGATTGACCCGTGTATGTTAGTTCAGTGCCTGAACCCTGCGTGGTAGTGCCACCACCACCTACTGTCTTTGCAGTTGCAGCAGACACAAACCGTCCTGCTTCTTGATCCCAAAACACGGATGACGATCTTGTCCCTTCAGTAACCACATTTCTCCTAGGAAGCTGTGGAATACGCACAGGTGGTGGGGCTGGTGCGGGCACGGGTACCGCCACAGGTACAGGTTCGTTAGAGTGAGACCAAGGAGATTGGTTCCCGGATGATTGGTACATTGGGTTAAAATGATCCGGGGCAGGTGGTGGGCTGCTTAAGTTACTAGCAACACTATGAGCACATGTTTCGGTATCATCCCGGCTAGCTCGACTAGGTGGATATGAACTTTTGGAGCCGTGAAACCGTTGCTGATGGATACTGTTTGGGCTGCTTTTCAAGCTAATGTTGCTGCTGGATAAAAGATCAGGATCGTATTGATTCTGTTTAGAGCCAACGGGACGAAGAACATAAGAGGAGGCTCGAGCTTTTGCACCTGCTTTCACGGCTTCGTTTGAATCCAGTTTTGCAAGCTTCCAAGCACTGATTCGAACCGGACGGTTAGGTGGTCGTTTGCCCTTGTCGGGTGGCTGGACAGCATCCGGGTCAACTGTCGATGGAAGCCGATCGGGTTCCAAATGAGGAATGACTTCATCCTGATTACAAAACAGAGGGTTATCACTATAAAATCACAAGTTGTTAACAATCATAATACTCGACAGTTCTTATCTAGAAATGGTCGTTGACAAACACAGTTTGGCAAAGTACGATCCCAACGACGCTTGATTTCCAAATGATTTTGTCTAACAAATATGCTAAAAATCCTTATGTGGCTATAATCTTGAATCACGACTTCATGAGTAACGAAGTGATGATATTACTAGTAATATGTAAGGATTTTTTACTGAAGGTATAAAATTTATTAATGTAATATAGTCCAGCATAGAGCAAATATTACTAAAAGAGACCTGCTATGACTTTGGGAATGTTCAGACTTCGACCTATTTATGTAGGACAGATATTCAAGGGGAAAACTAATTTGCAACATTCTACTTATTAATACTAAGCTAATCACTGTATTTCACATATTTTGATCTACAAAATTCCTAAATCTCGTGATTGGTCATGGGTATTTTAGATTTTTTTATCTGATATTCAAACATTTTTATTAAGCTGCGTATTTGAGACACGAGTGTATAAATCCTTAAAACAGAGATGTAAAACTGGAGGGGGTACCTGATGATCCATAAACGACAAGGAAACGCATGGAACAAGCAATGACATTAAGGAAGACACCCCGATAGAAAATGTCAAAGGACCAGGGTTTCTTGAAAGAGCCAAGGAAGAGATTGAGGCCGTTGTTGAAGCAGCAGTTCATCCAAACAAGTAAAAACATAAAGTGGTAATCACTCTTGTTTGTAAAACATTGTCATATGGAACGCTAGTTTATAAGTTCCTAGCAGCTATAATGTTATCGTTGACAATCATCACTTTTAGACAAATAATACAACTCAACTATGACGTTTAATTATCCACTTGCCCGTATCTTTATAAGTCTTCATCAAATAGTATCAAGAAGTAAACAAAAAAAAAACCCTTTTTCCATCATGTGGATCAAAAACAATATCACATAATCAATATCATGTATGAGGATGACAAGCAGATAAGTAACTGCGATAAATTAGGGATAGGACAAAGCAACAAAGATTAAAAAATATAATATATAGTTCTTACCAAATTGCGGCCATTTCGCTAGCTGGTATTTGTTGGCGTACTAGGGAGATGATGATTTGGGGAGATGATGACCAGGATAATGTTGGGGAGATGATGATGTTGGGGATGATGATGATGTTGGGGAGATGATGACGAGGATGAAAGATGAAGGGCTAAAATATAACTGTGTTATAAAAATATAAATGTGTATGAACTAAAATACCCTCGACTACAAAACAAAAATCAGACATTGACTTTGTCAAAGGACTAATTTGGCATATAAAGGCCATGTTTTGGACCTGTGACGATGAAAAGACCCAGGTTTGTCCCACTGTGATGCTTTGGTACAAGTTTAGGGACCAACGGTTTATTTTAGTCTTAAATATAATACACAAATTAAACACTACACACTTAAATACAAAAAAAAAAAAAAAAAAAAAAAAAGGTACAAAGTACCTACCGTACGGATGGGACCAACCCTATGGGGTACTTGGCTAACAAAAGATGGGGTGCTTGGTTAGACTAAACCTTTTGCTAGTGATAAATCAAATACGCGAAAGTACGAACCATCTGTCCTTGTCTGACTTATTGCATGTATTGAGGAAAAAATTACCAGTTTGGACTAGGCCTTAACTTTGGACTACATCTGAACGTATAAAATGAGACCCTAAATATTAGCGGGCCCTAAAATATGGGCTTGGCCTGCGTATTTTGGCATTATATCTGCAAGTGTATAAAACCAGCAATCTTAAAATTATAGCGACAATGATTTGAGTCGGTAGGATTATTGGAAGTATTGATGCTTACCTCCTGTTGATCTTCAAAACATCAGCGCCGCAACCCTACCACCACCAGCGCTTGCAAAATTGTTGTAAAAGGATAAATCTAAAAAAATCTTTAAAAAAAATATATAAAATAAAATAAAATTACTTACCTGAAGATCTGTTCCTCCTACTTCTAATAATCCTCCCGTTGATCTTTTGCGACTGGTATATGAGTGTAGAAATTAACAGTTTCTTTTTATTTTTTTTCTTTTTTTTTGGTGCATCTATCAGCTGAGTCGGTGTATGTGTGTGTGTGGAACTTCTGGGTGTGTGTAGATCTGAATTAATGAAACTTTAAGAATAGTTTATGCCGTAAGTTTTGGGAAAAGAAGCCCATCAAACACAGACCCCAAAAATAGCCCACCTACAAACGCAAACCGTGTGGCTTATGATTTTTTTTTGTTATATTCTGCACGTTTCCATAGGTCCTTCGCCAAATGAGTTTATATATAAGGCTAGTCCTAGTCGCAACCTGGGACGACCTGGGACAACCTGCGCCACGTCAGCTTTCTCTCTCCAGCGACCTGGGACAACCCGGATGCCCCAGTCGACGACCCGAGATATATATATATATATATATATATATATATATATATATATATATATATATATGTATATATATATATTTTAATTCAAACATTTTTAACATTAAATTTAAATTTCATTCAAATTAAAAAAAAACATTACATTACGAAATTAAAAAAAAAAACATTACACTACGAATTAAAAAAAAAAAAAAAAAAAAAAAAAAAAAAAAAAAAAAAAAACGTTACAATACGAAATTCAAATAACGTTAAAACATTACAAAAACTCTTCATCGTCTTCGTCATCGTCACTATCGACTTGATTCACTGCTTCGACATGATGTCGACGATTTCTCCAAATCTGTTCGACCAAATCAGATTTTAAGTTTTGATGAGTTGTTGAGTCCATCAGCTCCTGAGTAACCACCATTGATTCTGCATGCGTTCTTAAGGAATCATGATCTTGGTGTCCCTCATTTTCAAACCATGTAGGACATATCACCCGCTGCTTGTGTCGGATGATCATATTATGTAATATGATACATGTATACATAATATCTTGGATATCATTTCTAAAAAACCCTCGAGCAGGAACTTTAAGCATTTCCACTTTTTCTTCAACACACCAAAAGCCCGTTCCACATCTTTCCTTGCGGCTTCGTGCCTCCTCTTGTACAAACATCTTTTACGATCAGCCGTGGGAGGATTTGAAATAGACTTCATGAGAACGGACCATTGTGGATATATCCCATCAGTGAGATAATATCCCCTTTTATAAGCCACATCGTTAGCCTCAAACTCAAGGTCTGCTGCTCTCCCAGATTTGATATCATTGAAAACAGGTGAACGACGTAAAACGTTTACGTCGTTATTCATTCCGGAGACACCAAAGAACGCATGCCAAATCCATAAATCCTGGGAAGCGACCGCTTCCAACAAAATGAATGGATGTGGCCCGTGATCACCCCTACAATGTTGAGCTCTCTCACTATTCGGGCAATTCTCCCACTCCCAACTTGTACAATCAATGCTTCCCATCATCCCAGGAAAGCCATGCGTATGCTCGTGATGAGCATATATTCTTTCAAGGTCAGAATACGTGGGCCTTCGCAAATACTCACGACCATATAACTCCATGATAACCTCGCAAAACTTACGAAGACATTCACGGGCTGTGGATGCAGCAATTGCCAGAGTCTCGTCTAGAGAATCAGGAACGGCCGCGTATCCCAATTGACGAATGGCAGCAGTACACTTGACCAACGGGCTAATACCAGGTACGCCTCTAGCATCAGCAGTTTGTCGAAAATAAGTAGAGTGATCGGTTATCTCTCGAACAATTTCTGTGAATAGCTCTCGGCTCATACGGAACCGCCGAGAGAATGTTCTTTCGTCGAACTGCGGGTTTTCGGAGAAGTATGCCGCCACTAAACGATTATGAGCACCCTCATGATCCCTACGTATGTACCTTCGTCGGGTTTTTGGCTGTGATACTTTGTAAGCCTTCCAAGCAAAATCTGCAAACTCCACAAACTCACTAAAAACTTCTTCCTCGTCAGAAGAAGAAGAAGAACCGAATAAATGCTCGAATGACGACATATTAAAATTTGTGTTTCGTGGGTATTTCGTTAGAATGGTTTATTGAATATAGATGAGAAATGTTGAGTGGTGAATTGTGTTTGAGGTGAAGTGGGTATTTATAGATGGGTAGATTTGGTTTTAAAAAAAGTTTTTTTTTTGTTTGTTTACCAACGTTCTATTTTTGAATTAATACAAACGAAAGTGACAAAATGGAGTAAATGAGATCGGTTGCCCAAGCACTCGATATCCCGTTTTTCCCTTGCACGACCGATGTGGAGACCGAACTCCACATTGGCCACAACCGACCTTGACATCGGTCGAACATCAAAATTTGCGTTGCCCAACCGATTTCAAAAGCACCACTGCGACAAGCCTAATATAAATTTACTTGAAGTCGAACCAAGTCATATCTAGCTCGAATATGTTACTTCATATTAAACACAATCTAATCTATAACCGTTCTTGAAAGCATTTTTCTAAAAAAAATTTAAGTGGCATTTTTCTTTGTAAGGAAATTGTAACTAGGCGTGTTTTTAGATTTGTCCAATTATTAAATATATAATAATTTAAGATCATTTGAGGACAAAAGATTATTTACATACCAAGGATCAATCTCCACCATCTATTTTTATTTGATATAATGAATGAGATTAATCCCAACAATTTAAAAAACCCACTTTCATCCTCTTTTTTCAAATATTAATAACTTTCAAACCGTTAATCGTTAAGCGGAAAAAAAATATCATTGCGACGAGCATTTAATTATCTTTCTAGCGATAGGCACTTTGATATAATTTCGACAAAAAAAAATTTTTTTCTTCGTATTATTCATGTTTTTACGTTTTTTTACGTTACTGAAATTTTTATTAAAAAATCATATATGATTAAACACTAATTTGGATATCACATGTGATATTGGTGTTATATCATATATGATATTAGTGTTATATCATATATGATATGTAATATAACATGTGATATTAGTGTAATATCACATATTGTTGGGTTCAGTAAATACCCAAACCCCTTAAGTCAAGGATTTGAATAGAAAATACCCTAAGTGTTTATATCGTTAACACTAACAGGTCACTGAGTGCATAGTCTCTCAATGAGCCACCTTCAGGATACTCAGTATGAGGCGAAGAAGTAGTCTCTCCACTCAGTAAGGCGGAACTTAAGGAGTGAAGACTGAATCAAGAAAAAGATGGTGGATTCAGTGAGTGATGACAATAACTCATTGAATCCCTCAACTCCTCACCAACTACTAACACTGAAGACAAACTTGACTAAAGACTGAAGGTGGAGAAGACTGAAGAATGGGCGGGACAAAACGGTTATGCTTGAAGCGATAAAGACGGAGTGCTTATCTTCAAGAAGTCAACTTTCCCTAAAAGGCTCAGCATCAGTACTGACAAGTAGAAAGTTGCTTTGTCCCTTACCAAATATAGCATTTGTAAACAGAGACAAAATACATCAATATTTTGTGTTATGTAACCTGTCAGTTTGTCACTTAGGAAAGAGTTAAAACTCATACTTGTATAAATAGCATAAGAGATGGAGTGAAAGATCTAAGCTTGTGAATTGTAAAAACACACATACACGCAAGCCATCTTTCACTCCTTCAAATACAACTTAATCCATGAGATAGCTCAGTGGGTACTTGTAGTTGTGCTCAGACTTAGCCTGAGCTTCGTGAGGAGTTACACCCTTTGTCATTTCAATCCCAAGTACTATTCCGCAAGTACTTGGGTAATGTATTCTTCTGATTCATTTCTAATAAAAATATTATGTTGAAAATTATTCAGTGTGTTTTACTTACATTACTTTCAGTCATTGATTCACTATTAGTTCGTTTTTAAATACTTAAACTGTTTTTATACGATAGTGAATAGGGAACAAGATATCAGTCCAATCCCAAAGAATCCCATCTCACTGCAGCCAAAAGAATCCTCAGATACCTGAAGGGAACTCCAAGCCTTGGACTTTACTATCCAAAGTGCTCAGGGTTTGACCTCAAAGGATATTCTGACTTTGACTATGCTGGCTGCAATATGGACAGAAAAAGTACCTCAGGGTCCTGTCAATTTCTCGGAGGAAAACTAGTTTGTTGGAGTGCTAAAAAGCAACAATCAGTGGCTATGTCTTCAGCTGAAGCTGAGTATGTGGCTGCTGCAGGATGTTGTGCCAATGTCTTATGGATGAAAAGTCAACTCAGTGACTATGACATCAATTACAAAATGGTACCCATCTTCTGTGATAACACCAGTGCTATTGCAATCTCCAACAACCCTGTCTTTCATCAAAGAACCAAACACATTGATATCAGATATCATTTCATCAGGGACCACATAATGAAAGGAGACATTGAACTTCATTTCATCCCTACTGAATATCAACTTGCTGATATCTTCACCAAACCCTTAGATGAACCTACCTTCAGGAGACTGAAAGTTGAATTGGAAATGCTAGACATTGAAAGTCAGCAACCTGAAAACCAATCCCAATCTCAGTAAGTTTTCTCTGAGATGGTCCATCCTCCCAGAACATACTCCAAAACAACCATATCACTGAATGAGTAAGACTCATTCAGGGACCCTGACAGTTGATATTGAGCATTGAATGAGTAACTAAATGCTCCAAGTATCAGTTACTTAAATGTCCTAGGTTGGAAACCATGCCAATTTAATATAGGAATATATGTCTCTTTGTCTTACTGTCATCCATGTCAAGGGTCTCTCAACACCTTACCTCATCCCACTAGGCATTGAATGCCTCCTCTCACATAAAATATCTTGTGCATATTTTATTACTGCAAAAAGTGCACTTTTATTGTACACCACAACTGCATCCTTGAAAACCGGGATTTTATTGCGGGTAGTGGAGTGGTAGCATTAAATGTGGAAATTCAAAACGTTTTCAAAAACTTACTTTAAAAATCCACATTTGTGCATAAACAACCCCTCTCATCACTCTATAAGGACATAATAAAATTTTTGTTCAACTGCCCACTAAAAACGGCCTTTGTTCAGTGTCCCTCTATACTGTACCAAAACCTCCTCAGGGAGTTTTGGGCAACAGCCATGGCCTATGACCCGACACCCTCAACTAATGAGACAGACCTAAGACCCCTTAGGGAGTATCTCATTAAGTTCAGTCTTTTTAACGGGCAAAGATCAGTCACCCTGGACTATAAAACGTTTTGTACTGCAACAGGGTTAGACTACAATAAAGGAGTTTATGTTGCCCATCCTGAACCCTCCACAGTGAAGGATGGGTTAAAATAAATCGTTTTAGATCCAAAATTTTTGGACAAGACCCCAGTCACCAAGAGTTCATTTCCTGTGGCTTGGAGGATCCTGTTCACTTTTGTGATTCAGGTCCTCGGCGGGAACCACTCATCCATTGAACAAGTTAACTCTATTTTGTTGAGGATGGCATACTGTTTGATGAATGGGGTCAATGTCGACATTGGGGAGATCATTTACAGTGATCTCGTAACCAAGCTACTGAGCAAAACTAGGGTGAAATACGTTTCGTACCCTAGGTTTGTCTCATGTGATTTACAAGTGTTATTGGGTTGCTATTATCCTCAGGAACAAAAATATTGTGCTTTACCTGGCATCCTGAGTCAATCTAATTTTCAAAAGGACCCATCCCTTGTCACTAATATTGAATTGACGGCCCATATGGTTGCTGTAAACAACCAGAGGGACTCAGTGTCTCCTAACCCTGCTCCTAAAAAGAGAAAGGGGAAGTCTCAGACTAGGACTAAGACCAAACCCAAGTCTCAGGGCCTTGAGGCTTCAGGAACACAGCCCAAAAAGCAAAAGAAGCCCAAGACTAATATGCCACCCACTGGAGACCAAGCAACATCCACCCTGGTGACAACGAAGGACACTGATGAATCACAATCAGTGCCCTAGGTCCCAAATACTACTCCCCAAGATCCAAAGGGAAACAAACAACCCGCTGGTAGGGGAGCGCCTTCCACAACGCCCAAGGATGACATTAGCAAATCATAGCCTTTGTCTGATGGCAAACTAAATGATCCCAAAGACTCATAGGGACCTAAAGAACCTGCTGATAGGGATATAACTGTCACTGACTCCGCCAAAGGCACTAGGAAAAACCCATCAGTGTCTCAGGGGTATCAGAGGGACAAAGACTCGGGGGTAAGAAACAACCCGCCGATACGGAACCCATCACCAATCCTGACTCCGAAGAAGACACTGGGAAAAACCCATCAGTGTCTGAGGGGTCAAAGGGGGACAAAGACTCAGAGGGATTAATACCACCCGCTGATACGGAACCCATCACGCCCACCTTGTTAACTGTTGCTGATGTTGCTGAAATACTATTTTCTGATGAAGAAAATACTGAAAGTGAAGATGAAATTCTATCAGAAGGAGAAGAAGTGGACGCTGATGTTCAAGCTGAACAAAAATATCAGCCTGATCCACAAAAGTCTAATGAGTCACCATTTCAGCCTGCAGATAATAACTCTGGCTCCTCTTCATCCAGTTCTGATGAATTCAGCCAGTTTGATAATATTCTTCCAATCACTGAAAGGCAGCTAGTTATGTGGATCACCAAAGCTTCAAGGAAGCTATATGCTGGGGTCACTGAAACATTGTGGGATCAACACACTGAAGCTGCTGCAAGTTATGCTGATCTACAGTCCGATGTGCTCACTTTCAATGCCAACACTGATGAACACATGGATCTTATGTACCAGCACCTTCATAGACTGGATGACAACTTGGTCAAATTTCTAAAGCATCTTCAGAGTTGTGGGACTAAGATTGATGAAATCATGGACTCGGTCAAAGAAGACCCAGCCCTCAACTCAAAAGTGATGGAGGCTACTGAGGCTTACTTGAAGAATTCCTCAGACCTCACTGAACTAATCACCATGCTCAATTCTGCCAATGTTCAGGGTCTTCAGTCTTCGGTTCAGTCTCTTCATGCAACACTGGGTTCCTTAGATGCTCAGGTGACCACTCTGGCTAAGGCATCATCTTCTATGGCTTGGAATCTTGGGCCACGGATGACTGCTTTGGAATTATCTCAGGCTAATCTGGAGAAACATGTCACCAGTCTTCAGCAGGATACTACTGACATTAAGGTTATGCTCACTGAAATCTATCAAGCCTTCAAAGGTCAAGCCACTGAACCTCCCCCAGTGTCCGAAGCAACTCTTGCTCTCACTTATGTTGCGGCAACAGTTGAAGGGGAGAAGACTACTGGAGAGACTTCCTCTCACACTGAGGGGGAGCCAGCTCAACCAGTCCCTGCTGTACCAATTTCATCAGTACCACTAACATCTTCAACAACAACAACAATGACAGTGATCACACCTATAACAACAACAACACCACCTCTGGTAGCATCATCTTCTTCAGGCCAGGACAAAGGAAAAGGCAAAATGCAAACACTTGAGCCTGAGAAGATTCCCTATATGATCGGCAACACTGAGTACCTGCTTTCACCACAACAGCTAAGTGCCTACTGTGGAAAACTAGAAGGGGGGGTTGAATAGTTTTACCAATTTAAAACTTCCTTTTAAATATTTAGATCGACTTATGTCAATCTATTTGATTGTTTATGTTGGACGTTGATAGATAGATGTATAAACATATAATGAAAGATAATGAGTAAGAAGCACATCACCACGACACAAGTTATTTATAATGGTTCGGCTACAAGGACACCTTCCTTGCCCTACTCCACTCCCCGAGTCACCTACTCGAGAGTTCGTAAGCACTACACCAACTCCTTATGGCGGAGAAGCCTTCACAACGTCGCTTAACCTTTTTTCGGTACAAAGCTAAATACCTAGTTCTTTCACACCAAGGCGAACCACACCTAACACAACGTCGCCTACCCTTTATACGGTGCTAGGCTAACCACCGAGTTCTTTCACACCTTAGGAGAACTAATCCTATCACAACGTCGCCTACCCTTTATTAGGTACTAGGCTAAGCACCTAGTTCCATTATGGAGGAACTACTACCCTTCACGACACAACACCTATTATAAAGGAGATCTACTCCTTGTTACAACACCATCAAGGATATCACCATCCTTGTGAATAAATAAACACTTATATGTATAACGATGCACCTCATCGATTATACGACCTAAGCATTCTTCTCAAATGCTACTTGATTTGATTCTTCGGCATCCTTCACTAATGCCTTTGACACAACGCTTGGCATCCTTCACTAATGCCTTCGTCTTGACACCTTAAGCATTCTTCACTAATGCTTTTACGCGGATGATCAACATCTTTCACTAATGCTTTCATCTTGACACTTTCGGCAATCTTCACTAATGCCTTCAACCCAATATCTATGGAGAAAGGAAGAACTATCAACAAGAGAACCTTCGTTGTCTTGATGATGACGAAGCATGGCAACTCATGGACTTGTGCTTTGCACGTCTTCAAGATGTTGTGATCTTTCCTCTAATAGGAATCTACAAGATCACACAAAAACAAAAGAGAAAAGCTACATAGATCTCTTGGATCTGAGGTTAGAGGGTTAGAATACTTGGGGGAAGTATGTGTGTAAAGGGATGAATAGAAAGGAGGAAATGGCTATCTATTTATAGAGGAAATTCACTACTGTATCCCCGGATCCCACGGATCCCTTCCACTTGGGATCCGGCTAGCACAAAGCCAGGGATCCGTGGTCCGCTCCTCTTTGCCCATGGGTATTTTGGGTTATGGGTCATGGGTCATGGGTTATGGGTTGATCCATGGTTTTCAATCTAGATACAATGTACCTTAAGGATACATTGAACTTGTGTAAGTGGTATATATAAAACCATGGGTTATGGGTCAAAAACCATTTGCTAGTTTTTATCTTTTTAGTATATACTTACTTTTACCCATTTTAGTATATACTTGTTTTTACCCATTTTAGTGTACTTAATATAAGTATGTATTAACCCAATATGTAAACACTAGTTGTTGTACATATGTATCTAACTCATAGAGTTACTTATACTTGTTAAGCCAATATGTAAACACTAGTTGTTGTACATGTGTATTTAAAATATAAAATCACTTAATCTTGTTATAGTGTTTTATGTGAAAACGTAAGTGTGTTATAAAACTATTAGTTCAAACCATTTACGTATTTTATTTGTTTCGTTAATATGATTTTACTTTTGTTATCGACAAAACATTAGAAGATCGTAAAATATAAATAAACGTTTTTACGGCTTATTTGTATTAACACCTACCTTGCTAAGGAAGAGAGGAGAAAGAACTTGCTGAAGAAGAAAGAAAGAGCAGAGGAGCACTGGTACAAGTCGTTGTTGAGGAAGCTGAGAACATAGGAATTGATCCAAAGAAGCTTCAAAAAGGTCAGGCAGGACAGAAGTTCAAGGATGCTCAGGCTGCTAAGATGGCTGAAATGAGAAAGCAGTTGGAAGAAAAGAACAAAAGAACTGCAGCCATCAGGCAAGCAAGAATTGATCACTACAACTGGTCAATGACAAATAGAAGGCTGCCTGAGAAAATCACAGATGTCAGAATCATCCCCAATTCCAAACCACTGGCCATGAATGTTTACAGGGGGGATGACAAAAGACACTTCGAGGTTCATGATCCCCTAAAATTCACTGACTTTGGGATCACTGAACTCGATGAGCTGGGTCCAATAATTGAAAAGAAGCAGAATGTGGTGGTTAAGGAGCTGATGAAAATGCTCAGCAAAAGATATGAAAGACTGAGGGATGCACCAGCACAACTGGGGATTCAACCTGCCTTAACTGCACCACAAGGATCTCAAACTCAGTCTTCACAGGGCAAAAGAAAGAGGGTTAAGTTCCAGCCTGAGATCAAAGTGCCTGGACTCGAATGCAACAGGGAGCTACTTGAAGGGGTGAAGTTTGTCAACTGTCTAGTAATTGAAAAGCCTGAAAGAGGACTGTTCCACATTGATGTCTATGGAAACCCAGCATTCCAAAGATGGAGTGACATTGATCAGGCAGGTGTGGCTGCAATGCTGAGCTACATACCTGTGGCCTCTCAAATTCAGACTCCTGCAAACGTCAGGTTATGTGCTGACCTAAATGCCAAGATAAGAGAGCACCCTGACAGAGAAACACTCATCACAAAGAAAGTAAAGCTTGAAGCACTGGGGATCCATCTAGATTGACATCAGTATCATTTATCGTTTGTGCTAGTGATAGGAACCATGTAATGTGATCAATAAAAGATGTATGTTTTGTTTAAATTATCAGTGTTCCTTATTGTATTCATTAGTACATTCTGTGACAACTCGTATTTTCAGGTCATATTTCAAAACATTATTCATGCTTCATCATTTATCGTTTATCGTAAACTAGGTTTACGAGTATCAAATTCACGTAACCGTAATGGTTTAGCTGTGAATTCATGATCATATCATCGAGGACATTTCATATAGACTAAGTTTAGTCTACATTTCATTAACATCATTTCATATCAATATTATGCATGGGTTTGCATTTTTCATTAAACGTATATTCTCATATTAAATAAACGTTATCGCGTAAGTAATTATTTTGAACAATTGATCCGTTACTTCCAAAAATTATCCCGATATATTTTTATACTCATATTAAGTTTATAAAAATAATATTATGAGTTTACCCAGTGTTTTAAATTTATTTTGTATATAAATTGTTATATTTATATAATTACGACGGTTTCCTTAAATTCTACTCGATAAATATTTATTTCACTCAATTCATGTAAGAAATGCATTTTTATATTTTTATGACTTTGATACACTCTATTTTGTTCCGTTAAAATTTATTTTTAGTTAACGCTACAACTAATACCTATTTATATTTACAAATTACACATTTTATACAATAAATAATACATTTAATACTACAAAATCCACCTCACCCCCCCCCCTAAGCCCAAGAACCGGCCACCCCTTTTGTCATCATGGGTGAGTCATTTAAATCTTGCAAATATCTTTCTAAGTTTAATGTATTATACTACTCTAAATATCTAAACTCATAACACTTCACTTAAGGGTGAGTCATTTAAATCTTGCAAATATCTTTCTAAGTTAGAATAGGTTTGGCGCGAGAAAAACTCATTTCGACAAGTTTGGAAAAGGGTCTGTCCTTATTTTTGAAATCTGGAAAATCCGACAGTAGATAAAAAATTTTGGCCTAGATATTTAGAAAATATACTTTAAAACGAAACCGTGGCCGCTTAAACGGATTAAAACGGAGCTATAACGAAGAAGATATGAATTTTTGAAGTTTGACGACGAAAAATATTTGTTTCAGAAAATTCAGCATGTAATCTCGACTTTTTACAAGTCAAAAATGAGTCTTAAGCGTTGTTAAATGTGTAGACTTATCAAAAATATATTAGTATATATTACTACGAAACCGAGGACATATAAAACGTAGAAAACGGACTTATAACGACTAAGTTATTCACATTTTAAATAAGTTGCCGTAATTTTTAGTACAAGTATAACATATATATTTTCTAATAGACAAATATAACGGCCACCAAGGACCATGTTGAGGGTCGTTTTTAACAATGACGAAGTACTTTTTATAAAGTGATGTCTTCTAGTAAAAATAAGTTCGCCAAGCATATTTTTCAAAATGTCAAACCATTTGTCAAGCGGAGTTGTAATGAATAATATACGGTCACTTAAATTTTGCCGAAAATCATCCTTAAACTATATTTTGGGACATAAGTACCATACTTAACCTCTATTTTCTTTATGTTCGAGGCCTCTAGGATAGAAACTCATGTACTAAAACTTTGAGATAATGATACAAGCTTCCCAAAACCGTTGAGTTTGTTTCCTAACGCTCGACGTGCACCATTTTACGACTAGCTTTTAGAGGCCGTTTTAGTCACTTTCATGGAAATTTCAACGACATTATTTTACGACGAAAAGTTATAATTTCACAATAAATCACTAAACGACTATTGTAGGAGGTTGTTTCAACGTAAATACTTGTAAGGTATTTTATAAAATGACGATATGTTGTAAACATATATTTCGACGATAAACATTATCTTCAAAAATTCACAAGTGGTATAAATATCATCCGAATTGCATGCATAACATTACATCGTAACTTATTATGTATCATATCATTCATAATAGGTCAATTTTATTGATTCACGCTACATTTCGGTGTGCTCACTTTTGCCATCGCATCATTGTCCAAGTGAGTTTTCATAGCCCCACTTTCAATTGTTTTATACTATTTTGGGGGAGATACATGCTCAACTACTTGCTTTTACTTACACAAGTACTTTTAACTTATACGATTTACTGTGAGTCATAGCCCCACTTTTCTTGTTTTAATACTTTTATTAAACTCTTAGGGGGAGATACATGCTCAACAACTTTTATGGCAAACATGATTATTTGCAAACTATATGTTTATCTGAACTGAATGTTAGTCATACGAAGTAACAGTATCGCCATACTTAGAATTTCCATATTATGAATCATTGAGCTAACTGACTTGGTATGATCACGATCTAACGGACTTGGATTATGTTGAACTAACGGACTTGGTATAATCATGAACTAACGGACTTGGTATAGTCATGTACTAACGGACTTGGTACAATCATGGTCTAATGGTCTTGGTACAATCCTGAACTAATGGTCATGGAACAATTTGAAACCGTACGAATTATGTGTTATATTAAGTAACTATGGATACATTAAGTTATGCACTATTTTGTGAATTCATTTGACATCATGCGCTTGATCATAAACTATACACATTTTGGCAGTGGGTTGTGAACACACAGGTTGCAAGTTTTGTATGGGCGGAACTTGGAACTGGGTGGATTTACAAGGCCTTTGCTGCATAAACGATTTTGAAAGGCTTTACATTTCAACACAAACTCTATGAACTCACTCAACCTTTGTGTTGAAACTTTTAGCATGTTTTATCTCAGGTATCTAAGGCATTCACTTCATGGCATGCATGTGGACTTATCATAGAGTCGTGGTGAGGACGCGTTTCACTTGGGTTTTATATACTTTAAAACATCGTTTGAATTGTAACAAATTTATTTCCGCACAAGTTGATTTTCATTTGGGACCTATACTTTGTAAACTCTGATTATTTTATTAAATCAAACGATGTGTTTTCCAAACGACACTTTAGGTCGTTCAATATAACTGTGATTGTGATGCTATGACAGTCAATCCTCAGGAATTCCATTCCGCTGCAAAACAGGTAATTTGGGGGTGTGACAGATTGGCATCAGAGCTTCGGTTATAGAGAACTAGGTTGCATCATTGACCCTAGACTATAACTACATCATCATAGCATCTCATCATTTCACCATAAGTGCATGTTCACTTTACATGCGGTTTATACGTACATTTTTCGAGTTATTTACTTTCACTTCAAAACGATTGTCACATGGATGCCTTTAATTACCCATTCCATTATCATTTCCTCATACTCTAATGTGGAGAATGCTTTGTCATTCCCTATCGTAATTTTAATATCAGCTGATTCATCATCGATAATGTCGAATGCCGAGATAAAACCTTTAAGTAGGGCGAAGTCACTCTCACTCCTTTGTTTCACCACTAACATGTCGAATTACACGTTATTCACACATTAAGTCACTAAACCATCATACATTTGAAGCACTTACGACATCTCATAACCCATCTTCTTGGAATCCATATTCATTTTTGAAAGATAACCTTAAATTTATTATCTCATATCACATCTCTTTAGAGCGCTTATTTTTAACATAGGACTTTGCTACATCTCACCTTTCCTCTTATTTTGAAGAAGTTATGGCGCCGAAGAAAGCTCCACAAGTTTTGACTCAAGAGGCTATGCAAAAGTTTGTGAGGGATAGTATAGCCAATGCATTAAGGACTGAAAGGGCAACAGTCTGTTGAGGCTGCGGCTACTGCCGAAGCCATTAGACTTGCCAATGCTGCCGAGGCTGCAGCCACTGCTGAAGCCGCTAGACTCGCCACTGCCGCTGAGGCTGCAGCTAATGCTGAAGCTGCCCGGCTTGCTAATGTCGCCGCGGCTGCGGCAACTGCTGCAGCTACTAGAATTGCGCGGGAAGCTGAAGCCGCTAGACTTGCTGCTGCTGCAGGAATTGCAGGAGGGTCTGGGGTTAGAAGTTGTTCGTATAAGGATTTTAAAAGTGGAGATCCTACTAAATTCAAGGGTACTAAAGGGGCAACTGCTATGGTTAGATGGTTCGAGAAAATGGAGTCTGTATTTCTGTTATGTAATTGCCCTGAGGATAGCAAGGTTAAGTTTGCTACGAGTACACTACTGGATGGGGCAATGTCTTGGTGGAATTCGTATGCTCAGCCAATGGGGATGGAAAATGCTTTCAAGCTCACTTGGGAGCAATTCAAAGGTTTGTTAACGAAGAAGTATTGTCCGCGTACAGAAGTGAAAAAGTTAGAGACCGAATTCTATGAACTGGTAACTATTGAGTATGACATTGATACTTACGTTCGAAGGTTTCAAGAATTGGCCGTGTTATGCCCATCTATGGTTTCGGATAACGAGAAACTACTGGAGGCTTTCATTGGAGGACTTCCCGAGATTATTCAAGGTGATGTGATTTCCTCTGATCCGCAAACAATTGAAGAATCTGTTCGAGTATCCCAAAAGCTCTTGGCACAAGTAGTAAAGAGAGGAAACATTACCCACATCAACCGTAACAACAATACCAACAACCGCGTCAACTACAACAATAACCAAAACAACAACAACAACGACGATAACCAAATCAACAACAACAAAAGGAAATGGGAAAACGACCAAGGAGGTTATAATAACAACAACCAAAACCGTAACACTAACCATCATCAACAACAAAATAGAAGGCAAGAAGCTGCAATGGTTTATGTCGTTGCACCAATGGAAGGCAGAGGTTATGCTGGAACAGACCCACTATGTAATCGATGTAATTTTCATCACTCGGGTCCTTGCCCTGCCAAGTGCCACAAATGCCAAAAATCGGGACACCTAGCCAGGGATTGTAGAGGTAAGGCCGTAGTCACATGCTTCGGATGTGGGGAACAAGGACACTATCGGAATCAATGTCCTCCAAACCAAGGTCAACAAGTTGAAGGAGCTCATGGGAATGCATACATGTTAGAAGGAGGTGAAGCTCAACAGGATTTCAACAACGCGGAAGACTGAAGAAGTTCGGAAACTAACAGTCTTATTTTTCTTTATGTACTATGTTGTACTAAGTTTATGTCTCCCATCGTATCCGGATCTTTATAACTTAATATGTATTACTTTTTGATAAACCACTCGTTGTAAAATATTCTCATCTATCGTACTTTATTTTCTTTCCGATTTGTTATCACTTACGAGAATTTTACTTCCTTTTACTTTAACGACCATTTTAACGACACGGTTTAAATCTATGTAAACATTGAGAGTTATAACAACTAAACCGAACGTCACATAATCGTTCCTTAATTATACATAGCCTAGCTAACTATGTCTAATTCTGGAGGGATCATGTTATGTTGGGAGCAGTTATTTATAAATCTTAGTGCAAGCAAAATTTTCACATTTTCCAAGTCAAAGTGTTACTCATGGGAGATTCATCCAATATTTTCTTTACTATGATGTTTTGTACGCTCTCAATCATCGATAACCATAACGACACATCCTCATGTCTTCTCTCCTCAATATTCATCATAAACTCAAAAATTCGATAGACTAACACGAACTGAATTCAGGGACTGGATTCCTTTTTGGTTGGGCGAATGTGACAACTCGTATTTTCAGGTCATATTTCAAAACATTATTCATGCTTCATCATTTATCGTTTATCGTAAACTAGGTTTACGAGTATCAAATTCACGTAACCGTAATGGTTTAGCTGTGAATTCATGATCATATCATCGAGGACATTTCATATAGACTAAGTTTAGTCTACATTTCATTAACATCATTTCATATCAATATTATGCATGGGTTTGCATTTTTCATTAAACGTATATTCTCATATTAAATAAACGTTATCGCGTAAGTAATTATTTTGAACAATTGATCCGTTACTTCCAAAAATTATCCCGATATATTTTTATACTCATATTAAGTTTATAAAAATAATATTATGAGTTTACCCAGTGTTTTAAATTTATTTTGTATATAAATTGTTATATTTATATAATTACGACGGTTTCCTTAAATTCTACTCGATAAATATTTATTTCACTCAATTCATGTAAGAAATGCATTTTTATATTTTTATGACTTTGATACACTCTATTTTGTTCCGTTAAAATTTATTTTTAGTTAACGCTACAACCAATACCTATTTATATTTACAAATTACACATTTTATACAATAAATAATACATTTAATACTACAAAATCCACCTCACCCCCCCCCCTAAGCCCAAGAACCGGCCACCCCTTTTGTCATCATGGGTGAGTCATTTAAATCTTGCAAATATCTTTCTAAGTTTAATGTATTATACTTCTCTAAATATCTAAACTCATAACACTTCACTTATTCATATTTGCAAGTAAAAAGATCAAAATTATCTTTCTCTTTTCTCTCTCAAAAACCAGCCATACTAGGGACCAAGGAGGAATCATCATAATTTTTCAAGACAAGTTATTTAACAATCTAGTATCACTTGTTGTATAGGTTTTGCAATAAAAACCTCAAGTGATTAGGAAAACCCTTTGTCCTTAAACCTCATCATATTTCTTGTAAGCATTCATATTCATGTTTTTATTTCATATTCATTGTTACGGTCACATCATTTTTATTTGAGGAACATGCAAGTTATGTGATGTTTATACCACTTTTTAAGGTTTTTAAGTGTTAAATATATATAATCCATCCTATAAATTACTCCTTGTTATATATTAGTCTTTGTGATGTCTAGGAAACCATGACACCCTAAGAAGGTGTATGGTAGGATTAGAATAGCTTCGGAGTTGTTTTGAATGGGTTAGAATAGGTTTGGCGCGAGAAAAACTCATTTCGACAAGTTTGGAAAAGGGTCTGTCCTTATTTTTAAAATCTGGAAAATCTGACAGTAGATAAAAAATTTTGGCCTAGATATTTAGAAAATATACTTTAAAACGAAACCATGGCCGCTTGAACGGATTAAAACGGAGCTATAACGAAGAAGATATGAATTTTTGAAGTTTGACGACGAAAAATATTTGTTTCAGAAAATTCAGCATGTAATCTCGACTTTTTACAAGTCAAAAATGAGTCTTAAGCGTTGTTAAATGTGTCGAATTATCAAAAATATATTAGTATATATTATTACGAATCCGAGGACATATAAAACGTAGGAAACGGACTTATAACGACTAAGTTATTCACATTTTAAATAAGTTGCCGTAATTTTTAGTACAAGTATAACATATATATTTTCTAATAGACAAATATAACGGCCACCAAGGACCATGTTGAGGGTCGTTTTTAACAATGACGAAGTACTTTTTATAAAGTGATGTCTTCTAGTAAAAATAAGTTTGCCAAGCATATTTTTCAAAATGTCAAACCATTTGTCAAGCGGAGTTGTAATGAATAATATACGGTCACTTAAATTTTGCCGAAAACCATCCTTAAACTATATTTTCGGACATAAGTACCATACTTAACCTCTATTTTCTTTATGTTCGAGACCTCTAGGATAGAAACTCATGTACTAAAACTTTGAGATAATGATACAAGCTTCCCAAAACCGTTGAGTTTGTTTCCTAACGCTCGACGTGCACCATTTTACGACTAGCTTTTAGAGGCCGTTTTAGTCACTTTCATGAAAATTTCAACGACATTATTTTACGACGAAAAGTTATAATTTCACAATAAATCACTAAACGACTATCGTAGCAGGTTGTTTCAACGTAAATACTTGTAAGGTATTTTATAAAATGACGATATGTTGTAAACATATATTTCGACGATAAACATTATCTTCAAAAATTCACAAGTGGTATAAATATCATCCGAATTGCATGCATAACATTACATCGTAACTTATTATGTATCATATCATTCATAATAGGTCAATTTTAGTGATTCACGCTACATTTCGGTGTGCTCACTTTTGCCATCGCATCATTGTCCAAGTGAGTTTCATAGCCCCACTTTCAATTGTTTTATACTATTTTGGGGGAGATACATGCTCAACTACTTGCTTTTACTTACACAAGTACTTTTAACTTATACGATTTACTTTGAGTCATAGCCCCACTTTTCTTGTTTTAATACTTTTATTAAACTCTTTGGGGGAGATACATGCTCAACAACTTTTATGGCACGTGATTATTTGCAAACTATATGTTTATCTAAACTGAATGTTAGTCATACGAAGTAACAATATCGCCATACTTAGAATTTCCATATTATGAATCATTGAGCTAACTGACTTGGTATGATCACGATCTAACGGACTTGGATTATGTTGAACTAACGGACTTGGTATAATCATGAACTAACGGACTTGGTATAGTCATGTACTAACGGACTTGGTACAATCATGGTCTAATGGTCTTGGTACAATCCTGAACTAATGGTCATGGAACAATTTGAAACCGTACGAATTATGTGTTATATTAAGTAACTATGGATACATTAAGTTATGCACTATTTTGTGAATTCATTTGACATCATGCGCTTGATCATAAACTATACACATTTTGGCAGTGGGTTGTGAACACACAGGTTGCAAGTTTTGTATGGGCGGAACTTGGAACTGGGTGGATTTACAAGGCCTTTGCTGCATAAACGATTTTGAAAGGCTTTACATTTCAACACAAACTCTATGAACTCACTCAACCTTTGTGTTGACACTTTTAGCATGTTTTATCTCAGGTATCTAAGGCATTCACTTCATGGCATGCATGTGGACTTATCATAGAGTCGTGGTGACGACGCGTTTCACTTGGGTTTTATATACTTTAAAACATCGTTTGAATTGTAACAAATTTATTTCCGCACAAGTTGATTTTCATTTGGGACCTATACTTTGTAAACTCTGATTATTTTATTAAATCAAACGATGTGTTTTCCAAACGACACTTTAGGTCGTTCAATATAACTGTGATTGTGATGCTATGACAGTCAATCCCCAGGAATTCCATTCCGCTGCAAAACATGTAATTTGGGGGTGTGACACATTCAGTGTAAGAAGAAGCCATTTGCTCACTTACACTGATCAAACACTTAGGCAATTTGTATATCCAAATAGGGGGAGACTGTTGGGTTCAGTAAATACCCAAACCCCTTAAGTCAAGGATTTGAATAGAAAATACCCTAAGTGTTTATATTGTTAACACTAACAGGTCACTGAGTGCATAGTCTCTCAGTGAGCCATCTTCAGGATACTCAGTATGAGGTGAAGAAGTAGTCTCTCCACTTAGTTAGGCGGAACTTAAGGAGTGAAGACTGAGTCAAGAAGAAGATGGTGGATTCAGTGAGTGATGACAATAACTCACTGAATCCCTCAATTCCTCACCAACTACTAACACTGAAGACAAACTTGACTAAAGACTGAAGGCGTAGAAGACTGAAGAATGGGCGGGACAAAACGGTTATGCTTGATGCGATAAAGACGGAGTGCTTATCTTCAAGAAGTCAACTTTTCCTGAAAGGCTCAGCATCAGTACTGACAGGTAGAAAGTTGCTTTGTCCCTTACCAAATATAGCCTTTGTAAACAGAGACAAAATACATCAGTATTTTGTCTTATGTAACCTGTCAGTTTGTCACTTAGGAAAGAGTTAAAACTCATACTTGTATAAATAGCATAAGAGATGGAGTGAAAGATCTAAGCTTGTGAATTGTAAAAACACACATACACGCAAGCCATCTTTCACTCCTCCAAATACAACTTGATCCCTGAGATAGCTCAGTGGGTACTTGTAGTTGTGCTCAGACTTAGCCTGAGCTTCGTGAGGAGTTACACCCTTTGTCATTTCAATCCCAAGTACTATTCCGCAAGTACTTGGGTAATGTATTCTTATGATTCATTTCTAATAAGAATATTATGTTGAAAATTATTCAGTGTGTTTTACTTACATTACTTTCAGTCATTGATTCACTATTAGTTCGTTTTTAAATACCTAAACTGTTTTTATACGATAGTGAATAAGGAACAACACATATGATATACATATCATATCACATGTGATATCACATATCATATATGATTTAACTCTAATATCACATGTGATATTCAAATTAGTGTTTAATCATACATGATTTTTTTCATGCAAATTTCAAGTAACGTAAAAAAGACGAAAAAAATGAAAAAACGGTTTTTTTTCTCTTTTCGAAAGTATATCAAAGTGCCCGTCTATAGAAAGATAATTAAATGCTCTTCGCGACGGTGTAAATATTTTCACTTAACGATTAGCGGTTTAAAAGATATTTAAATTATAAAAAATAGGTGAAATAATAAAATACTTTTAATCTCAGCCATTGATTTCTTTTTAGATTGATGGTGAAGATGAGTCCCTTGTTATGTAAGAAAAGTTTGGTATTTAAAATAACTCTCCTCATATATAATAGTATACGGTTCTAACAATGATGTGTCTTCCATGATTTTTTTAATTCTGAAAGAAACGGTATATGTTGTGATTTTTCTAAATGAATCAAATACAATTAGCTAAAATGCTTGTATACACATGTAACTAATTATGGAGTGTGGTGTTATAGGTGACATGGTTTGGTGCAATGACTTTCTACATTATTGGTTTGTTCATGCTCGAAAATCAGAAAGAAGAGATATATTATCGTCATATAGATGTTCCATATCAAGGAGGAGAAACACATGACTATAGCGGCATTCATAGTTATCATGTATGCAACGTTGTAAAGCTTGGGATTTTTGGCGCGGGTGCTTCCTTTGCTCTTACAAGCATCATACTCGAGATTATGTACTTGGTTGTAACACTTCATGGTGATAAAACTACGTCTACTGATTATTTCAGCTAAACTTTCAGCTGTTGCTTGAACCTAGACATGTACATCGAGAGGGATATGATCATATATTGTTACGTATACGTTTTGAATAAATTCTCTTGAGATGTTCTTAACAATATAGTATTGAACGACTTTTTTTTTCCAACAACTTGAAATTCAGTTGTTCAATAAACAACTTATAATAACCTCCCTGATCATTGTAAATATATAGTTAAATGTATATGGAAAATCGATATTGTTATCCAAAGCTTATAATACTCGATTGAGAGAATAGCGCAACAACAAAACCATGGTGTTGAAAAAACACTAGCACCGGTATCATTTTCTCCATCACTCTCAAATACTCCATTTTGGATAATGAGGAATCAACAACCGGATCACATTGAAGTAGACACCTCTCTACCACCACAAACATCCTTATTTGAACCACCTCCAACTTCATCAAACATACCTCCACAAAACTCTTCTTCTTTTGTGGAACCTCAACCCAACCTTCCATCTCAAACCACTCCCTCCCTAACACCACCATTTCCTAGCCATGACAAAGATTGTTATCATTGTCAACATGTTGAAGGGTTAGTACATGAAGTACGCGACGAGCTACGTTTCATGTTCTATCACCTCCTCGAACGTTTCGATGAGGTCAACAAACCTAAACTTCCTTGAGCTTAGGAATTCAAATGGTGTTCTAGTCTTAAGCTTAACTTAGATTGATTAGCAATCATACTTCATGTTTGGATCATTTTCTTAGTTTTAGAGTTATGTACATCATTTCTCTCGTTTTATTGAATGATATTACATGTTGTATGCTATTTGGTTATGAAAAGATGTTTAGTGCCTTAATACATAACTCTTGTTGATGTTGACATCACATTTTACATCTACATTGCTGTCATGAGAATGCAGGTTACGGATCCCTCATTTTGGCCTAGACGGATCCCTCCCAAGGAGGAACCGTGGGATCCGTACAACAGAAGCACTTTTGATTACTAATTTGAGTCTCATTTGCAGGAAATTATGCATCATATACTTGTTTTCTAACATTTGTTTTGTAGATTTTCAAAATACACATGAATACTTTGACACCCTCAACAAGGGGGAGGTTTTAGTCAAAGCAAAAAAATTGCAAAAACAGTTGCAATGCTTTCACTTAGGATTTCGTTATTACTTGACACCCTCACAAAGGGAATCACTCGTCAAGGGGGAGCATGTTCGTCAAAAGACGAAACCATTTGCAAACATAATTGCAAAACACTCGCTTAGTCTTCCTAATTACTTGACGCCCTCAACAAAGGGAAGCACCAGTCAAGGGGGAGCTTACACGAGAATTCTTCTCTTCTCTTACTCTCTATTTCTCATATTATTACTTTTCACACATTTTTCTCAAAACAATGTGTTAGTTTCTTTTCGACGCTCTTTTTGTTTCTACAAAAAGGGGGAGAAGAGAGTAAAAACTCCAATTCAAAATTTTATGAATTTTAGTTTTTCCTCAAAATAATCTTATGTTTTGTCATCAACAAAAAGGGGAAGATTGTTAATACAAAAAAGCCGTAAAAACGTTTATTTATATTTTACGATCTTCTATTGTTTTTTCGATAACGAACGTAAATTCATTTTAACGAAACAAATAAAATACGTAAATGGTTTGAGTCAATAGTTTACTAACACACTTACATTTTCATATAAAACACTAAACAAGTAATAGTGTTTACATTTTATAGAAATACATATGTATAACAACTAGTGCTTACATAATATGGAAATGTGCATACTTATATTGTAATGGGTAATGTAATGGGTAAAAATCTAAGTACTTGACCCATCTAGATACATTGAATGTAGTTAGGTAAAACCCAAAATCCATGACCCATACCCATGGAGCTTGATCCATAACCCATTACATGACATCATGCATGAAGTCATGTTGGGTATTATCCATGACCCATGACCCATGATCCAATGTCTAGATACATTGAATCTTGTATAACTCATGGTTCATAACCCATAACCCGGTTTGCAACCCAAAATCCGGACTTAAGCTGACCCAGACTGGCGGATCCCTTGGATTGCACTAGCCGGATCCCTCTGGGGAGGGATCCGTGGGAACCGGGGAACAATAGAGAAAATTACCTATAAATAGTGAGCCATTTCTCTCTTGCACCTCACCCCTTTCACACATACTCTCTCTCAGTATTGTAAACTCTCTAACCTCATATCCAAAGGATCTTTCTATGTAGTTTTGTCTATGTGTGATTCTCTAGGTTCCTCTTAAAGGCGATATCACCACCTCTTGAAGTCGAGCAAGCTCAAGTCCATGGGTTGCTAAGCTTCGTCATCATCAAGACTACTGAAGTTATCTTGTTGATAGTTATTTCCTCCCTCCTTAGAAGTGTTGTGGTAAAGGCATTAGTGAAAGGTGTTGAAGGTCCGTGTCAAAGGCATTAGTGAAAGGTGCCAAAGGTCCGTTTTGAAGGCATTAGTGAAGGGTGCCGGAGGGTCGTGTCAAAGGCATTAGTGAAGGGTGCCGAAGGGTCGTGTTAAAGGCATTAGTGAAAGGTGCCAAAGGGTCGTATCGGAGGCATTAGTGAAAGGTGCTAAGGGTGTACAATCGATATGGTGCATCGATGTACAAGATAGTTAGTTTGGGTTAAAGGATAGTGATATCCGTATGATGTTGTAATAAGGAGTGTGTCTCCTTTGGGGTTGTTGTGTATTGGTGTAGTGTTGGGTAGTAGTTCCTCCTTTGTAATGCAACTCGGTATCTAGCCTTGTACCGGATAAAGTGTAGGCGACGTTGTGATAGGTTTGGTTCTACCTCGTGGAAGAACCCGGTGTCTAGCCTTGTACCGGATAAAGAGTAGGCGACGTTGTGAAGGCTTATCCGCAACATTAAGGAGCTTGTGTTGTGTAGTGCTTACGAACTCTAGAGTGGGGAACTCGGGGAGTGGAGTAGGGCAAGGAAGGTATCCTTGTAGCCGAACCACTATAAATACTCACGTAGAGGTTTTGTGTTTCTTACTCTTTATCTTTGCATTACTTGTTTATATGCTTATCTATCAACATCCAACACACACATTAAATAGATTGACATAAGTCGATTTAAATAGTTTAAAACAAAGTTTTAATCGATAAAACTATTCAACCCCCCCCCCTTCTAGTTTTCCACATGAAGGGTGGATCGAACTAGACGTGAATGAGCATAAGTGAGACCCGATTCCTTAGCTTAAGAAAAACCCCTTTTTTCTCTAGCTTTTTCTTGTTTTGTGGCCACGATTGTGAGCAAAAGAGTAAGTGTTTGAGAGTGTTGAATATGATAGAAGTATTGTGAGAAATGAGTCCAAGATTTGAGTAATTAACGAGAACAAGCAAGAGGAGAAAGAAGGTAGCATGGTCTCCCCATTATTTTTTGTGTGTTCTCATGGTTCCAAGAAAGCTAGAAGGAAAGTGAGAGCATGCTCGACAAGCTACTGAGAATGAGGCATGATTAGTGAGCGTGCTTGGTTAGGTCTTGTCAAAGTGAAACAAGGAACACATTATCCTTTGTGTAATATAGACAAAGTGGTCAATGCTTTGCCTAGGTAAATATAATAAGAACTTAGGGTGGCTTGTAGTGTCCTTTGTGTCTCTTTTTATCACCCACACACACAAGCAATATCTGAAGACCAAATCAATGATTTTGTTTCTGTGTCTTGTGACTCGCTACTGCCACAGAACCAAAGGGAAAAGTGCCAACTACTTGACCAAAAATACTTGTATAACCTTTGTTGTGCCCCACAGAAAAGTAAGAAGCATGTAAAATATTGTGTGATCATTTTCATTAAGGGTGCTTGGGGTCTCGTTGGGTCACAGTAACGAAGAAGCAAGGAATCAAATACATGTGCCAAATTGGTGTTATCACAATATTAAAAAAAATGCGCTTGGGCCAAGGTTTACACAAAAATGCTTGGGGTCTCGTTTCGTCCATTTTATACGTTTTCTTCGATTTTTATCCGTTTTTATACGTTTTCGTATATTTTTATACGTTTTTGTCTTTTTTTGTCCGTTTTCATCTGTTTTTGTCTGACTTTTTACGTTTTCTTCCGATTTTTTACGTTTTCGTCTGTTTTTTTACATTTTCGTCCGTTCTTTTACGTTTTTGTCTGTTTTTTTTACGTTTTCGTCCGTTTTATTTTACGTTTTTGTCTGTTTTTTATGTTTTCGTATGCTATTTACGTTGTCGTCCGTTTTCATCAACTTTTTTACGTTTTCGTTCATTTTTTTTTAATGTTTTCATCTGTTTTTTTTTTATGATTTCGTCCCATTTTTTACGTTTTCGTCCGGTTTTTTGTTTTCGTCTTATTTTTAACCTTTTGGTCCATTTTTTACGCTTGCGTATGATTTTTTACGTTTTTCACCCTTTTTTTAAGATTTCGACCCTTTTTTATGTTTACGTCCTTTTTTTACGTTTTCGTTCGTTTTTTTACGTTTTTGTCTATTCTTTTACGTTTTCGCCTATTTTTTTACGTTTACGTCTATTTTTTTACGTTTTCATCCGATTCTTTATGTTTTCGTCTGATTCTTTACGTTTTCATTTGTTTTTTAACGTCTTCTTCTCAATTTTTACGTTTTCTTATATGTTTTTTACGTTTTAGGCCGTTTCCTTACGTTTTCGTCCGTTGTTTAAGGTTTTAGTTTGTTTCGTTAAGTTGTCGTCCGTTTTATTTTATTCTTTTACGTTTTCGTCTGCTTTTTTACATTTTTGTCCATTTTTTACGTTTTCGTCCGATTTTTTATGTTTTCGTCCGTTTTTTAACGTTTTCGTCCAATTTTTTACGTTTTCGTCCGATTTTTTTACGTGTTTGTCTGAATTTTAACGTTTTCATCTGAACGTTTACGTTTTTGTCTTTTTTTTTACGTTTTCGTCCGTTTTTTTTACATTTTCGTCTTTTTTTACGTTTTTTAGGTTTTGTCACACCCCCAATTTACCTGATTTGCAGCGGAATGGAATTCCTGGGGATTGACTGTCATAGCATCACAATCACAGTTATATTGAACGACCTAAAGTGTCGTTTGGAAAATACATCGTTTGATTTAATAAAATAATCAGAGTTACAACATAGGTCCCAAAAGCTTACAAAGTTTGCGGAAATATAAATATATTACTAGTCCAAACGATGGTTTTAAAAGAAAGTGCCATAATGTACAATGATGTAAGTCGACGCCGCGACTCAAAAGGTGGTTCCTTAACCATGCCATGATGATAATGCCTTAGATACCTGAGAATAAACATGCTAAAAAGGTCAACACAAAGGTTGAGTGAAATCCATAGGTTTAAGTAATTCGTTTGAACACAATAATCGTAGTGTGAGTTAAATGGTTTCACACTCATCGTTAAAAACAAAATCGTATTTATTTCACTAAGTTCATGACACCAAAGCATAAACATCGCACCAATAAAAATTGGTAATCATCGTTTCATCGCCGCCCTAATAGGTAATTTGCCAATTTACCTTAATGATTCAAATATAGTGCGCTCGATTTCCCCTAAATGGGTCAATAGGAGCGGGAGTGTTAATTCCAATAGGCCTATTCACAATATTCGCGCTCACTCGCAAGTGACTAATGGTTCATGATGTAGGGACTTCGAACATGGCAAATACTTAGTGACAATAAAACATTCGGATATAGCATACAGTTCAAAGCAGTTGTGTTCGATTAAAAATGTAGCATGTATCTCCCCCAAGAGTTTGTAAAACAGTTAAAAGAGTAAAAGTGGGGCTATGAACTCACTTGGTAAACTGGTGTGCTGACAAGAGTGAGTACACTGAGGTATAATGTGATGCGTTAGCCGGGACCTATTACGAATGATATGATATGTCATGAGTTGCAATGTAATGTTATGCATGCATTTCGTATGTTATTTATACCATTTACGAGTTTAAAAAAAAATATTACTTGTCGTCGAAAAATACTCGTTTGACGTCTTGACCAATCAAAAATGACTTTACATGTTTTTACGTCAAAATGTCATCCTACAATGGTTTTATAATGATTTTTGGTGAAATTTCCACTTTTCGTCGCAAAACAATGTCGTCGGAATTTTCTTGAAATCAACAAAAATGGCTTTGGAAAACGAGTCGTAAAATGGTGTACGTCGATCGTTAGAGAACGAACTCGACTGTGTTGGAAAGTTTGTATCGATATCTAAAAGTTTCAGTTCAGGAGTTTTCGTCCAAAAGGTCTCGATCATAAAGATAATAAGGGTTAAAGATAGTGATTTTTGCTAATTGTGTGCATAAAAATGAGTTTCGGCCAAGTTTGAACATCCGTAATTAATTTAATATAACTCCGCTTTGCAAACAGCTTTTTGTTTTGAAAAATATGGCCGGTGAACTTGATTTTACTAGAAGACATTTCGTTCCAAAGAGTTTCACATCATGGTTAAAAACAGCCGCAAACATGGACGTTACAGCTACTAGAATACTTGTATCGTAAAAATAATATAGATTTTCAGAAAATAATAGTTACGGCAACTTTATAAAAACGTGCATATCTTTGTCGTTTCAAATCCGTTTTCTACGTATAATATGTCCTTAGCTTCGTATCGAAGTAAACTAATATATTTCTGACTAGTCGAAATAATTTGTGAAGCTTAAGGCTCGTTTTTGACCCGAACAAACTAAAAACTGCATGCTGAAATTTCAGAAAACTATTTATTTCGTCGTCAAACTTTAAAAATCCATAACTTCTTCGTTATAAGTCCGTTTTTATCCGTTCAAAAGGCCACGGATTCGTTTTAAAGTATATTTTCTAAATATCAAGGCCAAAGTTTCGTACCAACAGTAGGTTTTTCCAGAAATTCGAAATAAGGACAGAACATAAATATATAGTTATCGAAAATAGTTTTTCTCGGACAAAACCTATTCTAATCCCATCAAATCAACTCCACAACTAATCTAATCCTACCATACACCTTCTTAGGGTGTCATGGGTTCCTAATCACCATCAAGACCAAAGATTACCATGGGAATATTTATAGGATGACCATAAATATATATATAACTTCTTAAAATCATGAAAAATGGTATAAATCACATATCATGCATATTATCTCCAAAAATGAAAAGAAACATATGAAAATGAAAAGGAAACATGGAAATGATAAAAACAAGCTTACAAATGATAATGATGAGGTGAAAGTAACAAGGATTAGCCTAAATACTCTTGGTTTTTATTTCAAAACCTTATATAGAGTATACACTAGATTGTAAATAACACTTGATCTTGAAAATATTTTGATCCCCTTGCTCTTGATGAGTGGCCGGTTTTGAGAAGCCAAAAAGAAGAGAGAACAATTTTTTTTTTTTTTTTTTAACACTTGTAGAAATGAGAAATGAATGTGTAAATGATAAGTAACAAGTAAGACTTTTGTAGCTTGAGTGAATTATTAGAAAACATAAACCATGCCACATTAATTGACAACCCTCCCCCTTGGTCGGCCAAGGGGGGAGGGACTAGACATTTATATTTTTTTTTTCTAAAATATTGTGTATAAATATATATTTGTGTATAATTTGATAAAAAGTGTAAGTAATTATGTAGAAATGTACAAATAAAGGTAAAATGAAAATTTTTGGTACAAGTAAGTTTTTAATATCTCAAAATAGGATGTAATGAGATAATAAAAATTGTAAAAATACTTTCCTTGTGAAATTTAGGTGATAAAATAATTATCGTAAAATTTTTAAGAAAAACGACGTAATAATTAAACTTTAACGATTTAAGTACCAAACAAATTTGAAACACTAAGAAAACTAAAAATATAGTTTTTATAAACTAAATGTGAGTTTAAAAATACATCGGGATCATTTTTGAAAATAACGGATTAAATATTCAAAATAAAAACTCACGCGATAAAGATTATTAAATAAAAATTACGCGTTGAAGGTGAAATGAAATGTCGTGAATGAACTAATGAGATGCACATGATGTCAATGAAATGTAGACTAATCATAGTCCATATGAAATGTACGTGATGTTATGATCATGAATTCGCCGCTAAACCATAAAGGTTACGCGAATTTGGAACAAGTAAACCAAGTTTACGATAAATGTTGAAATAATGAGGCATAAATTGTGTCAAGAAATGACCTGAAAGTACGGGTTGTCACATTCGCCCATCTAAAAAGGAATTCAGTCCCTGAATTCAGTTCGTGTTAGTCTATCGGGTTTAGGGTTTGATGTGGCAAACTTTCCCATTCTCGAGCAAAACCCTCAAAAGACTTTTTACCAACCAATTTTTACTTAATCTCACAACTCATCAAACAAGAACTGTCATGAGATTAGGCTAAATTGGTTTGAAGGAGGACTTTTGAAAATTTGGCTCGATTACGGAATTGCTTACACATATAAGCCTACTACTCCCTTCATCGCATGATTCTTCCTGAATTAGACATAGGTGATCAGGCTATGTATAATTTAGGAGTAACTATGCAATGCTTGGACTAATCGACTCATATGTTGTTTGGTGTTGAGTCAACTGATGTTAAAAATTGTGATGAACTTCGAGGAGAGAAGACCTGGAGAAGTGTCGTTAAAATGATAGTTAAAGTAAAAAGAATTAAAATCCTCGTAAATGATAACAAATCGGAAAGAAAATAAAGTACGATAGATGAGAATATTTTACAACGAGTGGTTTAGCAAAAGTAGTACATCGTTAAGTTATAAAGATTCAGATACGATGGAAGACATAAAATTAGTACGACATAGTACATAAGGAAAATTAAGACTGTTAGTTTCCGAACTTCTTCAGTCTTCCGCGTCGTTGATACCTTGACGAGCTCCTCCTCCTCCTTCTAACATATATACATTCCCATGAGCACCTTCGACTTGTTGACCTTGGTTTTGAGGACATTGATTTCTATAGTGTCCTTGCTCCCCACATCCGAAGCATGTGACTACGGCTTTACCTTTACAATCCCTGGCTAGATGTCCCGGTGTTTGGCATTTGTGGCACTTTGCGGGGCAAGGACCCGAGTGATGAAAATTACATCGATTACATAGTGGGTGTGTTCCAGCATACCCTCTACCTCTCATTGGTGCAGCGACATAAACCATTCCCGCTTCTTGCCTTCTATTTTGTTGTTGTTGATGGTTAGTGTTGCGGTTTTGGTTGTTGTTGTTATAACCTCCTTGGTCGTTTTCCCATTTTCTTTTGTTGTTGTTGATTTGGTTATCGTCGTTGTTGTTGTTGTTGTTTTGGTTGTTGTGGTAGTTGGTGCGGTTGTTGGGGTTGTTGTTGTTTTGGTTGGTGTTGGTGTACTTACCTCTCTTCACTACCTGGGCCATGAGCTTTTGAGTCACCCTAATAGCTTCCTCGATTGTTTGTGGATCAAACGAAGTCACATCTCCTTGAATCACCTTGGGAAGTCCCCCAATGAAGGCCTCTAGCAACTTCTCATTATCAGAAACCATGGACGGGCATAACGCGGCCAATTCTTGGAATCTCCGAATGTAAGTGTCAATATCGTACCCAATAGTTACTAGTTCATAGAACTCGGTCTCCAACTTTTTGACTTCCGTACGAGGACAAAACTTCTTAGTAACCAAACCCTTAAATTGCTCCCAAGTAAGCTTGAAAGCATTCTCCATCCCAATCGGTTGAGCATAAGAATTCCACCACGATAATGCTCCATCGAGAAATGTGCTCGTAGCAAATTTAACCTTACTATCATCCGGACAGTCACAAAGCAAAAACACTGACTCCAACTTTTCAAACCATCGAACCATTGCAGTAGCTCCCTCAGTACCTCGAAACTTAGTGGGTTCACCACTTTTGAAATCCTTGTACGAACATCTCTTAACTCCGGATCCTCCGGCATTTCCAGTAGCAGCAGCTAGCCTAGCGGCTTCAGCAGCAGCCGCGGCCTCAGCAGCAGCAGCAGCCACTGTTTCCCTTTCGACTCTTAGAGCATTAGCAATACTATCATTCACCAACTTTTGAATTGCTGCTTGGGTCATTTCAACTGTAGCTTTCTTCGGTGCCATATCTTCTTCAAAACAAGAGGAAATGTGAGACGTAGCAAAATCCCATGCTAAAAATATGCGCTCTAAAGAGAGGTGATAAGAAATGATAAGTTTGAGGTTTTCTTTCAAAATAATCGACGGTTTTCTAAGAAATGGGTTATGAGATGTCGTAAGTGTTTCAAATGTATGATGGTTTAGTGACTTAGAGTGAATAGCGTGTAACTCGACATGTTAGTGATGAAACAAAGGAGTGAGAGTGACTTCGCCCTACTTAAGGGTTTATCTCGGCATTCGACGTTATCGGTGATGAGTCAATTGATGTAAAGATTGTGATAGGGAATAACAAGGAATTCTCCACATTAGAGTATGAGAAAAGGATAATGGGATGGGTATTTAAAGGCATCCATGTGACAATCGATATGAAATGAAAGTAAATAACTCGAAAAATGTACGTAAAAACCGCATGTAAAGTGAACATGCACTTATGATGAAATGATGAGATGCTATGATGATGTAGTTATAGTCTAGGGTCAATGATGCAACCTAGTTCTCTATAACCGAAGCTCTGATACCAATCTGTCACACCCCCAATTTACCTGATTTGCAGCGGAATGGAATTCCTGGGGATTGACTGTCATAGCATCACAATCACAGTTATATTGAACGACCTAAAGTGTCGTTTGGAAAATACATCGTTTGATTTAATAAAATAATCAGAGTTACAACATAGGTCCCAAAAGCTTACAAAGTTTGCGGAAATATAAATATATTACTAGTCCAAACGATGGTTTTAAAAGAAAGTGCCATAATGTACAATGATGTAAGTCGACGCCGCGACTCAAAAGGTGGTTCCTTAACCATGCCATGATGATAATGCCTTAGATACCTGAGAATAAACATGCTAAAAAGGTCAACACAAAGGTTGAGTGAAATCCATAGGTTTAAGTAATTCGTTTGAACACAATAATCGTAGTGTGAGTTAAATGGTTTCACACTCATCGTTAAAAACAAAATCGTATTTATTTCACTAAGTTCATGACACCAAAGCGTAAACATCGCACCAATAAAAATTGGTAATCATCGTTTCATCGCCGCCCTAATAGGTAATTTGCCAATTTACCTTAATGATTCAAATATAGTGCGCTCGATTTCCCCTAAATGGGTCAATAGGAGCGGGAGTGTTAATTCCAATAGGCCTATTCACAATATTCGCGCTCACTCGCAAGTGACTAATGGTTCATGATGTAGGGACTTCGAACATGGCAAATACTTAGTGACAATAAAACATTCGGATATAGCATACAGTTCAAAGCAGTTGTGTTCGATTAAAAATGTAGCATGTATCTCCCCCAAGAGTTTGTAAAACAGTTAAAAGAGTAAAAGTGGGGCTATGAACTCACTTGGTAAACTGGTGTGCTGACAAGAGTGAGTACACTGAGGTATAATGTGATGCGTTAGCCGGGACCTATTACGAATGATATGATATGTCATGAGTTGCAATGTAATGTTATGCATGCATTTCGTATGTTATTTATACCATTTACGAGTTTAAAAAAAAATATTACTTGTCGTCGAAAAATACTCGTTTGACGTCTTGACCAATCAAAAATGACTTTACATGTTTTTACGTCAAAATGTCATCCTACAATGGTTTTATAATGATTTTTGGTGAAATTTCCACTTTTCGTCGCAAAACAATGTCGTCGGAATTTTCTTGAAATCAACAAAAATGGCTTTGGAAAACGAGTCGTAAAATGGTGTACGTCGATCGTTAGAGAACGAACTCGACTGTTTTGGAAAGTTTGTATCGATATCTAAAAGTTTCAGTTCAGGAGTTTTCGTCCAAAAGGTCTCGATCATAAAGATAATAAGGGTTAAAGATAGTGATTTTTGCTAATTGTGTGCAGAAAAATGAGTTTCGGCCAAGTTTGAACATCCGTAATTAATTTAATATAACTCCGCTTTGCAAACAGCTTTTTGTTTTGAAAAATATGGCCGGTGAACTTGATTTTACTAGAAGACATTTCGTTCCAAAGAGTTTCACATCATGGTTAAAAACAGCCGCAAACATGGACGTTACAGCTACTAGAATACTTGTATCGTAAAAATAATATAGATTTTCAGAAAATAATAGTTACGGCAACTTTATAAAAACGTGCATATCTTTGTCGTTTCAAATCCGTTTTCTACGTATAATATGTCCTTAGCTTCGTATCGAAGTAAACTAATATATTTCTGACTAGTCGAAATAATTTGTGAAGCTTAAGGCTCGTTTTTGACCCGAACAAACTAAAAACTGCATGCTGAAATTTCAGAAAACTATTTATTTCGTCGTCAAACTTTAAAAATCCATAACTTCTTCGTTATAAGTCCGTTTTTATCCGTTCAAAAGGCCACGGATTCGTTTTAAAGTATATTTTCTAAATATCAAGGCCAAAGTTTCGTACCAACAGTAGGTTTTTCCAGAAATTCGAAATAAGGACAGAACATAAATATATAGTTATCGAAAATAGTTTTTCTCGGACAAAACCTATTCTAATCCCATCAAATCAACTCCACAACTAATCTAATCCTACCATACACCTTCTTAGGGTGTCATGGGTTCCTAATCACCATCAAGACCAAAGATTACCATGGGAATATTTATAGGATGACCATAAATATATATATAACTTCTTAAAATCATGAAAAATGGTATAAATCACATATCATGCATATTATCTCCAAAAATGAAAAGAAACATATGAAAATGAAAAGGAAACATGGAAATGATAAAAACAAGCTTACAAATGATAATGATGAGGTGAAAGTAACAAGGATTAGCCTAAATACTCTTGGTTTTTATTTCAAAACCTTATATAGAGTATACACTAGATTGTAAATAACACTTGATCTTGAAAATATTTTGATCCCCTTGCTCTTGATGAGTGGCCGGTTTTGAGAAGCCAAAAAGAAGAGAGAACAATTTTTTTTTTTTTTAACACTTGTAGAAATGAGAAATGAATGTGTAAATGATAAGTAACAAGTAAGACTTTTGTAGCTTGAGTGAATTATTAGAAAACATAAACCATGCCACATTAATTGACAACCCTCCCCCTTGGTCGGCCAAGGGGGGAGGGACTAGACATTTATATTTTTTTTTTCTAAAATATTGTGTATAAATATATATTTGTGTATAATTTGATAAAAAGTGTAAGTAATTATGTAGAAATGTACAAATAAAGGTAAAATGAAAATTTTTGGTACAAGTAAGTTTTTAATATCTCAAAATAGGATGTAATGAGATAATAAAAATTGTAAAAATACTTTCCTTGTGAAATTTAGGTGATAAAATAATTATCGTAAAATTTTTAAGAAAAACGACGTAATAATTAAACTTTAACGATTTAAGTACCAAATAAATTTGAAACACTAAGAAAACTAAAAATATAGTTTTTATAAACTAAATGTGAGTTTAAAAATACATCGGGATCATTTTTGAAAATAACGGATTAAATATTCAAAATAAAAACTCACGCGATAAAGATTATTAAATAAAAATTACGCGTTGAAGGTGAAATGAAATGTCGTGAATGAACTAATGAGATGCACATGATGTCAATGAAATGTAGACTAATCATAGTCCATATGAAATGTACGTGATGTTATGATCATGAATTCGCCGCTAAACCATAAAGGTTACGCGAATTTGGAACAAGTAAACCAAGTTTACGATAAATGTTGAAATAATGAGGCATAAATTGTGTCAAGAAATGACCTGAAAGTACGGGTTGTCACATTCGCCCATCCAAAAAGGAATTCAGTCCCTGAATTCAGTTCGTGTTAGTCTATCGGGTTTAGGGTTTGATGTGGCAAACTTTCCCATTCCCGAGCAAAACCCTCAAAAGACTTTTTACCAACCAATTTTTACTTAATCTCACAACTCATCAAACAAGAACTGTCATGAGATTAGGCTAAATTGGTTTGAAGGAGGACTTTTGAAAATTTGGCTCGATTACGGAATTGCTTACACATATAAGCCTACTACTCCCTTCATCGCATGATTCTTCCTGAATTAGACATAGGTGATCAGGCTATGTATAATTTAGGAGTAACTATGCAATGCTTGGACTAATCGACTCATATGTTGTTTGGTGTTGAGTCAACTGATGTTAAAAATTGTGATGAACTTCGAGGAGAGAAGACCTGGAGAAGTGTCGTTAAAATGATAGTTAAAGTAAAAAGAATTAAAATCCTCGTAAATGATAACAAATCGGAAAGAAAATAAAGTACGATAGATGAGAATATTTTACAACGAGTGGTTTAGCAAAAGTAGTACATCGTTAAGTTATAAAGATTCGGATACGATGGAAGACATAAAATTAGTACGACATAGTACATAAGGAAAATTAAGACTGTTAGTTTCCGAACTTCTTCAGTCTTCCGCGTCGTTGATACCTTGACGAGCTCCTCCTCCTCCTTCTAACATATATACATTCCCATGAGCACCTTCGACTTGTTGACCTTGGTTTTGAGGACATTGATTTCTATAGTGTCCTTGCTCCCCACATCCGAAGCATGTGACTACGGCTTTACCTTTACAATCCCTGGCTAGATGTCCCGGTGTTTGGCATTTGTGGCACTTTGCGGGGCAAGGACCCGAGTGATGAAAATTACATCGATTACATAGTGGGTGTGTTCCAGCATACCCTCTACCTCTCATTGGTGCAGCGACATAAACCGTTCCCGCTTCTTGCCTTCTATTTTGTTGTTGTTGATGGTTAGTGTTGCGGTTTTGGTTGTTGTTGTTATAACCTCCTTGGTCGTTTTCCCATTTTCTTTTGTTGTTGTTGATTTGGTTATCGTCGTTGTTGTTGTTGTTGTTTTGGTTGTTGTGGTAGTTGGTGCGGTTGTTGGGGTTGTTGTTGTTTTGGTTGGTGTTGGTGTACTTACCTCTCTTCACTACCTGGGCCATGAGCTTTTGAGTCACCCTAATAGCTTCCTCGATTGTTTGTGGATCAAACGAAGTCACATCTCCTTGAATCACCTCGGGAAGTCCCCCAATGAAGGCCTCTAGCAACTTCTCATTATCAGAAACCATGGACGGGCATAACGCGGCCAATTCTTGGAATCTCCGAATGTAAGTGTCAATATCGTACCCAATAGTTACTAGTTCATAGAACTCGGTCTCCAACTTTTTGACTTCCGTACGAGGACAAAACTTCTTAGTAACCAAAACCTTAAATTGCTCCCAAGTAAGCTTGAAAGCATTCTCCATCCCAATCGGTTGAGCATAAGAATTCCACCACGATAATGCTCCATCGAGTAATGTGCTCGTAGCAAATTTAACCTTACTATCATCCGGACAGTCACAAAGCAAAAACACTGACTCCAACTTTTCAAACCATCGAACCATTGCAGTAGCTCCCTCAGTACCTCGAAACTTAGTGGGTTCACCACTTTTGAAATCCTTGTACGAACATCTCTTAACTCCGGATCCTCCGGCATTTCCAGTAGCAGCAGCTAGCCTAGCGGCTTCAGCAGCAGCCGCGGCCTCAGCAGCAGCAGCAGCCACTGTTTCCCTTTCGACTCTTAGAGCATTAGCAATGCTATCATTCACCAACTTTTGAATTGCTGCTTGGGTCATTTCAACTGTAGCTTTCTTCGGTGCCATATCTTCTTCAAAACAAGAGGAAATGTGAGACGTAGCAAAATCCCAAGCTAAAAATATGCGCTCTAAAGAGAGGTGATAAGAAATGATAAGTTTGAGGTTTTCTTTCAAAATAATCGACGGTTTTCTAAGAAATGGGTTATGAGATGTCGTAAGTGTTTCAAATGTATGATGGTTTAGTGACTTAGAGTGAATAGCGTGTAACTCGACATGTTAGTGATGAAACAAAGGAGTGAGAGTGACTTCGCCCTACTTAAGGGTTTATCTCGGCATTCGACGTTATCGGTGATGAGTCAATTGATGTAAAGATTGTGATAGGGAATAACAAGGAATTCTCCACATTAGAGTATGAGAAAAGGATAATGGGATGGGTATTTAAAGGCATCCATGTGACAATCGATATGAAATGAAAGTAAATAACTCAAAAAATGTACGTAAAAACCGCATGTAAAGTGAACATGCACTTATGATGAAATGATGAGATGCTATGATGATGTAGTTATAGTCTAGGGTCAATGATGCAACCTAGTTCTCTATAACCGAAGCTCTGATACCAATCTGTCACACCCCCAATTTACCTGATTTGCAGCGGAATGGAATTCCTGGGGATTGACTGTCATAGCATCACAATCACAGTTATATTGAACGACCTAAAGTGTCGTTTGGAAAATACATCGTTTGATTTAATAAAATAATCAGAGTTACAACATAGGTCCCAAAAGCTTACAAAGTTTGCGGAAATATAAATATATTACTAGTCCAAACGATGGTTTTAAAAGAAAGTGCCATAATGTACAATGATGTAAGTCGACGCCGCGACTCAAAAGGTGGTTCCTTAACCATGCCATGATGATAATGCCTTAGATACCTGAGAATAAACATGCTAAAAAGGTCAACACAAAGGTTGAGTGAAATCCATAGGTTTAAGTAATTCGTTTGAACACAATAATCGTAGTGTGAGTTAAATGGTTTCACACTCATCGTTAAAAACAAAATCGTATTTATTTCACTAAGTTCATGACACCAAAGCGTAAACATCGCACCAATAAAAATTGGTAATCATCGTTTCATCGCCGCCCTAATAGGTAATTTGCCAATTTACCTTAATGATTCAAATATAGTGCACTCGATTTCCCCTAAATGGGTCAATAGGAGCGGGAGTGTTAATTCCAATAGGCCTATTCACAATATTCGCGCTCACTCGCAAGTGACTAATGGTTCATGATGTAGGGACTTCGAACATGGCAAATACTTAGTGACAATAAAACATTCGGATATAGCATACAGTTCAAAGCAGTTGTGTTCGATTAAAAATGTAGCATGTATCTCCCCCAAGATTTTGTAAAACAGTTAAAAGAGTAAAAGTGGGGCTATGAACTCACTTGGTAAACTGGTGTGCTGACAAGAGTGAGTACACTGAGGTATAATGTGATGCGTTAGCCGGGACCTATTACGAATGATATGATATGTCATGAGTTGCAATGTAATGTTATGCATGCATTTCGTATGTTATTTATACCATTTACGAGTTTAAAAAAAAATATTACTTGTCGTCGAAAAATACTCGTTTGACGTCTTGACCAATCAAAAATGACTTTACATGTTTTTACGTCAAAATGTCATCCTACAATGGTTTTATAATGATTTTTGGTGAAATTTCCACTTTTCGTCGCAAAACAATGTCGTCGGAATTTTCTTGAAATCAACAAAAATGGCTTTGGAAAACGAGTCGTAAAATGGTGTACGTCGATCGTTAGAGAACGAACTCGACTGTTTTGGAAAGTTTGTATCGATATCTAAAAGTTTCAGTTCAGGAGTTTTCGTCCAAAAGGTCTCGATCATAAAGATAATAAGGGTTAAAGATAGTGATTTTTGCTAATTGTGTGCAGAAAAATGAGTTTCGGCCAAGTTTGAACATCCGTAATTAATTTAATATAACTCCGCTTTGCAAACAGCTTTTTGTTTTGAAAAATATGGCCGGTGAACTTGATTTTACTAGAAGACATTTCGTTCCAAAGAGTTTCACATCATGGTTAAAAACAGCCGCAAACATGGACGTTACAGCTACTAGAATACTTGTATCGTAAAAATAATATAGATTTTCAGAAAATAATAGTTACGGCAACTTTATAAAAACGTGCATATCTTTGTCGTTTCAAATCCGTTTTCTACGTATAATATGTCCTTAGCTTCGTATCGAAGTAAACTAATATATTTCTGACTAGTCGAAATAATTTGTGAAGCTTAAGGCTCGTTTTTGACCCGAACAAACTAAAAACTGCATGCTGAAATTTCAGAAAACTATTTATTTCGTCGTCAAACTTTAAAAATCCATAACTTCTTCGTTATAAGTCCGTTTTTATCCGTTCAAAAGGCCACGGATTCGTTTTAAAGTATATTTTCTAAATATCAAGGCCAAAGTTTCGTACCAACAGTAGGTTTTTCCAGAAATTCGAAATAAGGACAGAACATAAATATATAGTTATCGAAAATAGTTTTTCTCGGACAAAACCTATTCTAATCCCATCAAATCAACTCCACAACTAATCTAATCCTACCATACACCTTCTTAGGGTGTCATGGGTTCCTAATCACCATCAAGACCAAAGATTACCATGGGAATATTTATAGGATGACCATAAATATATATATAACTTCTTAAAATCATGAAAAATGGTATAAATCACATATCATGCATATTATCTCCAAAAATGAAAAGAAACATATGAAAATGAAAAGGAAACATGGAAATGATAAAAACAAGCTTACAAATGATAATGATGAGGTGAAAGTAACAAGGATTAGCCTAAATACTCTTGGTTTTTATTTCAAAACCTTATATAGAGTATACACTAGATTGTAAATAACACTTGATCTTGAAAATATTTTGATCCCCTTGCTCTTGATGAGTGGCCGGTTTTGAGAAGCCAAAAAGAAGAGAGAACAATTTTTTTTTTTTTTTTTTTAACACTTGTAGAAATGAGAAATGAATGTGTAAATGATAAGTAACAAGTAAGACTTTTGTAGCTTGAGTGAATTATTAGAAAACATAAACCATGCCACATTAATTGACAACCCTCCCCCTTGGTCGGCCAAGGGGGAGGGACTAGACATTTATATTTTTTTTTTCTAAAATATTGTGTATAAATATATATTTGTGTATAATTTGATAAAAAGTGTAAGTAATTATGTAGAAATGTACAAATAAAGGTAAAATGAAAATTTTTGGTACAAGTAAGTTTTTAATATCTCAAAATAGGATGTAATGAGATAATAAAAATTGTAAAAATACTTTCCTTGTGAAATTTAGGTGATAAAATAATTATCGTAAAATTTTTAAGAAAAACGACGTAATAATTAAACTTTAACGATTTAAGTACCAAACAAATTTGAAACACTAAGAAAACTAAAAATATAGTTTTTATAAACTAAATGTGAGTTTAAAAATACATCGGGATCATTTTTGAAAATAACGGATTAAATATTCAAAATAATAACTCACGCGATAAAGATTATTAAATAAAAATTACGCGTTGAAGGTGAAATGAAATGTCGTGAATGAACTAATGAGATGCACATGATGTCAATGAAATGTAGACTAATCATAGTCCATATGAAATGTACGTGATGTTATGATCATGAATTCGCCGCTAAACCATAAAGGTTACGCGAATTTGGAACAAGTAAACCAAGTTTACGATAAATGTTGAAATAATGAGGCATAAATTGTGTCAAGAAATGACCTGAAAGTACGGGTTGTCACAGGTTTCGTCTGATGAAAACGTAAAAAACGTACGAAATCATAAAAAACATACGAAAACGTATAAAAACGGACGAAAACGTAAAAAAACAAACGAAAACGTAAAAAAACGTAAGAAAATGTAAAAAACGGCCGAAAACGTAAAAAACGTAAGAAAATGTAAAAAACGGCCGAAAACGTAAAAAATTGTAAGAAAATGTAAAAAACGGCCGAAAACGTAAAAAAACATAAACGAAAGGACGAAAACGTAAGAAAACAGGAGAAAACATAAGAAAGCGAACGAAAACGTAAAAAAATGAATGAAAACGTTAAAAAATAGACGAAAAATGTTAAAAAAAAACAGGCGAAAACGTAAAAAAATATTAAATTTGTACGAAAACGTTAAAAAAGGGGCGAAAATGTAAGAAAATTGACGAAAACGTAAAAAAACTGACAAAAACGTTAAAAAACCGACGACAACATAAAAAACGAACGAAAACATAGCAAACAGACGAAAACGTAATAAAACGGACGAAAACATAAAAAATTATACGAAAACGTAAAAAACAGACAAAAAGTAAAAAAAACAGACTAAAACGCAAAAAACGGATGAAAACACTATAATTTAGTGTGTCGACCCGACCCAAACCATCGGACCCATGAACCGCTAGATCTATTTTTAAAACAGGGCCTGTATGACCCATGACCCATGACCCAAACCGCCCCAACCCGACCTGTTTGTCACCTCTAATAAAACGTATAAAAATGTTCAAAAACATATAAAACGTACAAAATGGATAAAAACATACAAACACAGATAAAAACGTATAAAACAGATGAAAATAGGAAATTTTACTTTATGTCGAGTTTAATGTTTTTATGTCGAATTGTAGTCGCTTGAAGACTTTTTAATGTTATTGGATGTTATATTTTACTTTTTTGATTCTTTATTTTCTCGTATTAGATTTTTTTTAGTTATTTTATAATTTAGATTGTTAGTTTATAATATTTGTTTTTGTATTTTGAAGATGTTTTTAGAATATTACAAATGTGAATAGAGAATTGAGATAGAAAACAACAACACTGGTGTCGTTTGTTTTTTCAGAGTTTTTACCTCTTCATCTGCAAACCATGTCTGCAAAAGAAGAGGTTGATCTAAAGTCTTCATCTGCATCGATGAAGACCGTTTGTTTTTTTGTTATTGAAGTACTTCATTTTTTCATTTTTTTTTTCTTTTTTGTGCTATAAGAAAACGTTAAAAAATGGATGAAAATGTAATAAAAACAGACGAAAACGTATAAAACGTTAAAAAAACATACGAAAACATAAAAAAACGAATGAAAACGTAAAAAGGTGGACGAAAAATTAACAAAACGGACGAAAATGTAAGAAACAGGAATAAAAACGTTAAAAATGACGAAAACGTAAAAAATGGGCGAAATCGTAAAAAAACGACGTAAAAGTAAAAAAAGGGACCAAGACGTACAAAAGGGATGAAAACGTAAAAAAAACAGACGAAACGTAAAAGAGGTGTAAGATATTGAGAAAGAGATGTAAGGTTTGTGAAAGAAGAGGTATGAAGTGAAAAATAATGTCTGAAATTTCGAAGAGGAAGGAAGTGAAAAGAAACACTTATGTCTGCAAAAAAAACAAAAACAAAAAACCTCTGCCCTCCTGCAGACAAAAGAAGTGAAAAGAGGAAAAAAGTGCTTATTGAGAAAAAACAAACGACACATGTCTCTCAAAGTGAACGCGTTTTCTAAATTTTTCATTCTTTTGTGGAAATAAAATCCCCTCCCTTTTTCTACAAAACAAGAAATAGGAAATGAAAGAAAATGTTTTCCAACTAAACGCCACCTACGTGTTTATATTTATAAAACAACATATGAGATAATTAAATTTGGGGCCTACGATATATGAGATTTGGCAGTCGCTCACCTCACCCACTTAAAAGACGACATTGAAGATTGAGCTAAGGTTGGGCACACTCGTGCCCTGGGTCACTGGGTGCCACATCAGCTTTCTCTCTCCGACGACCAGACATGACCAAGTAAAAAAAAAAAGATAGAAAAAAAAAAATAAAGAAAGAAAAAAAAATTGTGTGTGTAAATAGTCGATCGAAAATTCAACCGATATCCAAAAAGACATGCCTCGACCGATATGATGACCTTGGATTCACAGTCAATATGACCGATGTGTATATCGGTCATCGACACAAAATTTGGTTGACCGACCGATGTTAACTCCTCTACTGTGCCCAACCTTATAACCTTACATAACCCCACAAACACACCAATATATTATATGATATTGTAAGAGTGTGCGTATCTCTTGGTTCCTAAATAATACTCCATTTAGACTATAATTTGACAATACGATATATTTAAATCAAAGCTTTATATCAAAAGTTACATGCAGTAGCAATCTAGCATACAATTCCACGAGCACAACAAAGGCACATTGCGCCACTACACCCTGCATATATCAATTTTGTGCCTGGGGGCTTAATATATGGGCACCAATCATCACACAGCTGTTGGTCACATTCTAGAAAATGCATAACAAATGGACAAAGATCGTCGCCTTTACCTACTTGGCAACCAAAATAAAACAAAATGTTAAAAAGGTACAATAAACAAATTAAATAAAGTGATTTGTTACCTTTCAAAAAAAATAAAATAAAGTGATTTGTACACATTTAATAAGATAAATATTGACTCCTTTTCCTTTGAAATAAAAACCTACAACTTTTATGAGAACCGTAATTGAAATATATTTCTACTAATAAAAAGTTTTACCGAGGGCATTGCATTCTTCATTATATATAGTTATACCCATCACAAAATTTGTAGATAAAATGATAAAGAGAAAACATAACAATTTTTTCTCCATTGTGGATTTAAAAATTCTGAAGCACATCAAATTAATTATAACAACTTGGATACTTCGTATTTATAACCTGCATGATATATTACAGTAATTATAGTTTTGTAGGAATATTTTATTGATTATAGTAATATAATTACAGTAATACTATAGTGGAGTAATAATACTCAAATGAAATTGGTGTTATCACAATATTAAAAAAAATGCGCTTGAGCCAAGGTTTACACAAAAGGGCTAGTCCCAAAAGAAGAAAGGGATGGTGTTGGGTGCTAGAACATGAGCCCAAGAGGAAAAAATGAGAGTGGATCGGCTAGTATACGAGGCCTAAAGGAAAGAATTAAGAAGAGTGGGTCGGTTGGGCTTGAGGCCCGGCTAGGATAAAATAATTATTAAATGATTTATTATATATTTATTACATATATTTTATATCATAAAGGAAAATATTATCGAGGTCGAAGTAATTTTCAAAAAAAATAATTCGTACCTTGTCGGTTTTTGGAATTCTTTATGTTACGCTTACGTAATGGTTTATAGATTTGTAATTCATAAAAAAAATATGGCACCAAATTCGGTATTGATTTGTGTTTATGTTGGCATAGGACTTGAGGGAATTTTTCAGGTTCTTAAAAAAAAAGGCGAAAAAATGACGAGAAAACGTGAAAAAACGAAAAAATTTGTTGAAAGTATATCAAAACGTCTGTTTATAGAAAGATAATTAAATGCTCGTTACGATCGTGTGATTATTTTCGATTAACGATTAACGGTTTAAAAGATATTTAAATTATAAAGAATATGTGAAAAATTAAAATGCTTTTAATCTCAACCATTTATTTCTTTTTAGATGAATGTTGGGAATTAGTCTCTTGGTATAAGAGAAAAAAGTTAAGTACGTAAAATAATTCTCCTCAATAATTATAGTTAATCAAATATCAATTTTGTTTTTAAAGAAAGTTACGAGTGTGTTTAGTTGAGGGAAAACACCTTTGTTTTCACAAAATGTTTTGTGAAAAATAAAGAAAACAGAGATCGCGTTCAAATTAATGTTTTCAAATAAAATTCTCCACAAAACACAAAATTAGTATTTCCAATTTTAATACACAAAACTACAAAACACTTTTTTTTTGTTTTCACCTATTTTCCTTTAAAATACCGCTAATCTGTTTTTGTCCATCTTATACGTTTTTGTACATTTTTATACATTTTTGTCTGTTTTTGTTCGTTTTCATCTGTTTTTTACGTTTTCGTCTGACTTTTTACGTTTTCTTCCGATTTTTTACGTTTTCTTCTGTTTTTTTACGTTTTCGTCCGTTCTTTTATGTTTTCGCCTGTTTTTTTACGTTTTCGTCCGATCTTTTACGTTTTATATATTTTTTACATTTTCGTCCGATTTTTTACGTTTTTGTCTGTTTTTTTATGTTTTTGTCCGCTTTCTTACGTTGTCGTCCGTTTACATCCATTTTTTTACGTTTTCGTTTATTTTTTTATGTTTTCGTCTGTTTTTGAATGATTTCGTCAGACTTTTTACGTTTTCGTCTAGTTTTTCGTTTTCGTCCGTTTTCTTCTGATTTTTAACCTTTTTGTCCATTGTTTACGTTTGCGTATGATATTTTACGTTTTTGACCATTTTTACGATTTCGACCCATTTTTACGTTTATGTATTTTTTTACGTTTTCGTCCGTTTTTTTACGTTTTTGTCTATTCTTTTACGTTTTCGTATATTTTTTTACGTTTTCGTCTGTTTTTTTAAGTTTCCATCCGATTCTTTATGTTTTCGTCTGATTCTTTACGTTTTCATTTGTTTTTTAACGTTTTCTTCTGAATCTTTACGTTTTCGTCAATTTTTTACGTTTTTGTCTTTTTTTTTACATTCTAGGCCGTTTCCTTACGTTTTCGTCCGTTGTTTAAAGTTTTAGTTTGTTTCCTTAAGTTGTCGTCCATTTTCGTCTATTTTTTTACGTTTTCGTCTGTTTTTTTATGTTTTTGTCCACTTTTTACATTTTCGTCCGGTTTTTTACGTTTTCGTCCGATTTTTTACGTTTTGTCTGAATTTTTACGTTTTCGTCTGAATGTTTATGTTTTTGTTTTTTTTACGTTTTCGTCCGTTTTTTTACATTTTCGTCTTTTTATGTTTTTTTAGGTTTCGTCTGACGAAAACGTAAAAAAACAAACGAAACGTAAAAAAATGGACGAAAACGTAAAAAACGTAACTAAATGTAAAAAACGGCCGAAAACGTAAAAAAACATAAACAAAAGGACGGAAACGTAAGAAAACATAATAAAACGGGAGAAAACGTAAGAAAGCGAACAAAAACGTAAAAATATGGACGAAAACGTAAAAAAATGAATGCAAACGTTAAAAATAAGACAAAAAATGTTTAAAAAACGGGTGAAAACGTTAAAAAATATAAAAAGTGTATGAAAACGTTAAAAAAAAATGGGCGAAAACGTAAGAAAATTGACGAAAACATACAAAAACTGACGAAAACGTAAAAAAACCGACGACAACGTAAAAATCGAACAAAAACATAACAAACAGGCGAAAACGTAATAGAACGAACGAAAACATAAAAAAACATACGAAAACGTAAAAAACAGACGAAAACGTAATAAACAGACGAAAACGCCAAAAAACGGATGAAAACACTATAATTTGGTGTGTCGACCCGACCCAAACCATCTTACCCATGAGCCGCTAGACCCTTTTTTAAAACAGGGCCTGTATGACCCATGACCCAAACCGCCCCAATCCGACCTGTTTGTCACCTCTAATAAAACGTATAAAAATGTTCAAAAACATATAAAAACGTAAAAAGTGGATAAAAACATACAAAAACAGATAAAAACGTATAAAACAGATGAAATAGGAAATTTTACTTTATGTCGAATTGTAGTCGCTTGAAGATTTTTTCATGTTATTTGAAGTTATATTTTACTTTTTTAATTCTTTATTTTCTCGTATTAGATTTTTTTAGTTATTTTATAATTTATGTTGTAAGTTTATAATATTTGTTTTTGTATTTTGAAGATGTTTTTACAATATTACAAAGGTGAATAGAGAATTGAGATAGAAAACAAGTTAAACAACAACACTTAAAAATGTTTTCTAGTTTTGCAAAATGAAAAACACAAACACATGTTTCTCAAAGTGAACGCGTTTTCTAAATTTTTTATTATTTTGTGAAAATAAAACTCCCCTCCCTTTTTTAACAAAACAAAAAATAAGAAAGTAAAGAAAATGTTTTCCAACTAAACGTCACCTACGTATTTATATTTATAAAACAACATATGAGATAATTAAATTTGAGGCCTACGATATTTAAGATTTGGCGGTCGCTCACTCGCCCACTTAAAAAACAACATTGAAGATTGAGCTCTTATAACCTTACATAAGCCCACAAACACACCAATATATTATATGATATTGTAAGACTATGTTTATTGGTAAGGTTGTCAACCAAACCCACTCAAAATATATACAAAAATAATATTATTTTAATTTTTGTATACAATCTTGCTTGCAATATTAGTCACTTGGCAATCTAGATCCCCAACCTACAATCTGAAAAAACATTGTTTCATTAGCTAGTTTTTTTTTTTTTTTTTTTTTTTTTTTTTTTTTTTTTTTTTTAATTTTAATATTTTTGGTTGGATTGTTGATAAATGGTTGAATAATATAGATTGGTCGTATATGCAGTAGCAATCTAGCATACAATTCCACGAGCACAACGAAGGCACATTGCGCCACTACACCTGCATATATCAATTTTGTGCCTGGGGGCTTAATATATGGCAATCATCACACAGCTGTTGGTCACATTCTAGAAAATGCATAACAAATGGACAAAGATCGTCGCCTTTACCAACTTGGCAACCAAAATAAAACAAAATGTTAAAAAGGTACAATAAACAAATTAAATAAAGTGATTTGTACACATTTAATATGATAAATATTGACTCTTTTTTCTTTGAAATAAAAACCTACAACTTTTATGAGAACCGTAACTGAAATATATATCTACTAATAAAAAGTTTTACCGAGGGCATTGCATTCTTCTTTATATATATACTAAAAGGGTACCCGCGCAATGCGACGGCGGGTACCCGGTGCATAATTTTATTGCGGACAAATATTTTTCATTTATACGTGTTTTTTAATAGTAATTTTAAGAATAAATGACAACTTTTAATTAAAGGGAGAATTGCATATATATCCTTGCAAAGCCTTAAAATTACATATATATCCGACTCAAAACCATAATTACATATATATCCTCCTTAAACTCTAAAAATCACATATATATCCAAATAAAACAATTTTATATAAATTAAACAAAAAAATACATTATTAAATGTATATAAACAACTATACCCTCATTCTTTTTCAATCTTCATTTGAACCACACACAACCCCACAACATAGTTACCAGTAGGCAAACATCATTCACGAATGGATTACTTGATGACTTTGGATATTCTTTCTTCCCTCAATTAGAGAAATCAGCCATTATTCTCATTTGTTAGCTGTCACTATTTTTGTCTTGAACTAATTAGACAATGAAAAAACTCAATTATAACATTAAAACTCATTTACCCAAACTAATCTCAACCCAGTTTGATACAACTTTGATTCTTACATGTCATTGATGGGTTTTTGCATAAGATGTGCGTGGATTCAATTAATTAAAACTTACGCTTTGTTCACCACGTGGTTATAATGGTGGTTATGTACTTATGTATGTAGGAAGATTAAGATTGAAAAAAGAATAAGGGTATAATGGTGAATGTACATTTAATAATGTATTTTTTTGTTTTAATTATATAAAATGTATTTATTTGGATATATATGACACTTTTAAAGTTTAAGAAGGATATATATGTAATTATGGTTTTGAGTTGGATATATATGTAATTTTAATGCTTTGCAAGGATATATATGCAATTCCCCCATAATTAAAATATCTATAAGCAATAACAATGCAAACTATTTCATCCAAATAAAAATGGTCATTCTATTGCTATAATCCAAGAAACAAAGCTTATTTATTTCTACTGTAGGTAACCGTACACCAAGATAAAAGTAGATTTATCTAATTTTGTGTGTGTTTTTTTATCAGTGCTCGAAAGAAGAAGAGATACTATATTTCGTATTGGTGTTTGTTTTTTTAGGCTGGCTTATATACCATTGAGATTTGAGCTGTTACAAGTAGACACTTAATGGAATGTATAAATATTTGACTGTATTAATGGATTGTATAAATATTTGAAAGCTGTTACAAAGTGTATAAATGAATGTTACTTTTTATTTATGAAAATTGTTATTGAAGCTATGGTAATTAATATTAACTAATGGCTTATTAATTTTCTTTTAAAGAAATATTTTTTGTCTTAAAATTTTTAAGACTTCTTTATTTATAAAGTCCTGAACACTTTATAAAGTAGTATAGATATAGTATAAGATTGTTTTTTCAGAACAAAAAAAAAAAAAACGAAAACTGCGAGAACCGATCTAGGCCTTTGATTTTCAGATCTATGGTTGTAAAAAGTGGTGGCATTAGTGTAACTAGCATGGTACCCGCTCAAAGCAGCGGGATATCAAATATGCAGTTGTTGTCGTATTTTTATCCTTTAGCGGTATGTAATGATAGTCGGTATATGACGGTTTATCGGTTTGATAGTTCTAAAAAACAAATGTGTGTCTAAATTTCCATAAAATATATTAATACAAAATAGATTTTCATAATTATAGTCATTTGAACTTAGTAAAAATTGAATATATATGATAAATTTTAGAACTTTAAATTTGTATTATTGTAGGTTTGTAACATTTATTTTAATACTAAAAGTTAATGTGTCATTAATGTACATTATAATGTAATTAGTGTAGTGTAGAATTTAATTGTATTAATTACTAAATATAGTAACATGTGTAAGCTTAAAAAATTAAAACTTTTATTTATAAATGTCCTAAATGCATTATAGATAGTTATAGATAGTTATACCCATCACAAAATTTGTAGATAAAATGATAAAGAGAAAACATAATAATTTTTTCCTCATTGTGAATTTAAAAATTCTGAAGCACATCAAATTATAACAACTTGGATACTTCGTATTTATAACCAGCATGATATATTACAGTAATTATAGTTTTGTAGGAATATTTTATTATAGTTTTGGGAGTAATTATAGTTTTGTAGGAATATTTTATTGATTATAGCAATATGATTACGGTAATACTATAGTGGAGTAATAATGGGTTGAGTTATTAGGACCCCTAGTTTTTTATTGGGACATTCCTAGTTGTTTTTTTTTTTTTTTTTTTTTTTTTTTTTTTATTTTATTTTATTTTATTTTATTTTATTTTTTATCAAAAAGCTATAAACTGTAAATATAAAGTTTAATAAGCCAAACGCTTAAAACTGTCAGAAATACGGAACAGAAACTGACAAAAAACTGCGTTGTACTGAAAAAATTGAGGGACAAAGGGAATATTCCCTATGGATGTGACTCCATAGGGAGGGTTCCAATAGTGTATCCCGTAATAATACTCAAATGAAAGACATTTACAATCTTTTTTGTTTTGTAATATGATTACGGTAGTATAGTACAATAGAAGAATTTTCAAATGCTTACTTTTATTTTAGTGCTTACCAATGGACAAATCTTCACCATCCATCTAGTTTGATCTAATGGTGGGGATAAACCTAAAATTTAATATGGAAACCTAAGTCCATGTTTTTTTTTCTCCTTTTTCTTTGTCTTTTTGTCTTTCTTATTTATAAGTAACATTTTTTTCTTTTTTTTTGGAATTCATGTTTTTTTTTTTTTTTTTTTTTTTTTTTTTTTTTTTTTTTTTTTTTTACGTTTTCTCTATTATTATTATTTTTAATTTTAAATTAACGTTTATTTTATTCAAGTTTTTTTTTCGCTTTCATACATTTTCATCCGTATTCATATGTTTTCGTTCGTTTTCATACGTTTTCGTATGTGTTCATATGTTTTCGTCCTTTTTTTTTTACGTTTTCGTCTGATTTCAAACGTTTTCGTCTGTTTTCATCCGTTTTCGTACGTTTACATCCGTTTTCGTCCGTTTTCATACGTTTATATACGTTTTCGTCTGTTTTTAGACGTTTTTGTTCATTTTCATACGTTTTCGTCCGTTTTTACGTTTTGTCCATTTTCAGACGGTTTCATCCGTTTTTATACGTTTTCGTCTGTTTTCATACGTTTTCGTTTATTTTCTTACGTTTTCGCCCGTTTACGTCCGTTTTCATACGTTTTCGTCTGTTTTCTTACGTTTTCGTTGTTTTCTTACGTTTTTGTCCATTTTCTTACGTTTTCGTTCGTTTTCATACGTTTTCGTCCGTTTTCTTACGTTTTCGGCCAATTTCATCCATTTTCATATGTTTTTGTCTTTTTTTTTGGGTTTTCATGTATTTTCATCCGTTTTTAGACGTTTTTGTCTGTATTTTTACGTTTTCATGTATTTTCGTCCGTTTTTATACGTTTTCGTTCGGTTTTAGACATTTTCATACGTTGTCATCCGTTTTTTACGTTGTCATCCATTTTAAGACTTTTTCGTCTGTTTTCATCCGTTTTTATACGTTTTCGTCCGTTTTCATATGTTTTTATACGTTTTTGTCTGTTTTTATACGTTTTTGTCCGTTTTCAGACGTTTTTGTCCATTTTTATACGTTTTCAGTCGATTTTATACATTTTTGTCCGTTTTCAGACGTTTTTATTTTGATATTTGTAAGTAACACTTATTTATTTCTTGTGATATAACACTGTAAGGAAGATGAAAAATATTACATTCTTCATCATGTATGTGCTATCAGTTGTGATACTCAACTAAGAATGTGATGGTTGTGTTTTTGAAAATATTTAGGAAGATTTTTGTGTTTTATGATATTATGAAATATTAGAAAAGTTGTTCAACTGAAAACAAGAGATGTTATGATACTTTTGTTAGACTTGTGGTGGATTTTTCTATTTAATGAATACATTGTGCATGTTTCGACAGGTTTTATAGCGAGATTTGAAAATATATATGGTTGAATCAGCAAACTAAATAAGCTATGGTTGAAGATAACACACATCTTTATAAACAAACTGAGGAAGCTCAAACACTTGTGATATCACAGGTGATATCACCTCACTTTTGATATCACACGTGATATCAAGTGTGATATCACCTGTGATATCATGTGTGATATTACCGGTGATAGCATGTGTGATATCATAGTTTATATCACTTGTGATATCACCTGTGATATCATGTGAGATCACAAGTGAGGTGATATCACCTGTGATATCATGTGTGATATCACAGGTGTTTGAGCTTACTCAGTTTGTTTATAAAGATGTGTGCTTTCTTCAACCATAACTTCTTTAGTTTGCTGATTCAACCATAGATATTTTTAAATTCCGCTATAAAACCTATCGAAACATGCACAATGCATCCATTGAATAGAAAAATCCACCACAAGTCTAACAAAAGTTTCATAACATCTCTTGTTTTCAGTTAAACACCTTTTCTAATATTTCATATTATCATAAAACACAAAAATCTTCCCAAACATTTTCAAAAACACAAATAAGAAAAATGAACAGAATCATCACAGTAATATAATAAGTGATGTTTATTATCATTTCTTTCATATATATACTTGGTAAAATACTAAATTCTTATCACATTTGGTATGAATTTAATATTTCACGTTCTTAGTTGAGTATCACAACATATAACACATATATGATGAAGAGTGTAATACTCTTCATCTTTCTTACAGTGTTATATCACAAGAGATAAATAAGTGTCACTTAAAAATATCAAATGAATAAAAAGGAAGCAAACTATGAAAATAGAGACTTGACATATTCTTAAAATCAAACAAGTGTTACATTAAATTAGCATTTTTTTGAACAAAATAAGAATTCACCTAAAGAGACTTTAACCCTTTTATTTCTACTAAGAGTATAATATCACAAGTGATAGATAACATTGGCTGCATTAAAAAAATATGCGCTTCTCAATTGCGATGAAAGGCACAAAAACTATCTTGTAACTGGAAATTATAAAAATATTAGAAAACACATAGGTGATAATATATAAAAATATACAGAGAAATGAAATATCTCAGGTGATATTAAAGGTTAAAAAACATCACAAGTGATATTAGACAATAACTTTTTTATAATAAAATATCACAATTGATATTAGACATGTAATATAATAAAGTATAATAATAAGCATGAAAACATATGAAAATAGACGAAAACGTATAAAAATTGCAAGAAACGGACGAAAACGTATGAAACGGACAAAAACGTGTAAAAATGAATGAAAAGCGTATAAAAACGTATGAAAACGGAAAAAAGCGTTTGAAAACGAACGAAAACGTATAAAAACGGATGGAAATGGACGAAAACGTCTGAAAACAGACGAAAGCGTCTAAAAATGGACGAAAACGTAAAAAAACGGACGAAAGCGTATATAACCTATGAAAACCGATGAAAACGTAAGAAAACGGACGAAAACGTAAGAAAACGGACAAAAATGTATGAAAACGGACAAAAACGTAAGAAAACAGACGAAAAGGTATGAAAACGGACAAAAACGTAAGAAAACGGAAGAAAGCGAACGAAAACATAGGAAAACGGACGAAAATGTAAGAAAACAGGCGAAAACGGACGAAAACGTATGAAAACGGACAAAAACGTAAGAAAACAGACGAAAACGTATGAAAACGGACGAAAACGTAAGAAAACGGACAAAAATGTAAGAAACAGAAGAAAAGGTAAGAAAACAGACGAAAACATAAGAAAACGAACGAAAACGTAAGAAAATAGACAAAAACGTATGAAAACGGACGAAAACGTAAGAAAACGGACGAAACGTAAGAAAACGGACGAAAACGTATGTAAACGGACGAAAACGTATGAAAACGGACAAAAACGTAAGAAAACGGACGAAAACATAAGAAAACAGACGAAAACGTATGAAAACGGACGAAAACGTAAGAAAACAGACGAAAACGTATGAAAACAGACGAAAACGTATAAAAAGCGGAAAAAACAGACAAAAACGTATGAAAACTGACGAAAAAACGTGAAATTAAAAAAAATTGTTAAAAAAATAGAAACAATGAGAAAATAAATAAGAAAGATAAAAAGAAAAGAAAAAGACAAGAAAAAAACATGGACTTAGGTTTAGACATATTAAATTTTAGGTTAATCACCACCATTAGATCAAACTAGATGGAATGTGAGGATTTATCTCTTAATATGCAAAAAATTTTGAGTATGCAAAATATTATGCTTCTAGTACAATAACATATATCTTGTAATTGTGATCAAATATATTAAAAATTCTGGCACATAAACATATATGTCCTGGATGGTTTATGTAGTTTATTCAAGCATTACTATCGTGTACATAAACATGAGGATTTTGACAATTGAAAGCAGCAATAACCGTTGCGTCAGTTTTTCCAACATTCTTCTGTGAGTTAACTAATCCTTTTGGTATCACAATAACATCGCCCTTCCTAGCCACTTTTACGAACTCGCGATTTTCGGGCTAAGATGTGTTGAGTCTCACTAAGATGCTCCCCTTAAGTATAGTAAATATCTCTGTGCCCTCAAGGTGAAAATGTGGACCAACAATTTAAGGGTGAGCATGAGGCGGTTTGGGGCGGTTTCTGGCCAAAACCAAACCCCGAACCAAAAATTCGGTTTTTAAGTTTTTGAAAACCGAACCCCGCATCAAAAGTTCGGTTTGGTTTTTGGTTTTTTGCGGTTCGTTTTTTGGTTTTCTCGGTTTTCAAATTTTCTAAATTTGAGTTGATGGTTTTATGTTAGACCTATTAATTTAGCTAAGTTCTTTAAATTCGGATATTCGTAACATTTTTATATATCCGAATATCCAAATATCTATAATTTTCAGAAAATTTTATATGAATTCCAAAAATGACATTTCACAAAACCCAATATTTTTATTAAACTTTTATCAATTTTTCGGATATCCGAATATGAATATTTCTGAATATCCAAAACCTAAATCAAGAAATCGTCAGGGGCGGAGCCATATAGGAAGGAGTGGGGGGCGATGCCCTCAACGACATCCTAACGGAAAGGGTAAATTACTGTTTAAAAAAGTCAGATTAGTAGAAATAATATCCGGTGCCCTCACCCTTGAATTCGGGGTGCCCTCAACCTTGAATGACTGAAACTATTCAAAGAGTAAATTCAGACAGTCGACTCGTTTTTCCGGTGAAAATATATTGGCAAATGAATATGAGTGTAGGTGGACTTGGGAAAAGAGAAAGTGATGCATACTGTAACAATAAGATAGTAGTAGGGCTGAGCATCGGGCCAGAACCGAACCGAACCGACCCGAACCGACAAAACCGAAAACCGAAAATCATGAAAAGCCTAAACCGAAACCGAACCGACGGGCCGTCGGTCCGGTTCGGTTTTGTGTCGGGCCGTCGGTTCGGTTCGGTTTAGGTGTATTTAGGTGTGTTTTTGTCGGTTTTGGGTCGAACCGAACCGAACCGAACCGAACCGAAACCGAAAACACGTAAAACATGAAACCGAAACCGAACCGACGGGCCGTCGGTTCGGCTCGGTTTTTGTCGGTTCGGTCGGTTTTGTCGGTCCGGTTCGGTTTTGGACCTTTGATGCTCAGCCCTAGATAGTAGTACCAATGGCCCCCATTCTCATTTTATATTATATGAGATGTGTAGTACTTTTTTTTCTTATAAACTTTAATGTATACTAGTATATTAGTTGGTGGCTTAGTGCATTAATTTTATACACTTTTTTAAGGGTGTTTGGGTTTTAAGAGATTACGAATAAAAATAGTTAAGGCTTTTTAAGTTGTTTTGCAGTTACTATCATTTAGCTTTCTCTTTAATTTTGAGGAGTTTAGTATAGCTGAAACTTGAGTTTTGCGTAGAATTGAACTTGAACCGAAATAGTTCGCATTTTTGGTTTTTAGAAACCATTCGGTTTCATTTTTTTCAGTTGGGTTTTTGGGTTTTCAGTTATTATTTTGTTTCTCCATGTTTGGTTTATCCACGGTCGGTTTATAGAGTTTATGTTTCTATGTTGGGTACTTTTTAAGCCCGAACCTTCCAAACCTTCCAAATATACGTATGATTGAAACTTTTAATAAAAATTCATAAAGAAACACAATTATTGAATCAAATCTGACCCGATTTGTCGTTAAAATAACCTTAAATCAAACCCGACTCGATTTGTTCGAGTTCCGCTAGAAAAATAATGTCATCTAATCTAACCTTTTGTGTGGCTCGTTGCCCCCTATTGTTGAAATTTCTGGCTCCGCCACTGGAAATTGTAGAATGTAAGTCGAATATTTTGTCGTATTATAATAAGATTACATAACATGTATATAAAGATGAGATGCGTGAACATATATGAAATAAAGAAAACTAACTTTACGAATTTATAGTATCAGCTAAATAACAACATCGAGATACCGAGTTTGTTGACTGCTGGTAATTGGCGATCAAATACTGGAATAAGCGTACGATTCCTCTTATTTCTTGTAGTTCTGGGGAATCGAACTCGGCTAAACAAGAAATCATCCATGTCCACTAGCTTGGGATCTTTGCATGCATAATAGCCATCTTTGTTCGTTGCATGCATATACGTAACAATTGTCAGAAGTAAATAATAATATAATATACGTGCCAATGTTTTCAATTTTTCAGTAAAATATTACGTACCTGGGAGGGAGAGATTGGCTACACAAAGTGGTTCATGGGTCCATGCATTAGCAATAAAGCAAGTGGACGTAAAAACGATTAAGAAAAACGTCGCCAAAGCCATGATCGATAGAACCAACTTGTTTGTGTTTGATCAGTAGGTCGATCGGTCATTTTATAGTAACATAAGGTCGAATACCGCAGCATACTTTTTTGTTCTTTGAAGAATCGTGCAGTTCAATGAAAACTAATTTTTTTAACTCGTTTTGTAAATTGTAGAAAGTATATCAAACACATTAAAGACAAACGATTATGTCTTGAACACAAATTAGTTTATTTGTGATCGTTGTGAGTTGTGACTAACCTTAATTTGGGTAGCTCAAAGATTGACACGTAATAGTGTATATAGGTGTAAAGTGCTTACTCTTAAATCACAAAACACGTACACGTAGCCAAATATTCGTATAAATCTTTATTAAAAAGCCAGAGTGTTACGTGTTTGCAAAATGAGAATGTGTAATACTAGAGTGTTACGTGTTGCATTCTAGGTGGTAAATTATCTATTCTTTTTGCTAGTGATAAATCGAATACACGAAAGTATGAACCACGTGTCCTTGTCTGACTAATTGCATGTATTGTGGAAAAAATTACCAGTTTGGAATAGGCCTTAACTTTGGACTGCATCTGAACTTATAAAATGAGACCCTAAATATTAGTGGCCTAAAAATATGGGCTTCGCCTGCGTATTTTGCCATTATATCTGCGAGTCACTACAAAATTTATGACATTTTCCCACTAAAATTTTTGCTTACTAAAACCCTTAAAAGTCACCAAATAAAAATAAATAAAACAAAATATTTAACTTGTATAAAAAAACAAAAACAAATAGTAGTTCATGCTTCACAGTCTCACACCACTCCCCCAAACTTCTCATTTTCATCTCAAATAACAAAATTGAAAATCTAACACACGATCTCCGGCGATCTTCTACCGGATGTTAACGGCATCAGACCATCGTCACACCGTCACCAACGCTGTCTTCCTTCCGTCACCGTCATCATCGCCGTTTTCTCTCCGTCACCATTGCCGTCTTCTCTCCGTCATCGCCGTCGATTTTGGATACATCCATTTGGTTAATCTCTTGTTCTATTTTTGAACTGCTTATTGTTATAATTGATTATAATTGTAAAATTGAGTTTAACCTAATTTTGCAATTGATGTTTGGGCAAATTGTCTGAAAAGGCATCAAACTTGCCACTTTTTTCTTTTCTGGGCATCGAACTTTTTTTTTTTCCTATTGTAGCCCTGAACTTGCCTAATTTTCCTATTGTAGCACTGAACTTGCCTAATCACACTTAAAGTGTAATTAATCTTCTTAAACCCGTTTTAAGTGTGATTTTGTGTCACAAAAGGAAAATTAGGCAACTTTAGTGCTACTATAGGAAAATTAGGCAAGTTTAGTGCTACCCGTTTTAAGTGTGATTTCGACCGTTAATTTTTTTATTGCACCGCTAGTCCTTTTCGTCTGTTTTTAACGACCGTTATTATATTATTGCACCGTTAGTCCTTTTCGCCCGTTTTTACACGTTTTCGTCCGTTTTTGCACGGTTTCGTCCGTTTTTACACGTTTTCGTCCGTTTTTGCACGGTTTTGTCCGTTTTTACACGTTTTCGTCCGTTTTTGCACGGTTTCGTCCGTTTTTACACGTTTTTGTTCGTTTTTGCACGTTTTTACACGATTTTTTTTAGTTTTTGCATGGTTTCGTCCGTTTTTACACGTTTTCGCCGGTTGTTACACGTTTTTGTCCGTTTTTACACGTTTTCGTCCGTTTTTACACGTTTTCGTCCGTTTTTACACGTTTTCGTTCGTTTTCGCACGTTTTGTCCATTTTTGCACAGTTTCGTCCGTTTTTACACGTTTTCGTTCGTTTTTGCACAGTTTCGTCCGTTTTCGTCCGTTTTGCACGTTTTCGCACGTTTTTACACGTTTTCATCCGTTTTTACACGGTTTCGTCTGTTTCTACACGTTTTGTTCGTTTCTACACGTTTTTGTCCGTTTTTACACGTTTTCGTCCGTTTTTACACGTTTTCGTCCGTTTTTACACGTTTTCGTTCGTTTTCGCACGTTTTGTCCATTTTTGCACAGTTTCGTCCGTTTTTACACGTTTTCGTTCGTTTTTGCACAGTTTCGTCCGTTTTCGTCCGTTTTGCACGTTTTCGCACGTTTTTACACGTTTTCATCCGTTTTTACACGGTTTCGTCTGTTTCTACACGTTTTGTTCGTTTCTACACGTTTTTGTTCGTTTTTACACGTTTTCGTCCGTTTTTACACGTTTTCGTCCGTTTTTACACGTTTTCGTTCGTTTTCGCACGTTTTGTCCATTTTTGCACAATTTCGTCCGTTTTTACACGTTTTCGTTCGTTTTTGCACAATTTCGTCCGTTTTTACACGTTTTCGTCCGTTTTTGCACGTTTTCGCACGTTTTTACACGTTTTCATCCGTTTTTACACGGTTTCGTCTGTTTCTACACGTTTTATTCGTTTCTACACGTTTTTGTTCGTTTTTACATGTTTTCGTCCGTTTTTACACGTTTTCGTCCGTTTTTACACGTTTTCGTTCGTTTTCGCACGTTTTGTCCGTTTTTGCACAGTTTCGTCCGTTTTTACACGTTTTCGTTCATTTTTGCACAGTTTCGTCCGTTTTTACACGTTTTCGTCCGTTTTTGCACGTTTTCGCACGTCTTTACACGTTTTCATCCGTTTTTACACGGTTTCGTCTATTTCTACACGTTTTGTTCGTTTCTACACGTTTTTGTTCGTTTTTACATGCGCAAAAAGGGACGAAACTGTGCAAAAACGGACGAAAAAGTGTAAAAACGGACGAAACTGTGCAAAAACGAACGAAAACGTGTAAAAACGGACGAAACTGTGCAAAAACGGACAAAACGTGCGAAAATGAACGAAAACGTGTAAAAACGGACGAAAACGTGTAAAAACGGACGAAAATGTGTAAAAACGTGTAACAACCGGCGAAAACGTGTAAAAACGGACGAAACCATGCAAAAACTAAAAAAAATGTGTAAAAACGTGCAAAAGCGAACGAAAACGTGTAAAAACGGACGAAAACGTGTAAAAACGTGCAAAAACGAACGAAAACGTGTAAAAACGGACGAAAACGTGTAAAAACGTGCGAAAACGTGCAAAACGAACGAAAACGTGTAAAAACGGACGAAAACGTGTAAAAACGGACGAAACTGTGCAAAAACGGACGAAAACGTGTAAAAACGGACGAAACTGTGCAAAAACTGGCGAAAACGTGCAAAAACGGACGAAACTGTGCAAAAACGGACAAAAACGTGCGAAAACGTGCAAAAACGTGCAAAAACAAACGAAAACGTGTAAAAACGGACGAAAACGTGCAAAAGCGAACGAAAACGTGTAAAAACGGACGAAATCGTGTAAAAACGTGCGAAAACGTGCAAAAACGAACGAAAACGTGTAAAAACGTGCGAAAACGTGTAAAAACGTGCGAAAACGTGTAAAAACGGACGAAAACATGTAAAAACGGACGAAAACATGTAACAACCGGCGAAAACGTGTAAAAACGGACGAAACCGTGCAAAAACTAAAAAAATCGTGTAAAAACGTGCAAAAACGAACGAAAACGCGTAAAAACTGACGAAATCGTGCAAAAACGGACGAAAACGTGTAAAAACGGACGAAACCGTGTAAAAACGGACAAAACCGTGTAAAAACGAACAAAACGGACGAAAACGTGTAAAAAACGGGCGAAAAGGACTAACGGTGCAATAATATAATAACGGTCGTTAAAGACAGACGAAAAGGACTAGCGGTTTAATAAAAAAATTAACGGTCGAAATCACATTTAAAACGGGTAGCACTAAACTTGCCTAATTTTTCTATAGTAGCACTAAAGTTGCCTAATTTTCCTTTTGTGACACAAAATCACACTTAGGTTAATTACACTTTAAGTGTGATTAGGAAAGTTCAGTGCTACAATAGGAAAATTAGGCAAGTTCAGGGCTACAATAGGAAAAAAAAAAGTTCGATGCCCAGAAAAGGAAAAAGTGGCAAGTTCGATGCCTTTTGAGATAATTTGCCCTTGATGTTTTATTGAACTGCTTATTGTTATAATTGATGAGTTGTTATTTTATTGATTTATACTAATTGAAGAGTTTAGTAATGTACTGTATGAATTTACTTGTTGAAGTGAGTAGTTTGTATGTGATGATTATAAGTCCTGTCGATTTGCCAAATGCGCTATTGCTTTAGAATTTGATGAGAAATGTATTGTTTATAGATGAAAACCTGATAACTTTTTGGTTAATGGAAGTTTTTGTGATAGAAATTTTCGATCCATGAAACTAGGTTGGTTAATAAGGAATTTGAATATGTAAGGAACTAGGTACAAATTTTGTATACGATTTGGACTCCCCCTGAAAAATGGCGCATTTCAGTTTAGCTTAGGAGACTTGGTATCGAATGGTAGGTCTGTCATTGGTATCTTGGACTTTTTTCGCATTTCAGTTTAGCTTAGGAGACTTGGTATCGAACGGCCAGTCACTGGTGTCTTGACTTTTTTGCGGATACTTCAACTATGATAACTTTTATGCATTTAGCGATCATAATTTCTTCAATGTTTGAGTTAGAGGTGCTAAAATCATCTCTAGAGTATCTTTTATGTGATCTGCTATAAGAATAATAGTTTATGTATATGTAGCCTATTTTATGTAACTATACATTTAAACAGCTACGCACCAATTCATCTATGTGAATGCCAAATTTTCAGGGCTTTATACATGAAAATTGTTGTGGATAACAAGTTTCTGATTAGACTACAAGCTAGGAGTTACATAATTAGCCTCTCAACTTGTCTAGCACATGGTTAGCGTGTATATGCCTCTTAGTTCTTATTTCCTTGCTAATTTGTAAGAACGAAAACTAAGCATGCCAACAAACAAAGAATGTACTTGTTTATGCAAAGTGGACAGCCGAACAATGTGCTATGTGCAGGTGAGATGAAGATTATGATGTTAAGAAAATCATTATATGCAACAGGTCTTGCTGTTGAGTGTTGCCGTATACTTATGTTCGTTTGGTTATATCAATCAAGCAGATATCACATACATATTGTGTTGTTCACATGTATGCTGCAACCATTTCTTCTATCGTTAGTTTGTAATTCACAAAATAAATTGACTTTCTTTCACGTATACATTCTCTTTATCACTTCTTAAATGCTTCGTACATCATTAAGCAGATCTTTCGCTGGAGCCTGTGGTTACTTTTCGTTTTTGTTTCTTCTTGCTGGTAGGGTATTGACTGTAAGTGAGTTATATCATATGTATACAACATCTAAAAAAAGCTCTATTACTGAACATTGTTTTTCCACAGGTGTTTCTTTCACCACCGATAGTAGTGTATGTAACTGTTTAGGGCCACTATAAATTACCTTGGAACTATTAAATTCCTTTGGCCTTGGTGTATGATCGTTTAGTCGGTAAACTTTACCTATTCACCCATTTTAAGTAAAATAATATATTTGTCATCCTATATGCAATATATACATATTTGGAATAGAAGTAAGCTTTGTTAATATAATCATCTCAATCATACCGTTGTTGTTAATGCGCATAAGTATCTAAAAAGACAGTTCAAATTTCAAAAAGATCATCACCATTCACTAATGACATTGTCTTGTACTAGTAATTGTGATAAAATATAATAAAAATTCTGGCACATAAACATTTGTCCATAAACATCTGTCCTGGATGGTTTATGTAGTTTATTTCTTTTTAAAATATATAGTTTCCTCAAGGATGGATACTATTATACTAATTTGTTATCAAGCATTACTATCGTGTAAAATGACATGAGGATCTTGACAATTGAAAGCAGCAATTACCGTTGCGTCAGTTTTTCCAACATTCTTCTGTGAGTGAAATAAAACTTTTGGTATCACAATAACATCGCCCTTCCTAGCCACTTTTATGAATTCGCGATTTTCGGGCCAAGATGTGTTGAGTCTCACATGCTCCCCTTATGTATAGTAAATATCTCTGTGCCCTTAGGGTGATAATGTGGACCAACAATTTAGGGGTGAGCATGGGGCGGTTTGAGGCGGTTTTTGGCTAAAACCAAACCTCGAACCGAAAATTCGGTTTTTAAGTTTTTGAAACCGAACCCCGCACCGAAAGTTCGGTTTGGTTTTTGGTTTTTTGCGGTTCGGTTTTTGGTTTTTTCGGTTTTCGGATATTCAAAATTTAAGTTGATTGTTTTATGTTGTACCTATTAATTTAGCTAAGTTCTTTAAATTCGGATATCCGAAATTTCGAATAACATTTTTATATATCCGAATTGTTGATACAAAAGTTGGGCGTTCCTTGTTTGGGCTCCGGCTCTCGTACCAATTGATGATTGTTGCTTGAGACCTGCGCACTAAGAGACCGAAAACACCGTTAGGCTTACCGTGGGATTGTCTCCCACGATTATCCTCCGGCGTGAGAGTAAGTAATCGATTTAGGGTTAAAGGAGAGTTAGGGTTTGTAGATCGTACCTTTAACGAGGGATGGGATTCCCTTTATATACACACGGAATCCTTGTTGGTTCCGTGTTCCTCAACCTTCGGCGTATCCTGCCTAAGTCGGTTGGGGAATAATTATCTCCATAATTAGGAGATATCCGATATCGTGTTCCGTAATTAACATTGGGCTTGGGCCTTCGTGGGCCCAAACACTTATCGGCGTAGCCCAGTTCGTGCTGGGCTTATTAGTATTGGGCTTTGGTCGGGCTCATGACCCGAATATAGACTATACGTCATCATGTCCCCCCAGTCTAGTATGCGCAGTAAAGGACTGCGGATGCTAGACTAATAACGGCAGACAATAAAAAACTATAAAGCGTAGCAAGGAAGCCAAAAAAGATACCCGCCTATACAATGTATCTAGACATAGTATTTTAAAATGGACGCCTCGTAAATCGGGAGAAAGTAACTGCAGCAGCGTCACATCAAGTGATCTGGACCACATGTTGGTGATAGTGGGATCCACGTGTCACTCATCGCGTGGATGAGGACACTTATATAACCGGCTTCTTCATTTGACTGTGTTTCTCACAGTGAAAAACTCAATCCGCCATTGTTAAGAAACCTTTCATTTGCAAAACATAAAATCATCTATTTCGAAGGTAACCGCGCGTACGCCTTTAAAAAGAAAAATAATACCATGGTCAAGAAGTTATCTGATTTCACCTCCGATATAACTGAGGGTGAACTTCTAGAGTTTACCTCGGATTATTTTATACCACTTGACGTGCATCCGGTTGTTCCGGGTGCGCAGGCATCTATTGCAGACTTCCCCGAAGGGAAAATAGGGGTATACACACGTTTTTTCGAGTTTGCGAATCAACGTGTGCCCATATCCCTATTTCTGTACGACGTATTGAATTATTATCAGCTGCACCTATCCCAGCTGCACTGCATCGGTGCAGCGAAGATCACCAACTTCGAGGTTAATTACCGATTACTGGCGGTTAACCCAACTATCCACCTATTCCGTGCGTTCTACCACACAACGTGGTCACACGGGTGGGTCTCATTTGCTAAACGCGCTGGGCGCCTCCAGTGTTATACAGAAAAACTGGACGCACTCAGAAACTGGAGAGAGACTTTTTTCTGGGTAGACGACGTGTGCTTCCCACCGCGTTTTGAATTTTATACCCAGGGGACATTGCCGAAGGATGAGCGCCCCCTGCCTGGATCATATGTCGTGGAGGATGCGGAACTGATAAACGCCAACTGCATCCCCATTAGCTCATATCCTGAGGAATTTCTGGTGCATATGGGCATTAGCCGTAATTACTTTGGTATGCCAGATGAGATCCCAATCCTCTTAGGCGCTGATGGCCAGGGTGGGTGCTCGTTCCTTCGCATCCCCTTTCTTAATTAATGTAAGAGCGTTCTTTTCCTTTATGCGCATTATGTAACCTATGTATTTGTTGTATTCTGTTGCGCAGAGATGGATCTGTTCACCGTTGTGCAGCTAGCGAAGCCGATTCAGGTTAAGGTAGGGACGCGACCACTGAAAGAGGGAGAAGAGCCCATACTGGAGGCTACTGCCGGGCGTACCCTGGAGATGAATGTAGGGGAAACAGGGACCAGCTCCTCGGTCGCAGTGGAAGCGACGCCGCTGCAAAGCGTGCCAAACCCCAGAGTGCCATCCCCAGTAGCGCAGCCACTGCCCGTAGCAGTGGTGCAGCCTATGGAAGAAGAAGAGGACGAGGAGCAAGAATCCGGGCTAAAACGCAAAAGAGCGCTCGGAGAAGATGGTGCGAGCTCTTCAAGGAAAAAACGCCTCGTGATCTTCACTGTGGAATCCTCCTCCAGTGATGTTGCGTCATCTTCGCCGTCGGCTAAGGCTTCGGGCCCACAGTAAGTGATGTCGTCAATGCTTTATGCGCACCCCCTTGGTTATGTAGGAAATTAATAATTCTCTTTCCGTGTATGCAGGGTTGAACAGGCTGCGGAGTCGCCCTCAAGGGCGAGTCCTGTACATTCCTCGCGGTCCGAGCCGCATAGCCAAAAAGATGAGGATGTGTCTGCTGGGGATTCTCCACTGGAACAACTGGTTGAAGAGTTGGTGCAGGTGTCTGCGCATCAAGCTTCGCTGGTTGAGAAGCTAAAGGCTCAAATTTCTGGTGAAAGCAGCCAAGGCGCTCAAAAGGATCAGACCATTGCTTTGCTGGAAGCGCAGTTGGCTAGTGCCAAGGCTGAGGTAGAGAGTTTGAGTGTGTACGCCCAGAAGCAGGCTGAGGAAAAGATGGCGCTGATGGGCCAACTAAGCCAATAGCGTGCAGAGGCCTCAGGGTATAAGTCTGCGTGTCACTGGGCCCTGAAATATTTGGAGAAGGGCAAAGATGAGATGTCTTCACAGCTTGAAAACTTTGGTGCCATTGTGAAAGGTGCTCTAGAGGCGCATGAGATGAAATTGCGCAAGCTCGGCATAGAGTACGACGAGGAGTTATATCCCCAACTCCTGTCTACCATTGCTGAGCGCAGATGGCTCATAGGCCATGGTCTTCGTCTTGCTGCACTTACTACCTTGGAGTCTCGAGAAGTGGTAGATGCGTTTGGGGGAGTAGTTCAATGCGCCTTGGAGCGTGGTAAGGCAGAGGCAGTGGAAAAGCTTCATGAGGCGGATCTGTTAAAGGTGCCTGTTGATAAGGTACCCGGGTATAATGCGCAGGCATATGATGAGCTGGTGTCTGCCATGGAGAAGATGAAGTCTTTGGAGCTTCCAATGATTGCTGAATTGGAGCGCGACCAAGATTACCCTATAGGGGTAATAATGGAAGGGCTAACATTGGCTAGGGTGGTGAAGATGCTGAGGCCCAACAGGATTACTTCTTGAAACCCAACGAGTCTCAGCTACAGGTGCCTGTTTTTGTGCGCCCCAAAGATATCTTGAATCCTTTCGCTTTGGAGAAGGAGGTTTCGTTGAAACAGGTCTTGGAGGCTCATGCTACTAGGCTCGCCAAGAAAGAAGGCATTAAGGGTAAGGCCGTTTTGTGTGGTGTTGGCGCAGCTCACCTCCCCCGTTTTGACGGGGTGCCTGTCCGTGTTGCCACCGTATCTCGTCAAGACTCCGACTTGTTGAAGAGGATGAGCGAGATTAAGGAGTCAACAGACCGCGTGGGTAGCTCTTCCCTTGAGCGTTGTAATAGTTGGTAGGTTGTAACTTGTTAAGTAAACATCCTTTTTGTAATAACTTGTAGTCATTAATGCAAATCTCCTTTTGCTAAGTGCGTGTTGATATTATTGCAACTTGTAAGGTGTGTACTTATCTATTTGTCTTTGCGTATAAGACATGTTTTAAGGATCAAAGTTGTACACAAGCGCGAATAATATGAGAAATCCATAGTCATGTATGAAGATCATAGTATACTTAAGAGAAAATTTCTAGGTACTTTTTTTTATCATAATCGTGTATGTTGTGATATACAGCGTACTGAAAATATCATATCGAGGAATCAAGTGTCTTGGTTCCTAAGTTGTTAAACGTGCACCATATGCGTTGTTGCGCACCCATCGTGAGATGCGCACAAACTTATTCCAACGTCTTGAGAACAAGGTGTTTAACAAGGATACGTGATCCAATGTTGATGGGTTCCCTCTTACTCAACAAGTTGTTTAGTAGGTTAACTTATCCTTTTACCATCGTGGGTTTATTTTAGTGCATGCACGCCATGTAGGCAAGAGATAAAAATGTTAAGACATAAAGTATATGGAAATAACAAATTAAGATATGTCGCGGAATTAGCTAGAGACCGCGACGTTTTATTGATACTTGCAAGTTTTTATGAGAAATAAATAAGACATTATACTAAGGAAAACAAAAAATAAATACATAGATGTTTATTGGGCACTTCAATAAAGTGCGGGAGCGTCTGTGCGCTGGGCCGTAGCCATTCCTATAGGTAGCACCTCTTAAGGTTGCAGATGTTCCATATGCGTGGCAGTTCACGACCATCCAAGCCTCGTAGCTTGTATGCGCCTGTTCCTAATGCCTCAGTAACCTCATAGGGTCCTTCCCATTTTGGTCCAAGCTTTCCCGTGTCTTCTGCGTGACTCGCATCGTTGGCGCGATAAACGAAGTCACCTGGTCTGAATGAAACATTTCCCACTTTAGCGTCATAGTATCCCTTCATCCTTGACTTTGATTTTTCTTCACGTATAGCTGCACGTTCACGCCTTTCTTCTAGCAGGTCTAAGTCGATACGTCGCTCATCGTCGTTGGTTGCCACATTGATTTCAGCAGTGCGGATAGTTGGCATTCCGATTTCGGCTGGTATGACCGCTTCTGTCCCATAGACTAGAGAGAAGGGGGTGTCCCCTGTGCTGGTTTTGATTGAAGTGCGGTGCGCCCACAGAACATGCGATAGTTCTTCCACCCACCTTCCTTTGTGCTTGTCCAGGCGTGCCTTAATTCCTTCCCCCAGGATTCGATTCGCACGTTCTACTAAGCCGTTGGTTTGTGGGTGTTTAACTGACGCGAAGTGCTGTGTGATTTTCAGCTTCTCGCACCAATCCTTGAAAGGGTTGTCGCAGAATTGTTTCCCGTTGTCCGAGATGATTTCCCCAGGCAGCCCGAAGCGGCATACAATATTTTCCCAGACAAATCGTTTTACCTGGTTTCCAGTGATGGTCACTACTTCCTTTGCTTCGATCCACTTGGTGAAGTATTCTATAGCGACTATGAGGAACTTTAACCCTCCTGCTGCAACAGGGAAAGGGCCTGCAATATCGATACCCCACTTGTAGAATGGCCATGGTGCCATAATTGGTGTTAGCTCGTGGTGTGGTTGGCGTGGAACGGGTCTATGAACTTGGCAATCGTTACACTTCCTTATTAAGTCCCGCGCATCGCGGTGCATGGTTGGCCAGTAGTATCCTGACCTCAAGGTGCGTGCCACAACAGACCGTGGTCCTGAGTGCATGCTGCATGAACCTTCGTGGATTTCTCGCAGTACGTAATTTGCTTGTAGGGGGCCAACGCAGCGTAGCCATGGTTGCAGGAAGGAGCGTCGGTACAGTATGTTGTCTCGAACTTCGAACCTCTGTGTTGTGCGCCATATCCTGCGAGCTTCCTTCTGCTCTTGGGGTAACGCTCCTTTTTAGGAATTCCGTTATCGGTGTCATCCACGTAGGGCTGTCTTCCTCTATTACCGTGGATACTTCCATCTCTGAGATGGATTTGCTTTTCAGCGTTTCCACCAACACCTGTTTGGATAAGTGTGCAAAGCTTGTGGATGCAATTTTGCTTAGTGCATCCGCCTTCCGGTTCTCCCCTCTAGGAACCTGTTTGATGGTAAACCTGTCAAAGCCTTGGATTAGCGCCTTGGTTTTGTCGAGGTACTGAATCATGTTGTCCTCCTTAGCCACGTATTCACCCAACACGTGGTTGGCTACTAGCCTGGAATCTACATTTGCTTCCAGGTTACGTACACCCATTCGAGCTGCAATGCGTAGTCCTGCTATTAAGGCTTCATACTCTGCCTCATTATTTGTTGCTGTGAATTCGAAACGCAGTGCGTAAGTGAATTCCATTCCTTCCGGGTTTGTGAGAATGAGGCCTGCTCCTGACCCGTCTACGCATGAAGATCCATCTGTGAACAAGATCCATTGATCTGGCAGTTCCTTCTTGATTGGTGCGGGTGCATCATCAGTGTCTGGTTTTTCGATGATGAAATCTGCTAGTACCTGTCCTTTTACTGCAGTACGTGGTCTGTAGGAGATGTTGTGCTCACCTAGCAATACACTCCATTTTTGCAGTCGTCCTGATGCGTCAGGTTTGGAGATGATTTGCTTGATCGGTTGGTCTGTGATCACTGCTATCGGGTGCGCTTGGAAGTACCTGCGCAGCCGTTTGGCGGCGAAGACTAAGGCTAGGACCAACTTTTCTATTGCGCTATAGTTCATCTCTGTTTTCTTGAGCGCTTTGCTTACAAAATACACTGGAGTTTGTACCGAGTCCCTATCCGTTAGTAACACTGCGCTGACTGCTCCATGAGTTGCAGATAAGTACATGATCAACTCTTCCCCTGGTCGGGGTGCTACAAGTGTAGGGAGTGTTGCCAGGTGTTGTTTAAGCTGTGCGAAGGCTTCTTCTGCCTCCGTAGTCCACCGAAAATCTCCCTTTTTTATACACTTCTTGAGTGTTTTGAAAAGGGGTAATGACTTGTCTGCTGACTTGTCTGCTGACTTGGATAGGAATCTGTTTAGAACGGCCAGCTTTCCATTGAGAGATTCGACTTCCTTCAACGTGCGCGGTGAAGGAAGTTCGATGACAGCCTTAGTCTTTTCTGGACACGGTTTTATACCGCCAGGTTCTATCAGGTATCCAAGGAACATGCCTTCAGTAGCGCCGAAGGTACATTTTTTGGGATTTAGCTTCATGTTGATCTCACGTAGAGTTTTGAACGTCTCCTCAATATCGCGCACTAACTCATCTTCAGTATGGCTCTTTATGACCAGGTCATCAACATAGACCTCTAGGTTGCGGCCCACCTGTTTTTCGAATGCATTATCTACTAACCGCTGATAGGTGCCGCCTGCATTCTTCAAGCCAAAGGGCATTTTTGTGTAACAGTAGACACCTTGGCTTGTGTGAAAGGCCGTTTTTTCCTCGTCCTCCTTAGCCATCTGGATTTGATGATATCCTTTGTATGCATCGAGGAAACACTTTAATGGATATCCGCACAAGGACTCTATTTTCCAGTCTATCTCTGGTAATGGGTAGCAGTCTTGTGGACATGCTTTGTTAAGATCGGTGAAGTCCACGCACATCCGCCAGCTATCATCGCTCTTTTTTACCATAACTGGGTTGGAAAGCCAGTCATGGTAGTAGACTTCCCGCATGATTCCTGCCTCTACTAGCTTGTGTACCTCTGCCAGGATTGCCTGCGCGCGCTCCGGAGCCTGGCCGCGCTTCTTCTGGCGTATGGGTGAGTATCCTTGTCGGATTCTCAGCTTATGTTCTGTGATTGAACGTGGTACCCCAGTCATGTGTTTTGGCTCCCATGCAAAGATGTCCAGGTTCTTTTGCAAGAGTGCACACACCGCTGCTTTGCCGTTTTCCGACAGTGATCCTCCTATAGATATTTCCTGTTCGGGGTAATCGGGATGAATGGCTACCTTCAGATTTGGAGTTTTAGTTGTGCACTGTGCTGTAATGGGCGCCGTTTCACATGTGACCGCGTTACATTCTTGAGGTGGTACGGCAGCATTGTAGAGGGTAACGACACCTCCTTCCACTGGAAATTTGAGCATTCCGTGTGCTGTAGACGAGACTGCGCGTATGGCTGATATCCCCGGTCTTCCGATAATGCCATTGTATGGCGAGGGGGATTTGATTACCATAAAATTCAGCCATGCTGTTGTGGAGTGGTCGTTATTACCTACTCTAACTAGTAGTCGTAATTGCCCCATAGGCCATATCTTCTCTCCTGTGAAGCCAGTCAGCGCTGTCGTGACTGGGTTCAACTTACTGCGTATCTCTGGGCGCAGTTGTTTAAAGCAGTGTTCGTACATTATGTCTGCAGATGCTCCACCATCAACATATATGCGGTGGATGTCGTGACCCCCCGCATTAATTTCGATGATGAGCGGCTCTACCACTGCGTTGTTCGTAGTTAATGTAGGGAAAGTGATTGCACTCCCATAGGAAAACTTCTGGCTGACCTTCTGCCTGGTTACTCTTTGCCATGATTGTATCATGTAAATAGTATCAGCCTTATCTTTGGGCCCCTCCTTCTTATTCCCTGTCTTTTGTTTATCTTTCCCTTCTTTGATGTTCTTGACCAAATGGTCCAGTCGACCTTCCTTGACTAGTTTGTCGATGAGCTGGCGTAGCTGGACACATTCATTAGTAGTGTGGCCCTTCTGTCCGTGATAGTCGCAGTACCCACCTCCTACGCGCCGATCCTCCGGGGTGCGCATTGGTGGAGGTCTTGGGAAGTTTGCTCCTTCTGTTGCGAGTATCTCCTTTGGAGTATTTGTCAGCGGGATATACTTGTCATTGTCGCGCCCACTCCCCTGGTTGCGATAATTCCTGTTACGGTTACTACTCCGGTCAGTGGAATGTCTCCCAGGTTGTTCCTGTGATCGGTAGTTCGAGTAGCTTTTCTTGCTATCCGCCCCAGCAGCCTCTCCTTGGACGAAGGACCGTGTGCGTTTCATGCCCTCATCAAAGGATTGGGGAATATTGTCGTTCAACCTTTTGATAAGTTCTGGGTTGCTGATCCCATTCATGAACCCTGAGATTTTGAGCACCTCGGGGCACGCTTTAACTTGCATGCATTCATCTTTGAAGCGCTCCATAAAAGCGCTTGTGGATTCCCCTTGGCGCTGTTTGAACCTGGCGAGTTCAATGGGGTTTTTTGCACACTTTTTCCGTTGAGTAAAGTTTAGGCGGAACGCCTTTCTCAATTCTTCAAAATCATTGATGCTTCTGCGTGGAACCTTGTTGAACCAGTTCCGCGCACTTCCTACTAGCGTGGAGTTGAACATATGGCACCATACAGGCTGTGGCCAGTTTTCAATTGTAGCGGCTGATTCAAAAATTTTTAGGTGATCATCAGGATCACTTGTTCCGTCATACGTTTTCACGTTGGCAGGCATGCGCCTCCTTTTGTTCTCTGAGAAATCACTGATGCGTCGAGTGAACGCATCCACCTTTTGACGGCGCCACGGGAGAGATATATCTTCCTCTTCTTGGTCATTGTATCTGTTTCTGGACTTCCAATGTCCTGTATCGCTATCCTCGTTGTCCGAGGAATTATCAGAGGATGAATTTTCCTTTCTTCGGCGCTTGCGCTGACTGTCCTCAGAATCTGGACTTGAAGGGCTATCACTTGGGGAGTATCGTCGCCCAAGTCTGTCCTGAATTCTCCGGCTACCAAGTCTGGCATGGACACCGGTACGCCGTTCATCCTCCTCACTTTCTTCCAGATGCTGTGAGTTGGATGTCTCATCATCCTCAATTCTCCTCCCAATTCTGTTAAACACTGGGGGTCGGCGGCTATCCCTCCCGCGCTTCTCATTCTGACGGCGCGGTGGGGATGCTTCAAACTCTGGGCCGAAATCTAGTCGGGCATGCAGACTCCGACCTGACCTCTTCTTTGCTTCCTTTTGCATGAGAGCAGCCAAGGTTTCGTAGTTTTGTGATACGAACTCATCTGGCGCTAGTTCTGACACAACCCCTTCCAGAGTAGGAGTATCAGCTTCTACCACTATACCCTTATTTTTATCGGGCGCGTCAGGTGCTTTTGTGAAGTTTGTTTCCACCGCCGTTGGGAATGGAGTGGCAAAAGGAGTGCGAAGTGGATCTCCTGCGCTAGCGGTGGTTGCCGTGGCCTGGGTTGTCCCCGAGCGTGGTTCCACCAGAGGGAAGACCAAATCTTGGCTTGATCCCTGGTTTTTAGCAACACTGGTTGTCCAAGAGGTTTGCTTGGAAGCTGAACCAACATGCGTCTTCTTTCCCGTAAGATCTGTTTGCGATCGCTGATTTCCATGCTTCGTCATTCTAGTTCTTAGTTCTTAGTGAATGGTCCCACGGATGGCGCCACTTGTTGATACAAAAGTTGGGCGTTCCTTGTTTGGGCTCCGGTTCTCGTACCAATTGATGATTGTTGCTTGAGACCTGCGCACTAAGAGACAGAAAACACCGTTAGGCTTACCGTGGGATTGTCTCCCACGATTATCCTCCGGCGTGAGAGTAAGTAATCGATTTAGGGTTAAAGGAGAGTTAGGGTTTGTAGATCGTACCTTTAACGAGGGATGAGATTCCCTTTATATACACACGGAATCCTTGTTGGTTCCGTGTTCCTCAACCTTCGGCGTATCCCGCCTAAGTCGGTTGGGGAATGATTATCTCCATAATTAGGAGATATCCGATATCGTGTTCCGTAATTAACATTGGGCTTGGGCCTTCGTGGGCCCAAACACTTATCGGCGTAGCCCAGTTCGTGCTGGGCTTATTAGTATTGGGCTTTGGTCGGGCTCATGACCCGAATATAGACTATACGTCATCACGAATATTCAAATATCTACAATTTTCAGAAAACTTTTATATGAGTTCCAAAAATGACATTTCACAAAACCAATATTTTATTAAATTTTCATTAATTTTTTGGATATCCGAATACGAATATTTTCTGAACATCCAAAACCTAAATCAAGAAATCGTAGAATGTAAGTCGAATATTTGGTCGTATTATAATAAGATTACATAACATGTATATAAAGATGAGATGCGTGAACATATATGAAATAAAGAAAACTAACTTTACGAATTTATGGTGTTAGCTAAATAAACACCTAACACGAATATCTAATCTCTTAATTTTTGGACTTTGGTGGTTACTCGTACCAAAACTAATATGTATACATTTTTTTATTAGTTTTATGAATAGCATGTGGTGGTTCGGTTTTTTCGGTTTGGGTTTTCATATAAGACCAAAAACCGAACTAAAACTTTTGTTTTTTTAGAAAACCGAAACCGCATCATCAGTTTTAGAATTGGTTCGATTTTTTAAGGGCGGTTTTTTTGGGTTTTGGTTCGGTGTTTCGGTTTTGTTGCTCTCCCCTAACCAACATAGTCACCTACACCAAAATTAAATAACAACATCGAGATACCGAGTTTGTTGACTGCTGGTAATTGGCGATCAAATACTGGAATAAGCGTACGATTCCTCTTATTTCTTGTAGTTCTTGGGAATCGAACTCGGCTAAACACAAAATCATGCATGTTCACAAGCTCGTGATCTTTGCAAGGATAATAGGCATCTTTGTTCGCTGCATGCATATACATACCAAATGTCAGATAAATAGTATACGTACCATCTTTTCAAATTTTAAGTAAAATATTACGTACCTGGGAGGGAGAGGTTGGCTACACTACACAAAGTGGTTCATGGGAGTTGTGACTAAGCAATAAAGCAAGTGGACGTAAAAACAATTAAGAAAAATGTCGCCAAAGCTATGATAGAACCAATTCTTGTTTGTATTTGATCAATAGGTCGATCGGTCATTTAATAGCAACATATGGTCGAATAGCGCAGCATACTTGTGTTCTTGGAAGAATCGTGCAGTTAAATGACAACTGTTTTTTTACTCGTTTTGTAAATTGTGGAAATTATATCAAACACGTTAAAGAGAAACGATTATGTCTTGAACACAAATTAGTTTATTTGTGATCGTTGTGAGTTGTGACTAACCTTAATTTGGGCAGCTTAAAGATTGACACTTAATAATGTATATAGGCAGGTCCGTCTCGTGAATTTCAGTGGCCCCGTGCCATTACCACAAAAAGGCCCTCAAACACACACATAATATATGATGATATACCCTCCGAACAGCTCGACGGACACCCCTTCGAGATGTGTCGAAGCCCTTCTGTACGAAGGCTCAAGTTAGGTCTCCTGAATGTTCGTTGGCGTCAAACCATTCGTACACACGAAGGTTACCTACGGGGAATTCATCATTCGAAGCCTTAAGCCCTTCGGGGTACGGTTGACGAAGGAACAACGGATAGAGGATCTTCCTGACTTGGTCAAACCCACGATCTCCCTCTCTTTCCTGGCTTTCCCGCCAAGTTTGAGAACGTGGGTCACTAAGCCCTAGCGGTTACCCACAAATATGGGACGCCCTCATGTTCTCCGACATTTGCGCAGAGGTGCCCTCAAGCCTATTTCTTCCACTATAAATAGGTAGGACGGGCAGAAGATTATGGTAAGCTCACTTAACACTCTATTCTTTACTCACACTCATTTATATCACCATAACTTATACTTACTCTCACACCGGAGGTGGTTCGCAGGGTCCAACCCCTGCGTAATCACTTAACCTAGTGTCTTCGTATTTCTTATCCTCAGGTGAAAGACAATCTTGGCTGGAACATACACCCCTCTTACCTTCGATCACTATTGAAGCCTGGTAGTGCAATTTATTGTACAATCAGTGGCGCCATCCGTGGGACACGCTACTATTAGTCCCGTAATCACCAAGTCTTAACACCCTAACTGATTACGCTACTTTTTCGGCATGGAACTAGGACGAGAAGATACACCTCCACCAGGTTTTTGTAGCCTGGTACCCCTCACCACAACTAATACCGATAATCTCGCTCCCATAACTGCCTCCACCTTCACTACACGATCTCGCCTAGAAACCACTCCCACACATCACGCCTCAACTTCCGGTAACCCTGTTCCAAAAATTACCCTGCCTTCGTTGAGGCAAACTTAGAAGCGTTAGAGTCCTTGCTAAGGGCTCACAAGAGGCAAGTTCGCAACACCGAGATGCGGAGGGAATTGAAATATTCCAGCGAGGAATATGATGAGGAGATCGAGGTAGATGAAAGGCCTCGACCAACTAACAGGGGACGTTCGGCCCTACGAAATGGTTCTCCTTCCGTGAGGAGACCTAACGGAAGAACTGTAGGTTCCGAAGAAGGTCCAGGAGGAGATCCGGGAAGAAGGGAAAAAATGCAGGGAGAAAGAAGCAGTGAGAATTCCAACGGAGGAAGCAACCCGGTAGGAAACGGAGGGTAAACCTACCACCTCTCATGGAAGCCAACTTGGGAAGAGAAGGGATGGGGGATCCGATGCCTCCATCATACGTATCGAGTGTCGGAGGACCTCCTCCATACTCTGGGATGAACCAACTACCACCTCATGGCATGAATCCCTACTTACCTGCTCAGTCCTATAATGCCTATCCTCCGAATGGGTCTCTCCACAACCAGAGTTACCAGCAAGTGCCTTACGGGCACCTTCCGGTACACCCTACACAACCGATGGGGGGAAAACCTCAGTACCAACCTCATGCAGCCTATGCTGCGTTCTCGCAACCACTTCATAATCCGTACAACCCTACACCTGTTTACGCACCTCCATACAACCCTTTCTATGCGAAAGCTTCTGGAGCTTGCACACCTTTCGTGAAGTGGATCGAAGACTACCCTCTGCCTGATGGTTTGAAGATGCCTACTCACATAGGCACCTATGATGGGAAAGGCGATCCAGACAATTTCTTACACTTGTTCGAAGGCGCTATCAAGATGCAGAAGTAGGTTATGCCTGTGGCATGCCACATGTTCACATACACTCTCCGAGACTCTGCACGAATATGGTGGAATGGGCAAAAGGTAGGAAGCATTGTAAGTCTGGATGATCTCAAGGCTAAGTTCCGATCACACTTCAGCCAGTAGAAGAAGTACACCAAGACTCACCTAGCTGTGCATACTATCAAGCAAAGGAAAGCGAAATCACAAGGGCTTTCGTCACGCGGTACACCGATGAAACCTTGCAAATTCTGGGGTTGCACGAAGAGCAAAAGATTTCTGGCTTCGTACATGATGACGTATAGTATGTATTACAGGCCTACGAGGTCCAATACACACTATACACATACCGGGCTCAGGCCCAATGATTACAAATCCTAGGCCTACAGTAAGCCCAATGGCTAGATTGGCCATGGTCCAGGCTTTGAGATGCGCGCAAGGCACATAACGGGCTAAACCTTCAACCGTTAGACCCTTTGCGTCCGCATCCGCGATTAATACGGAGCTCTTTCCCACCAAGGGTCCGACTCTGGCAACTAACCACTATATGCGAGAATCTAGAAAACCCCAGCGGCAAACCTCGCCTATAAAAGGGGCTCTAATCCCCATACAAGGTAGAACTTTCTCTCTTATAATAACACATATACTATTACTTTCCCTCTCAATAATGTGTGCTTACTCTCACGCTGGAGTCTAATCGTGGGGACCGTCCCCACGGTAAGACTAACGGTTTACCTTTCTTGTGCAGGGATTACATCCAAACTACTTGAATTAGTACAAGATTGATTCACCCAAAGCTTACCGGCCCAGTCCAGTAAGCTACGTCTAGGCTTCGCACAAATTGTACTAACAAGTTGGCGCCATCCGTAGGACCCAGTACACAACTGCTTTCCGAAAAAGAAAAAATGCCTATCGAAAGAGCTCGTTCCGACCCTAATCCTGCCACAACTTCTGTGGTGCGGAACAAGGGAGGAAAGAAGAACATGATAGATCTGAAAGGATTTGAGGGGTCCGCAACCAGTACAACCATCAAGAAGTACTGTGATAAGTACTACGACCAGATCTTACCTTTTGTGACAGAGAGAGTTCGAAAACAAGAAGAAAGAATCAAGGCTAGAGAAACGGTGAAAGCCCGACTAGACTTTAGCGAAGCATCTCAGCAATCCGAGTCCGGAAAACAGGTGCGAAGGAAGGATCTGAGAAAGAAGAGCGAATCTCGGAAGTGCCAGAACACGGGGGAGAACTCTGAGCCAAAACGCAGCCGACCCAGTTCACCACGGAAGAAGACTGCTGAGAATGAGGAAGTGTTCAGGGAGTCGCGCAAAAGCGCGTTCAAAAGGCTGGGAACTAGAGAAAAGAGTATCTTCACGCGTTCCGGAAGCACCGGGAGAACTAAACGTTGCAGATCCGAGGAAGATAGGGGTACTCACCACCATTCTTCGCAAAAGACAGAAACCTACTCCGGGGAATACGAAGGCAGTCGAACATACTCTCGAAGGTCCGATCGGCACTCCGGACATGAAGACAACGGAGATGATTACTGGAGTTCCGGATCAAAGAGACCAAAGTCGGATGTCGAGAATGATGATTTAGGTAGGCCATGGGTATGCAAGGAGACCGACCCGTTCACTCCACGCATCCGCTATTTTGACATGCCTAAAAGGATACGAATGCCTACTAATGTGAAGACATATGATGGAAGCGAAGATCCAGAAGACCACCTAAAAAAATTTCATGCAGCAGCAAAGGTAGAACGTTGGGCCATGCCAACATGGTGCCACATGTTCAAATCTACCCTCACCGGATCTGCTAGGGTGTGGTTTGACGATCTTCCACCAGAGTCGGTTGACAATTATGACGAATTAAAGGAAGTTTTCCTGTCAAACTTCCTTCAGCAAAAGAAGTGCATAAAAGATCCAGTGGAGCTTCACCACATCAAACAAAAGGAAGGAGAAACCACAGAAGAATTCGTGAAAAGATTAAAGGTGGAGAGTAGGGATGTAAAAGGAGCTCCAGAAGTTATGAAAGTTTCTAGCTTCATGCATGGAATCACTAACCCTGAATTAATCAAGAGGCTGCACGATAATATACCCAAATCGGTGGACGAAATGATGAGGGTAACTGCATCTTCCCTCCGTGGGGAGGTAGCCGCCGGTAACCATGAAAAGAAGAGGACGCTACCCCAGGTGCAATGGAAACCGCATGAGTCCGGACAAAAACAAGTCTTCAAGAGAGGATACAGAATTTCGCTCCGAATGGATCGGAAGCAAGACATGTTCACCCTCCTTTCCAAAACGCCCAAAGAAATATTGGCACTAGAAAAAGCAAAGTTTAAGACTCCTCCTCCAATGCTTACGCCGATTGAGAAAAGAAATGGCGTAACATATTGGATTTCACGAACACATCAAATCATGCTTAAGTGGGGCGTATAACTTGAGGTTTTAGAGAGAGAAAGTTTAGAGGTTTGGGAACTTAGTGAGAGAAAGTAAAAGTATTATTATGAGCTCCAACCCTCTACCTTGGGAGGTAGAGGGTATTTATAGTATTTTACATAAACGCCACCTACGGGCTGTGGATCAGGCATACAGTGGGTAAAGACCCGTCCGTCCTCCACGGTATTACTAAACTAAATAATAACTAACATTAAATAACTACGACTACGATCTTTCTAACGATTACATATACTTGAGGTGACCGACACTTTAATAACTGGATTTACTAAATCCTAACAATCTCCCCCTAAGGGAGGTCACCTCAAATTACATTGAATACAAACAGATATAACATTAAGATTGTTCTTGGATTCTTGTTAAAGTTCTTTGCTTTGAAGCTCGTAGTCTTTAACCGATCCACGTGATAATGAGTTTTGAGCCAGCTTTGAGATCATCAACAACCATAAATCTCTGACTCTTCCTTTGTAGTGTTGACATTATGTAATGTTGTGACTTTTGGACCGACATGCTCACATTCTGGATCATGAAATCTTCTCATCAGAGTAGCGGAAGCTTTAGTTGATTCATGATATTTGCAGCAGTGTAGCAGAAGCATGGAGTGAAAATATCAGAGTTGTTGATGCATTTATCATGATTTCATTAGAGATGAATGTGCTGTGTGAGCATGCGGCTATGGATTGACCTCTCCATTCTGATCAGCTGCAAGCGTCGGGTGTACCTGTATACAACAGTTAGCAATAAAGCGCACGAAAGTGACTTTGATTACTTTCGTTGAATTGAGGTACACGGCCCACTGTTCCCCGTTGATCAGTACAAGTACTGCCTGTGATCAGGTATAATTCCGAAGAATATTCTTGACAGGGTTTCGCAGCTGCTCTAGCCGTTCTCAAACCGGAACGTCTCAAAGAAGACAACACGGAGTGAGTGAACCAACGAATTTGAGATTCACTGATTGATGAAAAGAGATTTGAAAAACAATTGTGTACTGCTAAATAAAGTGTTTTTGCAATACAACGAAGGTTTTTGAGAAAAATCAATTATCAATCATAAACACATTTTATTTTTGAAATCTTAATACACAGTCGATGTGCTAGAAAAAAAATAATTTTAAGCACAACGATCGGTTTTTCAAAGGTATCCGTCAATCCATAACCTGAACCAGGATTGATTCATAATTATGAATCGCCCCATTGTTTCTGTTCAGATGTCACATGGTTGATCTATTGGGTAGATCTCACATGCCACCTACCAAGAGCTTGTTTGATGTTGGCTCTAGAAGGCTTTCCATCTTCATTGTAAATATGTTTGCATATAACTCAGATGTTCTGGCAATACCACAAGGATAATGCGTAGGACTCTTAAAATATATTCTCTCTTTTAACATTGCGTGAAACAGAGAGTCTTCATTGACAGTGTCCTAATGAGTTTTATTTTATGATCTCGTGGCTCTAGACTCAATAGTGCACATTTGGTTCCTATGCCGACAACTAGGGAGAGGGTCTCCTTCTTCAATATCAACAATCTCTAAGAGAAAGTCGATAGATTATGTAGGTTCCCTGTGAGAATGAAACAAGTCCTTTTAAGAGGAGCTTGAGTAGCTTGGGAAGTTGTAGTGCAGTGCGTCACTTGGTCCATGACGTCTTGTCTTCAATACCGATGTTACCTTAGTAACAATCAGTAGCATATGTATTGAACCCGGTTTTTGCCCTAAGGTTGAAATAATGGAGGACTATTTATTTTCACCCTTTTCACATTTATTTCTTTTTCATTCTTCAACCCCTTCAGTGCTTACCGAGACTTCATAACTAGAACCTTGTTGGGTTTATTCCAGTTCTAGCTCTATCTCAGTCCACACTCTTCCCATATCTCACTTTTCTCCTTTTTTCAATATACCTAAGGACTTCTACACTATCTAGTGGATTGTCCCTGGGTGGATCCCTCCGGTTCTGGCTGGATCTTGGGAACGAATACCTAACTTAACCATCCTTATATCACCATACATAAAGTAAATTTGGTCGGTCTTTTTGGTATTGTTCATCAGCCATTGGAACCAATTGAAAACCATTTGAAAATCAATCCAGATACTTGTGATATATTATCAAAGCATTTTGTACCGGAATTGTTTTTGATATTTTTAGAAAAAAAAGAGCTCCCCGTCAACATGTGCATTGTGTATTTGAAATCGTTTTGGCACACGGAGGTAAGAGGAAGGATTCACTTCTTTGATTACCATTTTCTAAAAGATATCAACATCACTTTCCTGATCAAAATTAGTATTTTTCATGCTTTGTTAAGGATAATTTTGGAGAGGATGTGGTTTTCTAAAAGTTGCTCCCCCTCAATATGTGCATCAAGATTCGAAAGTGTTTTGCACATATTAGGGAAAATCTGCACTTTGGAACAAATCAATCACGTTTTAATCCTTCATAGTTTGATATAGATGCTCCCCCTTAACATGTGTATGGAAAATTTGAAATCGTTTGGCACATGAAGGGAGGAGAGCTTGCTAAACACTTATAAAACCATTTATCAAATTATCAGTTTAAATCCAATTTAAATCACAAATTCATTGTGATCCCTGTAGATTTAAATTGATTTTAAAAGCTTTTGAAGAGAATTGTGACTTGCTTATGAAAACATATAACCGATAAGGATCAAATCTGAGACTTTAAACTCCAAAGATTAAACATGCTTGAATATCTTTTGAAAACATGACATCAACCTTGGTCTGAACCAATTGTATGACAAATAACCTTTTGATTTAAGTGAAATCATTCTCCCCCTCAATCAATGACATAAGTTGTTGATTGAGAGATAGAGATTTTGACAAGTGTCAAGTCTAGATGATTTCCAAACATTGAGACCGAGTTATTTTTATTAGTTTTCATTTAAATAACAAATATTTTTCAGAAGAATTTATAGAAGGAAAAAATATTCGTGAGGGAAACATTTGTCTTTTTAGTGACAAACATTTTTTTTAGAATCATAGCATGAGATTTGAAAAAATACGATAAAGCATGACTCTGTTCTTTCTTTAAAAAACGGGTTATAGACTGAAATGACTATAGCCTTTTTTTTCTTTTTTTTTTAAAATTGATTTATGGACATTCGAACAATATCTAAAGACCCGTGTCACTCTTTGAATGACAGCACAAAGACCGTAGATATTATCGAATCAAGGAAAACATGACAAAATGACAATATTTTTTGAAAATTTTTTATTTTTTTTTTATTTTTTTTAAAATTTTTATGGATTTTTTAAAAGTTTTATATTTTTCTATTTGCTTTTTGTTGGTTTTGTAATTTTGTATTTTGCTTTTTAAAAAAATATTTACAAGAGATGGATGAAGAAAAACTTTTACTCCTCGTCTTCCTTTTGAAGACGTTTGAGTGTTTCCGGTTGTAGACTCTTTAGACCAAGTCGTGGAAGGATAAACTCAAAACGTTCTCTAGGAAGAGCTTTGGTGAAGATGTCTGCTAACTGGTATTCAGTCTTTACAAAATAAAGTTTCACCACACCGTTCTCCACTTGCTCCCTGATGAAATGATGTCGAATGTCAATATGCTTTGCTCTTGAATGTTGAACGTTGTTGAATGAGAGAGCAATGGCACTTTTGTTATCACAATACAGAGGGATTTTATTGAATTCAAAGCCATAGTCAGATAATTGGGATCTCATCCATAGTATTTGAGCACAACAAGATGACATGGCTATGTATTCAGCCTCTGTAGAGGATATAGAAGTACTCATTTGTTTCTTTGAAGACCAGCTCACAAGCTTATCACCCAAAAACTGAGCACCTCCTGACGTGCTTCGACGTGTATCTTGACATCCTGCATGGTCAGCATCTGTATACGCTGTTAGTGACATACCGGTGTCCTTCGGGTACCAAAGTCCCATATTGATGGTTCATTGGAGATACCGAAAGACCTGTTTAACCGCTTCAAGGTGCTTTTTGGTAGGCTTAGCCTGGTATCTAGCACACATGCATACATCGAACAGAATATCAGGTCTACTGGTTGTGAGGTACATCAGGGATCCAATCATACTTTGATATTTCGTTTGATCTACCATGATCCCTGAGTGGTCCTCATCCAGTTTAGTACGCTCTATCATGGGAGTGTCAACAGAGTCACAAGAATCAAATCCAAATTTCTTTAAAATCTCATTTGCATATTTAGATTGGTGGATAAAAATGCCTCCGGGACTTTGTGAAATTTGTAATCCCAAGAAAAATGACATTTGTCCCATCATTGTCATTTGAAATTTGGATCCCATCTCCTTAGAAAAACTGTCACATTCATTGGGGTCAGTCGAGGCAAAAATAGTATCATCAACATAGATTTGAACGTGAATTAAATGTTTGCCTGACTTTCTGGTGAACAATGTCAGATCAACTGCTCCTTTGCTGAATCCAGTAGATAGAAGAAACTTTGACAGCGTATCATACCATGCCCTTGGAGCTTGCTTCAAACCGTAAAGAGCCTTCTTCAAGTGATAGACATGAGTAGGATGCTCTGGATTCACAAAACCTTCAGGTTGGCTGACGTATACGACTTCTTTAAGATCTCCGTTAAGAAAAGCCTTCTTTACATCCATCTGATAGACTACCATATTCTTACTTGCAGTATTAGCCAGGAAGATTCTGATTGCCTCGATACGTGCAACTGGAGCAAATGATTCTTCAAAGTCAATACCCTCCTTTTGACGGTATCCTTTTGCAACCAATCGAGCCTTGTTCTTTAATACATCACCATGCTCATCGTGTTTTACTTTGAAGATCCACTTTAGAGCAATGATCAAAGCACAGTCAGGAGCAGGTACTAATTCCCATACATCTAGTCAATCAAACTCATGAATTTCTTCTTGCATGGCATTGAACCAGCTGTCTTCATTCATGGCAGTTTTAACGTCTTTTGGTTTGATATTAGAGAGTACGGAGTTGAAGAAGCACCATAAGGCATCAGTTGCAAGTTGTTTACGTGTGGATACTGGACGAGAAGGGTTTCCAATGATGTTGTCCAATGGATGATCATGTGTCCATTTTCTAAGGTGTTCGTGTGGTTGTTGTTGAGGGACTGAAGTAGCAGAATTTGGATCTCCTAATGATGATGGTTCTGGTGTTGGTTCAGGAGCAAATATGTTCTCAAATGGGGAATCTTCGGGAGTAGCAAAGGGGCTATATCCATCATTGGTGCCAGAAACATTTCCATGATGTACACTCGATGATTGAGGATCTAATGATGAGAATGAATGATCTGCAGTAGGAGCTTCTTGACTCAATGACATAAATATTAAAGGGTTGTCCACATTGACTTGGTTGGAAGCAGCCTCTGTTGATGGATTGGACTGATCATTAGCAATAGGTTCCTCATATTCATCAAACATTGGATCAAACAATTTCTTTAAATCTTCTTTAGAAGGAGATACATATGGAATTATTGGTGAGGAATTTTGTACAAGGGAAGAACTAATGGGACTACTTAGTGAAGGTTGAGATGCGGGTCCAGAACTTGATTGTCCTGGAGCCATTTGCCCTGACAGCTCATCGAACGCGACGTGAATAGTTTCCATGATATCTCGAGTTCTTTTGTTGTAGATTCGGTAACCCTTCTTGTTTGATGCATAACCTACAAAAACTCCAATGTCCGCCTTAGCTCTTAATTTACCTAAATCTTGAACGTCATTCGTTGGATAGCACAAAGCACCAAACACACGAAGGTAGGAGAGATCAGGTTTTCGTTTATGGACAAGTTCGTATGGAGTTTTTCCATGAGATGTGTGTATGAGAGAACGATTTTTGGTGTAGCAAGCAGTGGCAATGGCTTCAGCCCAAAGAAACATTGGAACCTTTGAATAAATTAGCATTGTTTTTGCGGCTTCCACAAGAGTTCGATTTCGTCTTTCAACTACACCGTTCTGTTGAGGAGTTCGTGGAACACTTCTTTGATGACTGATTCCAACACTTTCATAAAATTGACTTAAGTATTTGTTAACGAACTCTGTGCCATTGTCTGTTCGAACAATTCTAACAGTATTGTTAAGTCGAACCTGAAGCTGCTTGATAAGTTTGATGATGACATCTGGAGTTTCATCCTTTGTCCTCAAAAACTTTACCCAAGTAAATCGAGAGTAGTCATCAACAACGACTAAAATATGTTCACTTCTTAAAGGAAGTAGAAACAATGGAATCATCAGGGATAGATGCAGTGCTAGTGTTCGTATTTGACCTATTCAAAGTATGTTCACTTCTTAAAGGAATAGTTCTACCAGTAGGCATCCATTTTCTAATGGGCATTGACTTAGAAAATTTAGTGCAGAACTCATTAAGATTAAATTTGCGGCCAGTAGGTATCCATTGATAACATATATTACTAAATTTTCTTCCTGTGGGCTTCCAATGTTTTCTAACCTTCTTCCGCCTTAGCTTTCTAGCCTTCTTAGCTTGATTTTTGGCATTAACAATCTTAACAAGGCATTTAACAGCATTAATCAAATCATTCACACCACATTCATGATTAGTAACAGAAACCAAGCAATCATCATTACATGTTTTGCCAAAAGTAGCAGAATTCGAATTAATTACAGTACGCTTATAGCTAATACTAGAATCAACACGATTCATTTTATTCAACTCAAACTTAATGTTCCTAGGGTGGTCTTCTACTCTCTTCCATTGTACATTCTTAGCTTGCGAGGTCCTATCTTGCTTTGTATTGCCTGGAGGCTTTGACCCGCTTGCTTTTATGTCACTGATTACTCCTGTAGAGGGAATTATGGGAACATTAGTTGGTTGGGCTACCTTTTGCATTCCTGAACTAGAAGTGCTGGGATATGAACTACTTGAAGTCACATTGAAGCTTACATGCTTAACTTTAGGCACTGAGTGAGGCATATCAAGATTGACATTCTTAAAATCAGGCATAGAGCAAGGCACAACTATTTTATCCTTCTTACCAACGGGTTTAGGGCATGTTGCTATTAAGCATTCTAAAAGTTCTTGAGATCGTTTGGCATATAAGCAAGCATACTTAACTTCACTATCAAGTGGTTTATTTATGAAACCCTCTTCTACAATCTCACGGAGACATTCTAAACTATCCTTAAGGTGAGCAAAATAGTTATGAAACACAAGTTTGTTATTTCTAAGATGAGGAGGAATATATTTAACAGTCACAGTATATTTAGAGTCTGCAGATGACTTTGATGCAACATTCTCATTAAAGACAAGTGGTATTTTCCCTTTTACCTGACTCTTCAGATCCTCAATTTCCTTTTGTAAAGACGTTATTTTTTCGTTGTTCTTGTCACGAGTGACTTTCATTGAATCATATAACTCTTTAAAGTGTCGTTTAACTTTTTCATTTTCTTCTAGAAAACTCTCATTTTCCTTTTGTAAAACATTAACCAAGTTTTGAAGATGAAAAGTTTGAGAACACTGAGAATCTAAAGGAGGAGGCATTTGGGAGCCAGTCACATTGTTCTTTTCACCCTTTAATTGTGAAATTTGGGCTTTCAACTTTCTGATCGTGTTACAGTGAGCTTGAATCTGTTCATCACGTTTGTTTATTTCAAAACTGCATCAAACTCTGGAACATCCGAGGATATCTTGATGTTTGAGGTTTTAACATTTTCTTTTAGATGTTGATATTTTAGTTGCAAATCAAAATGTTCAACTTCTAGTTTAGAAAAATGTTTTACCAAATTATCGTGATCATCCTGGTCAATTTTCTCATTTAGTTTTGAGTTTTTGTTTTCAAGCTCAGTGACACGATCATGGGAAACTTTTAACGCAACAGATAATTCATGAAATTGAGAAGCAGTAATAGAATGCTCAGTAACAGTATAAAACACATCTTGAGCCACACAACTCAATACTAAGTTCTCATTTAAGATATGCAGGTTCTTCCTTTCAATTTCATTATATTTGAGTTCCCGTTCATAATCATTGACCTCAATAATCATTGCATCAAATTCCTTTTCCATTTCTTTAATATCCAAGTTTATCCCCTTTTGAAGACTTTCAAATTAACCTTTTAATTGTTTAAAGAAAGGCATGACCTCAGTTAAATAGCATTCTTTAGTTTGCTCAAAACCCCTTTCCCCTTCTGTTATCCCTGTAGGTGTGATTCTCTTCTTATATGTCTTCTCAAAATCAACGAATAATTGATAAATAACATACAGGCTGATTAAGGTCTTGCTATTAGTGGAAATAGTTCTAGGAACTAAATGCATTGGTGTATTAGGAGGATACACAGTAGCTGCATGCACTTTCCTAAGGGGAGGGTTTGTTTCAACAAGTTCATTTGCTTTTTGGTTATCCTTATCTTTCTTCCAAAAAATTTGTTCTGGGGTTAATTGAGTTTGAGGCTTAAATCTGTTCAGGGAGATCCAATTTTATTTTGTGTAATCATGGGGTTTGAACGTTATGTTTTGCTTTTTACACTCAAGATCTTTTAGCTTCTTATCCATTTTCTCCCTGTTGACTTCTTCAAATTGCATATCTTCCTCAGTGCACTTAGCCCAACTAGGTTTTTGCCTAGGCTTAAGGATTTCATTACCATCATATATTACCTTCTGAGCTTCTCTAGCTACTTTACCATATTCAGGATTGGGTTCCTTTACTAGAGGAATGCTATGCTTATCGCCGAGAACTCTATGCTTAGTGATCATGTGAGCAGTCTGAATGGTATTCCCTTGTACGTACAACTTATGTTCAAGCTTGCTTTTCAAAGTTTTTAGATTAGAAAAATTATTCAAAAGTTTTGATTCCTTAGCATTAAATTCTTGTTTAAGCACTTTAACATTATCTTGGAGTTCTTGCTTTTGCTTAATAGTTTTTGAAAGCTTGTCTTTTAAGGAATCTAGCTCTTGTTTTAATATTTCTTCCCTAAAATTACTTTTTCTAATAATTGTACGCATTTGGTCATCCATTTCCTGCTCACGGGTAGTTAACTCAAACTTAGCACGTTGGTCATAAATGACAACTTGTTCTTTATAGGCATTAAGTTCAGAGATAACAGAATCATCAGGGGCACATGCAGTGTATTCATCAAAGACATAGTTATCATTGACTGCAGAAGATGCATCTCTTGGTACAATTTCACTTTCACTTTGTATCACATATTGATCATATTGGACAATATTACTATTATCTACATTATCAATATCTTATTCATAAGTTTCATGAGATTGTACTTCGTTATGTATCTTTTGCTCATCAACTTCATCGTATAGTTTTAATACCTCTGAAATGATTGAATTTTTTGATGGACCAGCCTGTTGTGGTGATGAGACCTTTGGAGAGACCATTGGAGAAATGCTAGCCATGAAGATTGTCTGGGCAGTAGGTTCATCATCGACATCAGAGTCAAATGCATCACAGTCAGCAACTTGAAAGGCATTGTGATGATTGTGACCTATTTCCTGAATTGGCTGCTCATCCACATCTGCATCATAGGTTTTGGCATTTCCCTCAGCAAGAAACAACAACTCTTTTTCATCCAAAACAGCTCCACTGTCCTGAGCTTGCACCAGCAGCATCTTGTCTCTAAAGTACTCTGCATTTTGAGGGCGTTTTGGAGATGTGCAGTTCCTTGCAATGTGTCCTTCACCACCACAATTGAAGCACTTGATTGGCTTTCCTTGTCCTTGATTTGCATTCCTTTCACGATTCTGATTACCCATATATCTACCACCACCCCCAGCATTCCCATATTCAGCTCCAACATTACCTTGTCCAGCTCCAACATTCCCTTGCTCATTATGTGGAAGGTACGCATTTTGTCTTCCTTGCACATTTTGCACCACTACCTTTCCTTCTCTTATGGTGGCATGATTGTGGATATTAGAAGCTATTCTGAGTTGATTGTTGGAAGGTGGGGTAAAGTTCAGGTTTTGTTTAACCATTAGAGCCACTTGATGGGCAACTTGTTCCAAGAATCTGTCTAAGGGTTGATACCCTGGATCAGGAATGAGTTTGTGGTTACCGTTACCCATTGGTATGACTTGAGAAGCTTTGGTGGTAATTCCTACATTGGTGTAAAAGGTTGTTGAATCATTTGACGAACTTGCTTCTCCTTGTTTAGATTTGAACTGTTCAAGAATCATTCGTTCAAACATAGCATGTCTCTCATTCTGAAGCAGGAATGCATACAATTGCTCATAGTTAGTGTTCCTCAAACCCTTAGTTAACTTGACTGAAGTGACAAATTTGTGCCATTCGGGATTCATGTTGTTCACAAACTTTGAGTTAAGCTGAATATTTGGCATAGTCATTTTAATATTCCTCATGTCATTCACAAGTTTGTGAAACCTCACGTAATATTCAGTGACACTTTCCCCTTGTATCATCTTAAAGTGCTCAAAGTCATCATACAGTTGTGATTCTCTGTCTTCTTTAGTTAGTTCAGAACCAGAGAGAAGCATCTTGACATTATCCCAAACTGCCTTGGCTTCAGTGTTGTGATTGATTAACTTGTAGATGTCTTTTGGAAGACCCTGAAGTATAATGTTTGAAGCCCTGATATCAGCATCATATATCTTTTTCTCCTTATCACTGAGCTCATCATACGTCTTTGGTCTGTCCAATCCTAAGATCACTGTACCATCCGCAGCAGTTTCAAGTATGTCTCTTGTTGTCTCAATCTGATAAGGTCCTTCATCAATTGATTTGAGAATGCTGACCCCATTTTCCTTTCCCAAACAATACAACCTAATTCGTTGGGCCCATGAGTCATAGTTAGTTCTGTCAAGCATAGGTGGACGAGTATCTGATCCAGCTGCTTGAACATCCTCAGCTACAGAAGAGATGATTGTAGGCACGTTGGTAGACATGATTACAGATTTCACGGGATTTTATAACTCTATGATTAAACCGGGAAATAGATTCTTTCACGGGGATTTTACTAAATCAAGAGAAAACCGTATTAGAAACAATAATCAACCAAGTCGCTATAAACTTTGAGGACAAGTCGCTAAGTAACAACTCACTAAAAACACAAGTCGCTGTGATACAAGTCGCTAAAGTAACAACTCGATAAGTAGACAAGTCGCTAAAAAACAACTCGCTAAGTGAGCAAGTCGCTAAAGAACAACTCGCTAAATGGGCAAGTCGCTAAAGAACAACTCGCTAAGTGGGAAAGTCGCTAAAGAACAACTCGCTAGACTGAACAGTACGGCCACTACTTTGTACTATATGTCGCTTTGTCTCAAAAGACAAGTCGCTAGTGCTCAAGTCGCTACCACTACAACTGCAAGTCGCTGAATACTATAACTACAAGTCGCTACAAAGAACACACATCCGAGACTTAAGTCGCTAGCTAGAAAAGTTCAAACACAACACTTTTCAATCCAAAACTAACCCAACCACAGTGATTCAAGCTTTCCAAATCAAAACCCACGCACATACAATGATTCTAAACACGAAAGTACAATCAAAATTCAAACTTTAACACAAGAAATGGTCCAAATGATGTAAATACCACTAAACTTTTTCAACCCCAAAAACCATATAAAACCACTAGAAATCCAAGAACATGTAAGAGAGATGATCAAACCATGGCTCTTGACACCATTTGTAACATATTGGATATCACAAACACATCAAATCATGCTTAAGTGGGGCGTATAACTTGAGGTTTTAGAGAGAGAAAGTTTAGAGGTTTAGGAACTTAGTGAGAGAAAGTAAAAGTATTATTATGAGCTCCAACCCTCTACCTTGGGAGGTAGAGGGTATTTATAGTATTTTACATAAACGCCACCTACGGTCTGTGGATCAGGCATACAGTGGGTAAAGACCCGTCCGTCCTCCACGGTATTACTAAACTAAATACTAACTAACATTAAATAACTACGACTACGAGCTTTCTAACGATTACATATACTTGAGGTGACCGACACTTTAATAACTGGATTTACTAAATCCTAACAAATGGCAACAAGTATTGCGAATTCCACGGAGAAGTAGGACACAACACAGACGAGTGTATGCACCTAAAAAGACAAATAGAAGAATTGCTGAGAACTGGAAAGCTGTCAAACGTAATAAAGGAACTCAAGCAAAATAGTAGCAAGGATCAGTCTAAGGCACTCAAGAAAGGAGAGACGTCAGGAAAAGATAAGCCCCTGGCAATCTTGATGGTGCAATCTCAGCAGCGGGTGAGCAGACAGAAAGTTACGCAAAGTTTCTCTCCAGGCCAAAATATCTCATTCCCACCACTCACGGGGAGAATAAGGGAATGACGGACCAATGGTAATCGAAGCAGAGATAGGAGGACATTTTATACACATAATGTATGTCGACGGAGGCTCCGGGTCAGAAGTTCTGTATGAACATTGCTTCGAAAGGCTCAGGCCAGAAATAAGAAAGCAGATGATACCTGCTACAACCCCCCTCATGGGATTCAATAGAGAGATAATTTGGCCAATTGGGCATATATCATTGCTAACTAAAATTGGAGACGGCGAGCATTCAGCGTCAGCATTAATGAATTTCGTGGTGGTTAGGTCCCAGTCGCCATATAATGGGATCATAGGAAGGCCGGGAATGCGGAAGTTACAGGCCGTGCCTTCGACAGCACACGGGATGATGAAAGTCCCGGTGAAGGGCAGAGTACTCACGATCCGCAGTAGCAGAATGGTTTCGTTAGAATGTATTATGGTTTCCGAACCAACACCGCAGCCCGTAACGGAAAAGAAAAATGAAAAACGAATACACGTGGCAATACATCCAGAACATCCGGAACAAGCGATAGCCATTGGATCAACCTTATCAGTTGAAGGGCGGAAAAAGTTATGTGAGCTGCTAAATCAAAACCTGGATATATTCGCATGGGGTCCAGCCGACATGACGGGCCTTCCAAGGTACATAACAGAACATAGCTTAAACATACGGGAAGGATATACTCCAATAAGGCAAAAGAAAAGAGGTCAAGCACCGGAAAGGAGTAAGGTGATACAAGAGGAAGTGGGAAAACTCGTGGACGCAGGAATCATGAGGGAAGTACATTATCACAGCTGGCTGGCCAACCCGGTAAGTAGCAAAACATGACGGGAGCTGGAGAATGTGTGGACTTCAAGGACCTTAACAAAGCATGTCCGGAAGATGGTTACCCCCTACCAGAGATAGATTGGAAAGTAGAATCGCTCTGCGGATATCCCTTCAAATGCTTCCTAGACGCGTACAAAGGCTATCACCAAATCCAGATGGCAAAGGAAGACGAAGAAAAAACAGCCTTCATCACAAATCAAGGAATATTCTGCTACACAAAAATGCCATTTGGGCTAAAAAATGCAGGAGCAACATACCAGCGGCTGGTGGACAAAGATTTTCACAAACAAATTGGCAGAAACTTAGAAGTATATGTCGATGATCTACTGATCAAAAGCCGCTCGGAAGCAGAAATAATAAGAGACATAGCGGAAACTTTCAAAACGCTAAGGGAAATAAACATGAAGCTAAATCCTAAAAAGTGTACCTTCGGGATGGAAGAGGGTATGTTTTTAGGATACACAGTAAACATTAAAGGAATTAAAGTATGCCCAGAAAAAGCAGAAGCCGTGCTAAGTCTCCATTCCCCGAAATGCCTTAAGGATGTACAGAGGCTAAATGGAAAACTAGCAAGCTTGAACAAATTCCTGGCTAAGTCCGCCGAAAAGTCACTACCGTTCTTTAAAACACTCAAAAAGTGTACGAAAGAGAGCGACTTTCAATGGACACAAGAAGTGGAGGAAGCTTTTAAGCAAATGAAGGGGATGATAGCAAACCTCCCCACCCTAACTGTACCTCAGGAGAAAGAAGAGCTAATAATATACCTAGCGGCAGCAAGAGAAGCAGTCAGTGCGGTTCTCATGACAGAAAGTGAAGGCAAACAAATGCCAATATACTTTGTGAGCCGAGCCTTGCGAGGACCAGAAATAAATTACACTCCAATGGAGAAACTAGTTTTATCCTTGGTACACGCCACAAAGCGGCTGAAAAGGTATTTCTAAGCGCATACGGTGGTAGTCATCACGGACCAACCAATTAGGCAAATACTATCAAGGCCAGAAGTCGCAGGTAGATTACAAAAGTGGAGCATTGAATTGGGAGAATATGACATACAATACAGACCACGAACGTCCATTAAGGGACAGATTCTAGCAGACTTCATAGTAGAGCGTCCAAAAAATGACGAAGAGAACGAACCAATGGAAGTGGAAGAACTTCTGCAACCGTGGGTTCTGTTCACGGACGGCTCATCATGCATAGACGGTTGCGGAGCAGGCCTCATACTGACAGATCCTCTGGGAACAGAGTTTACTTACGCTTTAAGGTTTGGTTTCACCACAACAAATAACGAAGCCGAATACGAAGCCTTGATAGCAGGGTTACAGATAGCAGAAAAATGGGAGTCAAGAACGTGCAAGCAAACGTAGACTCAAAACTGGTGGCAAATCAAGTTAATGGGACATACATTGCGAAGGAGTCAGGAATGATTCAATATCTGGAAAAGTAAAAGAACTCCTAAAGAACTTCTGAATGTTCTCAATCAAGAAAGTACCCAGAAGCGAAAACAAAAGGCAGACGCGCTAAGCAAAATGGCTTCTACTAGCTTTGCACACCTAAAAAAGCAGGTACTAGTGGAAGAGCTGGGTCAAAAGTCAATAGAAGAAGCACCGCTCATAGCAACCACGGAAGAAGAGGGGTATACGTGGATGACACCAATCTATGAGTACCTAACTAAAGAAACACTTCCAGCAGAAAAGGAGAGGGCATGAGAAGTTAAAAGAAAATCACAAAGGTTTGCAGTAATTAATGGGATACTTTACAAGAAATCTTTTCTGGGACCATGGTTACGGTGCGTTGGGCCCCTTCAAGCTAACTATGTGTTACGAGAAATCCATGAAGGATCTTGCGGAATGCACGCGGGGACAAGCTCCTTAGTGGCTAGAGCCCTGCGTACCGGATATTACTGGCCTACTATGCACAGCGATGCTCGAAAACTAATCCAAGCATGAAAAAGCTGTCAGGTGCATAGGCCAGTTCCAAAACATCCGCAAGAAAAGTTAACACCCATCACTTCCCCATGGCCATTCCACAAGTGGGGAATCGACATTGCAGGTCCCCTACCGGAAGGGCCTGGGAGAGTCAGATTCCTCATAGTGGCAATAGAATACTTCACAAAATGGATAGAAGCAAAGCCAGTGGCCACCATAACAGGAAATCAGATCAAGAAATTCGTATGGGAAAACATTGTATGCAGGTTTGGACTCCCAGGAGAAATAATACCGGACAACGGAAAACAATTTCGTGACAACCCATTTAAAGAATGGTGTGACAAGATGAATATAAAGAAACACTTTGCCTCGGTAAAACACCCACAAGCCAACGGACAGGTGGAAAGAGAAAATAGAAGCTTAGGGGAAGGCATAAAAGCTAGGTTGGAAGAAAAAAGCAAGAACTGGCTAGATGAATTATCGCACGTCCTATGGGCACATCGCACAATGATCAAATCTAGCAATGGAGACACTCCATTCTCATTAACATACAGAACGGAAGCTGTTATACCAGCTGAGATAGGGATGCCCACATGGAGGACAGCAGAAGAAAACATAGAAGAAAATGATGAAGCGCTAGAAATGAACCTAGACCTCCTCGAAGAAAGAAGAGAACAAGCAGCAATACGCGAAGCAAAAAGCAAGGCGCAAATGGAGAAATATTACAACTCAAGAGTCCGAAGTACAAGTTTCAAGCCAGGAGACTTAGTATATCTAAACAATGGTGCGAGCCACGCTGAAGAAGGAGGGAAGCTAGGACCTAAATGGGAAGGGCCCTACGTGGTCATAGAAGCACTAGGAAAGGGCGCATATAAACTAAAGGACCGTGCGGGGAATCTAATCCCACGGACATGGAATGTTTGCAATCTTAAGAGATGTTACATACATCAAGTGTAAGCAACGCATCCCTCGCGGATTCCGTGAAGGAGGGTTCATATCAAATCTATCTTTTTATATCGTAATGTCTTTTCTTTTATTGAATGAAAAAGGTGAAGCTTAGCTACCTTCACCAGATTTACTTTAGAAAATTATTCTTATTTTATCATTTAATATTTAAAAAAAAAGAACATATGTACGTAAGACGCGCATACATATGGGCATGACCCATACAACGTTATTACGAATAACAAAATGCTGAGTAACCTCCCAATTACCTCAAGATACGTAAGAGATATTGCAAATCCAGTATCGGGCGAATAACCCACAAGTATTCAGAAAAAGACTATTATAATAGACACATTCGTGTGAAGATTAAATAGTAAAAAGTTTCAGAACAAAAGAAATATGCATACAAATAGACTGTCTACATATAAAACAAAAGCGCCGCGCTTCGGCATGCCAAACAACAAAAAAGCATGATCACAATAAAGCACTACTAAATGGAAGGGTCCACAGGCGAACCCGTCCCAGCTTGAAAACCGGGATCCGTGACAAGACAATCATGCTCAGAAACGGACGAACGAACAGACTCCACTATAGGCTCTATATATGACGGATCAGTAAAAGACAACCACGTATCCGCGAGTGCCAACCAATCATGAAGTGAGCCTTCCCTTGCTTTTTTGGCCCTATCAAAACAACCATGGATTAAGGCAGCAAGGGAAGACTCACCCGAAGAGCTTCCAGAAGCACAAGTAGGAACGACCAGCTGTTCCAAGTAACACTGCTTCTCAATAGAGGATAAATCATTAAAGGGTACCTCAGGACGAAGCAAGTGAATGATATTTTTAACAGGATAATCCTTGAGAGCCTCTAACGAAGAAAGCAAAGGAAACTAGAGACCGCGGAGCGATTGAAGAGCATTTTCATAGTCGGTCTTAGCAGAAGGATTAAAAGCAGCAACGCGAGAAAGTGGCGTATGAGCCGTACCATGAACATGCCCGACAACAAGCCCATCTTGCATACCTTTATCAACAGCACAACTAATGGCATTAGCCAATGCGTCCAGATAGCCTTGCCAACACCAACATTCAGACACGACAAGTTTAAAGCCTTCGGACAATAGCCAACGACGAACGGACACAACAGTAAGCAAGCTCGTATAAAGCTTTTCTTCCAAATACAGGGCAACCTTAAGAAAGAGCTCCTTCAAGCAAGCTAGCTCTGAGGCATAAGGACGGAGCTCAGAACATTCCCTGTCCAAAGCTTGTACCTAATAAAGAAAATTTCGGAGGCCAATAAAAAAAAGAGAGAGAAGGGAGAAGAAAACATAAACGCAAAAACAAACAAGAATACTTGCTTAGTGAGATCAGCATTGCGGGATTCCAGAATAGAGGAAGCACATTGTAAACGTTCAAGCTCAACATCCCGACTAATAGAAGAAGTTTCCAACTCTTTGATTCTGGCACGCAACACCTCATTTTCTTTGACAATTGCCCCTAAAGAAGAAACCTCACCACGAAGAGACAATATCTCAGAGGCATTCGATTCAGCCCGAGCCAATTGAGACTCGAGCCCGTGAATCAAGTTAGCCTGAACTTCACACCTAGCGGATAACTCCTCATTCTCTCGCAGATAACGTTCTGCACGAGTTCGTAACTCATAACCAAAACAAACATGACGAGCTGACAAAAGGCCAAAACCTGAAAATAAATCGCCAGGGCTCATTTCATGAAGTAAGGAAGCGAACTTCGGAGGAGCAACACCGTCAATAATATCACGACAATCCAAGGGATTGTCAAGCAAAGACTCGTTCAATACTTTCCACTCCGGATGATGACGCTCCTGCGAACAAAAGGGATCCAAATCAGCAGTAGGCTGGGCATTACTAGCCAAAGGTTGGCTAACAGAAGGTCCGGCAAGATCCTCGGCGCTACGGTTAACACCTCCACTGGAAGACGAGTTGAGAAAAGGGGAAGCATTCCTCAAAATAGGGGTAGCAGCCAGAACAGTTGTGGCAACAGAAGCAACAACATCCAAAAGATTCTCAGACCTGGCATAAGAAGTAACCTCAGCTCCAGCAGCAGCAGTACTAGAATCAGAAGAAGAATTAGAGGAAATAACCAACCTTTCAGGAGAACCGACACCAAGTTGACGCCTGAAAGAAAAACCAACAGAAAACCCGGCTTCACGCTCAGGAGTGGTGGAAATAGAAGAAGTAATGAAAGGACCAGTATGGGGGGCCGTGTAGCCCATCTCAACCTCCAAAAAAGCTACTATTCAGTAATTCCTAAAAGCCACCAACAAGAATGTTACTAATGGAGGGACCGGACTGGGATTCAAAACGAGGCCTCTTTGCAGGATTAGATGGTCCCGGAATACTAGACGAAGGCCCCTCTTTTCTCTTCAAAAGAACAGACGAAGAAGGGTTAGCATCAGAATCTGTAGCATCAAAAGACGATCCACCACCAGTGTCAACACTAGCACCTTCCGGATCAAAAAGAAGATTAACATCAGCCTCCAACTCACCATCCGTACGAGCAGGAGCAATAGAAATAAGTGGCACGGTGCGACGAACAACAACTTCCATAATAGACGGTTCCCCCTCACGACGTGGACGGGTAGTCATTAGGGCCTTTAGAGGCTCCGGAAACTGAATAAACTCAGACCAACTCATTGATTGGTGCTAAACAGTCAAGTCTAATAGACTAAAAACTGCTCAAACACTAATGCAATTAAGATCAGAGGAATATAGGGAATTCCTGGGTCGTTAAGTCCCACGGAGGATGAATTGGTGTTAAAACACTTAATCAGATGGTAGAATGATCACTAAGGATAGCAATCAGTAGGGTTTTGGATGGAAAATTATACCTAAAGAGAAAATCTACAAATTAAAGCGACTTAAATGCAAATTAAAAAGATTAAAAAGTTAAAATCTATTAAATAAACGCTATCACTATTTTTAAAGGCGATGAACGTTTAAAACCTACAACTTAAAACTTACGTTTAAAATAAAATTACGTCTACGTACAAAATAAAAAGTGAGTTTTAAAGAAATAAAAGACCTACAAATATGAAAATGACATTTTAACAATCCTAATAATAAAAGAAAATTATTAGAAAAATAAAATTATTTTTACAACTATTTATTTAATTATTATTAATTAAAAACTATTTATTAAGTATTTAATTTGTACTAAAATACAAGAAAATACAAAATTAACCTAGAAAAATGAAATTAAAACTTAGAAAAATCTAAAATATGATAAAACTTATTTTAAAACTAAAAATATATTTTTAAGACTTATTATGTATTTATTATTAATTTAAAACTATTTAAAACTAATTAAAATGCTAAAAAATACTTTTTAGACTAAGAAAATTATGGAAAAATACTTTTTATTACTTTTATATTTATCTTAACCTAAGAAAATTTAAAAATCATTTTTTTGGACTTTTTATAATTTATTTGTATTAAAAGCTATTTAAAAATACCTAAAAACTGTTTTTAATTAAGAAAAATAGCAAACAGTTATGAAAAATTATGAAAATTTCAGGAAAAGTCTATTTTAATATGTAGAATCTAAGAAAAATAGAAAAACATAGTCTTGTGTGGAGAAATAAGCAACTGCAGTGGTGACTGCTTATAAATAAGCACTTATAATAAGCTAGAAGGACACAACAAGCACAAAACTGATATACAAGCTAAAATAAGCTATGAGAACTCTATTTCAACTAAAAACAACAAACCATGACCTCTGGATTACAAGTTTTACACAGATTTGATGTTTGAGTTAAATAAGCAAAACAGATTTTGGTATACTACTTTGAGCTTAACCACAGAACACACAATAAGCTAAAACTTAAAAGAAATGATTGGAACTTGTATAAGACCTGGTTGGCTACCTAGAAACAAAAGATGAAATCAAAACAAGCTAAAATGAGCTTTTGAGAAGCTTATACAAAACCTGACAATTCACTGAGTAGAACTCAGTATATACTGAGTGAGTTGGGACCAACTGATAAGCACATGCAGGCTTATCTAATAAGCTGCAAATGGAATTTTAAAACTTGGAGCTTGAAAAGGACCAGGTTGGCTATCCAAAGAAACACAAATCACAGGATTTGACCAAATATTAAGCCTGTC